>JAAGVU020000015.1:345010-367187 GCA_011763525.2 Mormyrus iriodes | reverse complement strand
TGTAGCCTTCTGCCAACAGAACCACGATTAAAACAGGATTTAACAATGCAGATTCTTAAAAAATATGGAGTGGTCTCAATTTTTTCAAGTGCTGTAATTGTAGCATGTGCTGTTGGCATAATTATGTAAGGAAATCTGCAGCCTTGCTGTAGGTTAAGGTGTTTTGTTTTTTTTTTGTTTTATTTGTTTAACCTTAACCCCTCCCCCCTCACTTTTAGCATCGCAACCCTGAAGTACGGCATGTGGACCTGGAGATACTTTGACAGGCCGCTTCTCTGCGGGATGGATGCCAGAACACTTCAGATGTAGGAAAAGTAGGAGGATGTGTGTCTACAGGGTGGAGCCAAACCTCTGGCACCTGTTACCCCAGCTCTCTCAGCTAGCGCATAAGTCTTACTGTGCAGATGCCCCCAAGCCCTGGGCTCCCCGGCCCCCATCCCCATGGTCTGGGACCTGCTCCTGCAGCTCAGCTGTGACAGCACAGGAGCTCAGCAGATGCCCTCGTCAGACACGGGTTTTGGTCACTCATAGGTCCTTCATCCCTCTAGTCGCCCATCTGCTACTTCCAGGTGTATCAGTGACTGGGTCTGTATGGTCTATTAGGCAGGCGCCAAACAAGCAGGGTCAGGGGGCCCCCTGCAGGCAATGGACCATAATTGAACCAGAAGCAGGATAACATGTCCCTTTGCAGCGTGGGCTCAATCAGACCGAAGCCAGCTGAACTGGAGCGGTACCTAATTCTGCGGCAGCTGTGTCGGACTCTAGCTACGGCCCCTAGGGGGAGCAGTCCTACCTTTCCCACGCAGTCAGTCACGTGGGCAAAATCCGTACAGAGGATACGGAGCTGCCATCAGGATAATGAATTATGTGATTCGGGTATTTGATTATAATATTCCTCCCCCGATATGTTAGTAAAAAGTAACCCAGCCAGTATATCTTGTGTACATACACACCTTTTAATAAATTATAAATCAGTTTATAGCATTAATATAAAGAGCTTCATTCTGAGAATGTTTCTTTAAAACAGTGTTTGCTGTGTATTGGGCTATACCTGAGTTGTCATCTGGTTCAGCCATATATGTCCGTTTTCATCTAGTTTGTAGACTTACACATCACTTGCAATTAATGTAGTAGTACTGTTAAAATCCATAATTTTTCCGATTTCCACCTGCTAGTCATTGGTTAACTTTCCTAGACTAGGGGTGTTCTGTTCATTCCCTGCCGGCCTGCATTTGTCACCGTTTTAGCCCATTCCCTCAGCGTCATTGATCCAATTAGTACCCAGCTGTTCACTCGCTTGATTCTCCTAAACAAAACAGTTCAAGTGGACTCTTGTGTGAACGAGTAAAATACCCCAGGTTAACTGTAGAGATGAGAAATTTTAGCTGCTGGTTAAGTACCAGATTATGCAAGACATAAAAGCCCACAGACGCCTTGGTCTTTCAGGAAATGAGTTTGACACCCCGGCCTGTTGTTGAAGGCATTATTGGCCGCTGGCGTCCTTGGT
Organism: Mormyrus iriodes; assembly: GCA_011763525.2. Classification (NCBI taxonomy): domain Eukaryota; kingdom Metazoa; phylum Chordata; class Actinopteri; order Osteoglossiformes; family Mormyridae; genus Mormyrus; species Mormyrus iriodes. The sequence continues at coordinate 365,680 of JAAGVU020000015.1, read as the reverse complement.
GGTGTTGCGGTAACCCAAGAATGTTCCACTACCTTGTCAACTGACCAATAAAACGATCCGGCCCAACTAGTGATGCTTAGGCAAGATCGAATGCCCAAAGCTTTTGACTTTTAACAGTGTTCTGCTTATGTTATTAATGTATGATAAAAAAGTGGGGGTTAGGATGGTGATGATGGTTGTGAGTGTCTGGAGAACCTAAGGTATGTGTGTTTAAGTGGCTTCTACACCACTGAGGACAAGCAGCTGTGTTCCTGGAGTACCTGAGAATTTTGTGCAATGGGTGTGCAATAAGCATAGATAGGAGTGACCAGGGGCTAATGTAATTCTGTTCCCCAGAGTGAGTTTGGGCATAGTTTACCCAGTAAACAGGGGTAGAAGCTGGTGAAATGTCCATGGATGAATAAAGGCATTTGAACTGAAAAGTGGTGAATTCATGACAACTAAATTCATGGCCAGATATGGGTATATTCTACCAGTAGGTACAGACTCTGCGATCCAAATTGTATATAAGCATTATTGGCAGGGTTGTCAGCTCTAACACATCTGGCGTGATACTCGCGCTTTCAGACTCTCACGCAAGAAATCTTACGGCAAATATATATTATTTCAATATAAACCTAAAATTGGCTACATCAAAAGCATTGAGGCAGTCTGCAAACCTTACAGACTATTTACAAGTTAATAAAACTGTCACATGTCAATGTGTGTGCAGAATTGTATCGCTATTGAAAATCTCATGCCAGCCAGCTGACCAAAGTTGGCAACGCTGATTAGTGGGGTGCGTTCAGTAAACCCCAATGGTGACTCAGACCTAAACCTTATGAGCTTGTATGTATTTTTGGACCTAAGCAGCTGGCCTGCTCTTCTGTTTTGCACAAGTGGCAAACGAAACCTACATTTAAAAATAGGCCACAAATACCAGCGTGTGTCCGTTTCTCTGTGAAGTGTTGTGCTTAATTGTTGGTATTGTGCAGAGTGGTGCAGACAATGCTACAGTGTGTCCTTCTCGTCATTAGGAAAATCTGCATATTCGTGCCTTTTTGGCTTGGCACTGCATAACAGGAATGATGCCACCAACACAAGTTAAAACATTTTACTGTATTTCTTGAAGAGTCTAAGTCAGTCCTTCCAGGGTGCCATTCATTCAAAGACTTGCGATCGACTCCACAGAAAACGGTGGGGGTGGGGCGGGGGAGGGCACAGTGATTGAAAACAATACTTACAAACGGACTCACAGTGTTTATACAGTCATCGAGATAGGAAATGCATTTCAGCACAGTGCAACATAGGGGAATGATCAAATCTGAGCCTGGTGACAGCTGTGGGCCAGATGCCTATAAATCAATCTCTACAATTGAAAAGCAAAAAGATTAGGCCAAAAAAAAACCGATATTTTTATTCAAGGACCACAGTGTTTGGGGGCAGGGTGCAACTTGTAACTCAAAGCTGAAGAAATAAATAGTGATGCATTTTACAGGGGTTCTCTGCATATAGTTACTTTAAAAAGCAGAATAATAGCACGAGTGTAATGGGTGATCTTCAGCGCATCTTTGTAGAGTTTGAAAAGGGACCCAGTGCAGATGACTGGATAACTGGCAACATTCTGACCTCAGATCAGTGCTCACCCTACAGCAGGGCTCTCTTGCAGAGTGGTAATGAAAAAAAATCGGTATTCAATCGAAAGCCCCAAGCTTTTGTGCTTGGATAGAATTGCCTGACCCCCGTCCATCCGACGGACAGTATCCTCCCTGCCCCCCCAAGTAAATGGTCACACTGACCTGTGTCTACATTCTCTCTCACCTAAAAGGAAAAAACACTGCTGCAAAATCACAGTTGGAGGGATTAGCTGCGAGTGGCACCTTCATTGGCAGTCTCACGAGGAGCCTAACCTGGGAGAGCCGCTGCTAACGGGAGGAAAGGGGCAGCAGGGGATACGAGACACATCTTCACATTGACTGCAGTTATCTGCACTCTTTCCGAAACAACAGAAAAAAAAATAACCCAAACACTACGAGACATCACGCACATCTCTCCTAAAAACTAGCAGATGGCAGAACGATTAGGATAGTTTCTAACATCTGGAACGGATTCTGCCTCATATTTTGTGAAGAACTAAGGTCACCAGCATGTAGCTGATCTCCCATGCAAATACGAGTACTTACTCATGCTGAGCACGAATACCACCGAACGGCACCGCACTGATGCCAGTGCGCTCGGGATGGATGATATGTCTGTTTCTACCCCCAGAGCTATTCCCTCATGAGATGTCTGTAATATTACCCTCACTCACACAGAAACGGAAGCCTCGCAAGGTAGATCGTGCTTCCGATTGACTGACAGACCACCCGAAATGGAGCACTGACATATAAATATCGCAGGCAAACGTAAAGACATTTTCTTGCAAACGGAATCTTCAGAGGTTCCATCAGTAATGTTTAGAGTGTGACCACTAGGAGGTAACAGTCATTAGCCGTGATGTCGGTGTGAAACAAACAGCTCTATCACTCTCTCTTCATATAGTAAACGATCATGTTACTTGGAATCGTACTGTAAACAGAAATAAAACAATAATACAGTCTTAACATTCTCAGGCAATAGTGCCAAGACAAGGGGCCAATGGGGGTTTTGGGCTGAGATAGGGTGTTACTGGGAGTTTTGGCCCAAGACAAGGGTCTGCTGGGAGTATTGGACCAGGACAAGGTGCTGTTGGGAGTTCTGGCCAGAAAGAAAGTTCTGCTGGAAATTTTGCCTATAAGAAGACTACAAGAGGTCAAAGCAGCTGCAATTCTACGCACTTCACATGAAGAGGGACCCTGTCCTGAAACACTGAATAAGACTCAAAAACTGAGGGGGTCCCCGTGGGCCTTGAAACATTGTCCTTGGCTCAGGGCCACTTACAGACAAGTACCGTGGCAAAGCTCAGACAGGAAGCGTGGGCTCAGGAAGTAACGCCAGAGGTGTGTTGATGGAGGACAGCGGCAACTGCTGCTAGCAGATGGTTTCCTGAAGGAGTGGACAAACACTGGCAACAGTGTTCCTAGATGGACATGAGTCCCTAAACATCTGTAACATTTAGAAACAAAAACACTTCTTAGTAAGGGTGCAACATCTGCATGTTCTATGGAGGCCACAGACAAGGTGGCTATTTTGAAGATTCCTGTTTTATTGATGTGAAACAGATAAAATCGTAGACCACATGCTGGATGTCCAGCAAAATATACCTGACACAAAGGAGCCAACAAAGGCGTGGTTCCAAACTTAAGGCGAGAGACTGTTCAAGACCACAGGAAACATGGAATCTGAGAAGATGGGAAATCGATGCCTGTAACTAAACCTGGATCTGTGTCCATCAGTGGACTGGAAACATAAAAGACAGGATTTGGAAATGTTTCCCCAGGAATGTCAGAATCTTAGATGGTGGGAGGAAAAAGAACCAAACAGGTGTGAGTTGGCATTCATGAACTTGTTATGAGGCACTGTGGCCAGTGAAGGCGGAGTCATGGGTCGATGAAGGCGGAGCCTTTGAAGGCCATTCAGGAGTCTAACAGGAATGGTAAAAGCCCGTTCCGAAATGCTTTGCTAAATTTACTGTGGAAACGGGGCCTGTTACAAACAGGTGTATTGCCTCAACCTTCTGCCCAGTCTGACTGAAAATCACATCGAAAACCTTTCCTCAAGCCAGGCTGCGATAGCAGTCGCTACGAATCTCAGCATTTGTGTTAACACTCCAAAACATAATCATGACAGCCAGTAACTTATCCATGCTAGCTCAACCATAACACTGTTCTGTCTAAGACCGAAAGATAGCTTCAGTTACATGGAAAACCTCCAGCTGTTGCATTAAAGACCAACCAGCATTGTTGTCTTGCTGCAGTCAATCACAGCACCAGCACATCAACTAACAGCTCAAACCATACAGAAAGATCTTCATGTCAGTACAAGGAACCTGTCACAGTATGAACTCTGGGAATGAAATGGACAAAAAAATTAGAAAAATCACACACTTAGCTCATGTACCTGTTTGGGAGAGCCTGTTTGCTCTCCGGAATGTTAAGTGGTTTCCCAGAGTGTCCAGTGGCCAGACTGGCCAGGTTAGGAAGGCGCCCCACCCATCCCTGACGTCCCACTCAGTCCCCTGAGCCGTCCTGGGACCCCTTGAAGAAGACCTCATCCTGGGATAGGTGACCATCGAATCCCTCAGCACTAAGTGACCCACCACTGCTGCCCCCGCCCAGGAAGGTGCCCACGGCACGGCCCTGGCGTGCGTGGCCCACCGCGTCGCTGAACACCTTGTTGATCTGCTCCTCGGATGGCATCCACCAGTCCGGATTGGAGGCACAGTGCATGCGGATGAACTCTGCAGGGAGAGGAGTATTCTTAGATACTTGAAATTAGGTTCAAAATAATCAACAGCGTTAACACAACCTTCCAAAGGAAGTTTTCGTGCAAACCAAGGTGTTTGTGTCAAAAACAGGGGAGGAGACAGTGGGAATAGTCGAAGGAAAAATCAAGAGAGAGAGAGTAGATATAAACAGTAATTTACTAATGAATAATCAGTGAGCAATGACCCCAATTTATAGGCACCTCCACCCCAAATCTAAGCTTACAAGGAAGTTATCGAAAACTTGAATCAAAAGTTTATATGTGGACAAAAAACGTGTGATATTTACATATATATATTTTTAATTTAGCAGATGCTTTTAGGCAGAGCAACATGCATTTCGTGAGAGAAAGAAGACAGTGGAGCAGCTGGGCTTAGGGGCCTCGCTCAGGGGCCCAACGGTGACAACACTCTATTGACCCTGGGATTTGAACCAGCAACCTTCTGATCACAGGCACAGCATCCTGACTCACTGAGTCATACATATTTCCTACTGCCTATTTCGCTATGTGCTTTATAAATAATGATGATGAGCATGCTCTGACCAGAGGTGTCACGCCATACCTCGGAGGCACGTCACCTTGACGGGGTTCAGTGGCCGCCTCTCGGGCCCGGCCTCGCCTGTCTGCACCGAGCGTTTGCGCTTGCCCAGGCCGCACGAGTACTTCAGCTCGTCGGTGGTGAAGACAAAGCGGATCAGGTAGCGGAGCAACCGGCGCCCGTCCTTCTTGGAGGAGTTCACGGCCTCGTCCCACTGCTTGTTGGTAATGAAGACAGGGTAGTTTCCCAGGAGCTGCTTACTGCCCTGGGGAGGGGGGGCGGGGTGCGGAGGGTGAACAGCCTGACACACGGATAGTCAATCGGCAGACCCTGGTCCACATCTGGACCGTGCTAATGAATCCACCCCCCTTCCCCGTTGGCAAAATCTACTGAGGGGGGGGTCTCACCGGAAAATGTTATCGGGCGCATTGAACCTAAGCTTCGTGTCGCTCATAGAATTCGGGCCTCGGGGAATAATAATTGAGTACAGCTGGTGTACCGGGAAGACACACACACAACAACAGCCGGTAATGATGAGCTCTTTGTGAGACGGGGAAGGTTGCCCCTGACAGTGGGGGCATTTAACCCCTTTTACAGTAATTGCTCCAAAACGAGGTGTCACATTGGGTACCAGAGGTGCTAAGTATTTGTTATTTTTTTTATTTTGTTGGGAATCGTAATGAGGAAAATGATAAAATGCCAGACAAGATGCTGGTGAAGTACACTGCGTATGAAACTGGGTGAGTAACATGGAGATGCACCTCGATGGTGCGTTTCGGTAACCCTGTCTCTGCTGCAGATTGCACTTTTACGTGTCTCTGTACCCCAGATTATAATCTCACCCGATCGGAGGAAGGCCATCGGGAGAGACTGTTTGCTAGGGCTGTCAGTGCTGTGAGGGGTGGGGGGAAGGGCATCGTTACTCTGCCAGGTTACGGAAAAGCCTCACTCTAAGGTGGCCTCTCATTGGCTGGCCTGTCCGCTTCCATTATAATTTCACCCACCATTTAATAAAATACGCTTTTCACTTAGCGGACAATTTTACACAAAGTGGCTTATATAACTATAAAATCTGGCTATTTTACTGAAATTACACAATCTCCGGGGAAGATGTTACGGCATCTGGGGCAGCCAGCCTTTCATCGGAGTTCCTTACAGCAGAATTCTCCCGAAAAACGTCACAGTTCCTGCAGTAGCAATCACACCTTTCGTTTTATGCAAGCAAGCATATTTGCTGTTCAGCATCCATGCAGTGTGGGTCAGTGAGTATTTCACCTTGATCTTTTCAAATCACCCTGGACTGGTGCAGAAAATGAGGACTAGATGGGGAAGCCTACATGAAGTATGTTAGCCACATGGGCTGAACTGGTTAAATTGCTTCCTAATGTTTGTAATATGGAGGTTATCCTGTTCTTGTGCCAATGCAAAGCATTCTGGGACCTGATTCAGTCGGGGAATCTTGTCCAGGCCTTTAGTCATAACCACCTTCATCTTGTTAGAAAGATACATGGTGTATCTGATGGTGAATCTTAGGAATGCTGGAACTTGTAAGGACTTTAAGCTACACTGGAAGAGTGTTTTATTCATCAGCCAACACCCAAGATGGCCTTCAACTTAAGATCAAAGAAGGCTTCCGCTATTTGCTGCTTGAAATCTTCTGCATGCAAACAATCCCATAATACCTGCACCAGACATTTTTTACTATAAAGGAATTTCCCAAACATAAACTGGTTACTTGCTCACTTTCGAAACTCCAGCAGCTGGTCTCCTCGGTTCCCAAACGTTTACAGAGTGCTGTTAAAAGAAGAGGTGATGCAACAGAGGGGTAAACAGGCCCCTGTCCCAGCTTCTGTGAAATGTGTTGCTGACATCAAATTGAAATTGAGCATATTTGTCATAAGACCATAAAATTTGTTTCAACATTTGATATATTGTCTTTGTATTATTTTCAATTAAATATGGGTTTATATGATTTGCAAATCATTGCAGTCTGTTTTTATTTACATTTTACATAGCATCCCAACATTTTTGAAACAAGGTTGTAATAATAATAAAATTGACTTTTTAAACCACCATCTGAATCATACCCCCTTCGTAGTTTAAGCCAGAGTCTAGCTCTTGATGTAAGATAAGCCCTCGTGTAATTTCGCCTTGCTTGGCATGATGTGTCAGCACAATGGCGAACTTCGCTTCTGCTACTGCCAATCTGATGGCACTTTATCTGCAGTACATCTCTGAGGCTGCAGTCTCGTCCTTCCTGTGAGCCGATTCAATTTACTTCATTTTCAATTTGCAACGTTTCCATTCGGGTTTCGAGACGCTGCAGAATCCTGGTTCTTCATCATGCACGCTGAAGTGAATTAGATCTCAAACCCTTAATGCATTTTTAGACTCATGATCTATTATTACAAGCTCCCAAAATTGTGGGTCAAACATGCTAGATCTTGCCAGGGTATTTTGGGATCAGAGGAGCCAAGCTGACCAAGGTGTCTGTGCTAAAAGGAGAGAACAGTTGAAAAAACGCTGCAGACTAAGGTGATGTGAAGGTCAGGGAAGGTCAATGACGATCAAAACTGCCCCCCACCACAACAGGCTTAAGCGTCAACCTTTGACCGAAGATCAGAAAGCAGGCAGTGGCCAGAGTTTCATGACACATGCAGTTTGATCCATGTTGACCAGAGATCAGAGGACAGGCAAAGAGGAAATATCACAGAAAGAGAGGCAGGGGTCTTACAGTCTTTTGTAAATCCCTCCCACACTGAAAATTCCATGAGCAGTTTCCAACCCTGGTGACGGTGCTTTTTTTAATGATACTTAATAGCCAATCCTCACCCTGTCCTCATGTTCTCCCTGTGTCTATCCACATGCTACACACAACAGTAGGATGCTATCTAGAAAAAAAATGCATAGTTTATGTGTCCAATAATTTTCGTAAAGAATGCGGTTTCATGCATGCAGGGAGCCGACTTAGGACATGGGCAGTGTCCTTCACCCGCTGAGTCAATGTCAAATTTATTGGCATATTCTCATTACGGATGAGTAGAGGAGAGAGAATGAAAAAATGTCACAGACGCGGAGCGCGGTGCAATTAAAAACAGCAACAGACAGTAAAAATAAATAAAATTAAAGAGGTAGCTAAATGATGAAGAGGCAATAAAACGGTCAAACGGTAAATCAAAACACTGGCAGTAATAAAGGAATCTGTGCAGTGCTGCATTTATGGGGCTGTATATACAGGTAGCGGCGTAGTTAATGTGGCGGGGTGTGGGGGGGTGTTGAGGGGGTTGGGAGTCCACTCTACGGCCTCCTTACCTCTGTCAGCTGCTCCTCCGGAGGTGGCTGCATGAACTGATTGTGGTGCTGCAGGACCGTCTTGAAAAAGTCCAGAACGTTCTGGCAGGGTACTGTCCGACAGAAGACGGGGATAGTGAGGAGAAGGAACACGAACGATTTCAGGAAACGACGACCCGATTTAGGGTCAGATAATGCAGCCAAGGCCGAATTTATGGCTGGCTAACCTGGGTGTCCCATTGCCCCGAGCTGTAGGGGGTCCCAAAATTTTTTTCAGGGACCCAGAGCTGTAGGGGGCCCCAATTTTTTTTCAGGGATCCGAACTGTAGGGGGCCCCAAAAATTTTTTCAGGGACCCAGAGCTGTAGGGGGCCCCAATTTATTTTTCAGGGACCCGAGCTGTAGGGGGCCTCAATTTTTTTTCAGGTTGATACAATAGCATTTCCTGCTGTAGGTAGGGCCCCCAGGCCCATAAACTCAGCCCTGAATCCACCCCAGTAAAAACCTGGTATTAATGAGGAGTAACTTATGAGATGTTGACAGCCTGATCTTCTCTCTAATTATTTAATTTTGTGATAGCCAATATGCACTAAAAGCAGGGAATTCTGGGAGATCTGGCTTCACGCCATCCATAATCCTGAGGGCATGGAGGCCGCCCTGACCACGTTTGACAGTGCAGGGTGCCATGTTTCGTAATTGCTCCGTCTCTACATCAGAAAGCAGTGATTCATTCTCTGGGGGGGGGCAGTGGGAAATAAATAAATGTGTTGGATCTGGCCCATTAGCCAAATCCAAGCTGTTCTCTCCGATACTGGGGCCATTATCGTCCTCTCAGTCCTGCCAAGCAATAAGCAAGCAAATTTATGAATGACTGAGAAAAGGTGAAATAAATTGTCATGCCGATTATTAAGCTCTGGTGGTGTAGAGACCTTTCAGTAGTGGAGCAGACCTTTTAGAAATTTCCAATATGTCTCATTTTAACCCTCCTCCAATATAAGGGATCAGCTGCATACCACAAGCTCTCCCCGACCCTCATGATCCCGCTGCAAAATGAGCCGTGCAGTAAAGCTCATTAACCATGAGAGGGCAGCACCTGGCACACTGTCCAGCTTGCAGCGCAGCTCCTCGTTCTCCTGCTGCAGGCACAGCACCTCCTGCTCCAACTCCAGGCAGCGTGGGCAACAGCCCTCCTCCTCCTCCTCTTCCTCAGGGAACGTAGAGGAGGGGTGTCCGTGAGATTCCGAGGTTGTGGGCGAGGTCCATCCCCCCAGGGTGTGGGATGGGGAGGAAGGGAGGACGTCCGGGTCGGCGGGGTGACAGTAGCTGGGTTTGGGTCGGGAGCCGGCTGTCAGGTAGCCATATAGCGACTCGGTGAAGGCGTGCAGGATGGCCGAGGTTTGCTGCGGCCTCCGGTGGCTGTGTGGAGGCTCCGCCTCCAGCCCCGCCTCAGAAGTCTCCGCCTCTCCAGGCCCCGCCTTATCGGGCTGGCAGGGGCCCCCTGGCCGTTCTCCCTCCACATAGCCACCTTCCTCCTGCTTGATTTGGGACATGAACGACGGTGCAGCATGTTGCCGGGGGTCCAGGAGCTGCCCGCCGCCATTCAGGAGGCTGAGGACACGACTGCACTGCTGAGCAAAGGCATCCAGGATAAGCCGATTCTCTGCAGGGGGAAGGGGGGTTAGCAGCATGTGAAGACACCCAGCAAACCACCTCAGAACCTACAGGAATATCTCAACGCACAAGAGTACCTTCAGCCAGGGGCAGATTAACTTATCTGGGGGCCCTAGGCTGACATGTAGACTAGGTTGATTCAAATATTTTCCCAGAGGCGAGGCAGGGCCCTGACGTTTCCATTGTCTGTAACCGCTTATCCTATTCAGGGTCATCAGGGGTCCAGAGTCTATCCTGGAGGCTACAGGAGCAAGTCAGGGAACAACTCAGGATGGGGTGCCAACCCATCACAGTAATGTATCCTTTCCAAGGTCAAATCAACCAGTAAAAACAAAGACTGCTGAAAGTGAGTACTGTTACTGAGGATGCAGAGACTTCATAACTGTTACTATTGTCAGGTAGGGTACCTCTCCACTGCCTAGAGAGTTTAACGCTGGAGGGGTGGCCAATAAGGACAAAGATTGCAGTTCGAGAATCTGGCTAGGGGGGTGACTCTTTAAGGCAGATTTTATTGAAATGGAGTTCAAGGAATCAGGACATGAGATGCGTTATGGAAGTACGTTGTAGTAAGGGGTATAGTGTGTGCTGTGGTATTATAGTCATCAACACCCAACAGAAAGTTAAGTGTAGACACTGCTTAAACATTCCGCTCATGTCGTTACCAACCAGGTAGGAAACTGACTGATTAACTAAGCTCCAATGGTAGGCTTTCTGACAATCATATTGTCCGGCTTATACGGACAACACAAATGTACTTTACAGTAGAGTTTTCAGTTATTCAGTAGTAGTAATAAAAGATATATCAATAAACGGGTTAATTTGGGGATGTGCCCACCGTCTAACGTCACGCCCGAGCACAATGGGGAACTGTAACATTATACAGCCCAAAACATCAGCAGGTTTTCCTGTCTCATGCTTAATTCTACCAATTCATCTGTAAGCAATTCTATCGATTTGTCTTTGGACTAGATTTTATATCCTGCATACCTCAGTCCTCATTTAACTGCAGGCGCTAAGTCATCGATTTCCAGTACTAATCCGAAGACGAGACGGCAGTAATAAAGCTTGCTGGATTTACCTTCCAAGCCAGGAGTAAAAAAAAAAATGGACATAGATACATTAAGCCAGTCTCAGATAAGATTCCTGATGATTTGTCTGTGTACTTTTACACACACAGCCTGCATTTCTGTCTGTTTTCACTGATACGTCACGGGTCATTCGCAGTCCCTTTGAACAGTGACAGAGAAACACTTCAACTGATAGGCCTATTAATGAAGCGGGACTTCAATCTGTGTTTAATATTGTTCAAAACATATTGTTCAAAAGTACGACTGCTTCACTAAACAAAGAAGGGTTCAGTCTAAATGGCTTTTAGATGATTTGGCCACATATCCAACAGAGCGTTTTCATTTACATATTTACCAGATGCTTTTGTCCAAAGCGACGAACAAGTGGGGCAAAAAGCTCACTGCGAACATTCATGCTGTCCAGGTGTAAGTGCAGCTAGGCGGAGCTTCCAGTAAACGCCCTGAGACAAGAGTATGCAGTACTGGAGCAGGGGCTACAGAACGACCACACATCCGAAACGTTCAGAACACCAAGAATGAAATCCTCTTTCAGAAGGAAATGACGAGCAAGGAAAGATCAGAAACTAGTAAAACAGCTGCCAGTGCAGGTTAAGAGGTGACGGGCTCTGAGGCCAGACTCCTGTGCAGCTAATGGTCTCACCTGCTGCATCCAGATGCTGAAATCACATCCAGAAGAATCCTCTGAGTCAGACTCCAGGCACGCTTGAGCAAAGGGCACTGTGTAATCCACTTTGAAGGGCGCCCACAAGAGGTGATTATACAGGCACACACATCCTGAACTGGAACACAATCTTTATGCTATAGACCTTTATTGTATAGGGGTTTTTCAGCGGTAATTAAAAGAGAGGATCTCTCTCACTGGACAGTGGGGGCCAGGCCAGGGTGCCGGATGCATCCTGCCCACGTTTGCACTTCCTGATGGTTGATCAAACCCCCACCTTCTCCTTCCACCCCTGATCTCACGAGTGCGGAAAAAAACAGTAATTACTAGCCACTATATGGGGGGTCTTTCAGCAAACCCCCCCCCCACACACACCACCACCACCACCTAAAAAAAGGCATGATGACACTTCTCTCTCACTTCTCTCGTCATCTGTTTGCCGTACTGAATTAATATTATGTATTACAAGGCATACAGAGGTATTTGGGGCTACCTGGATTCCTGTACTTATTGTTGTTGCCGCTGGGGTTTGTGGGTAATTGAGTTCAAAGAACAACAACCTGAGTGTTGTGATACTGTAATATGTAATTCTCTACCTCTGTCTTGGTTCATTTGGTGCCCTACTACAGTGTGGACACAGGGTAAAATCCACATAAGAGGCAGAATCCAATCGGTCATCTTTTCGACAGGAACTGAGCTGTGACATCACTTCAGCGGGTTCCTGTAAATAGAGACGTGGTCCTTTTCTAGGGGTGGGCAGAGGGTGAATGATGGTGATAGTTTAGACAATGGCCTCAGGAGAGCCAGTTCAGACTGGCAGAGAGAGAACAGCTGGTGGTAAACTGCTTACAGTGTACCTGTGCTGCATGTGGGTTGCTCCAGCATCAAGGAGAAGACATTGATTTGCTGTCGGGATGGTCAAGGACATATCAGTGTTGCTAGGGCAGTTTTAGAGGGCCTTTAGCCCCCAGCAAATAAATGTACACTAATTAGTTTAAACAGTGTGTTCTCATTCATTTTCATTTAAATCACAACCCTCTAGTAAAGGCTCAGCCCCCCTTTTCATAAATCTCTTGTGACGTTTCAGATTAAGTGCCTGGGTTTGTAACCTTAAGGAGTTCAATCTCACCACCGACAGGCCTGCTCTTCAAAACAGGCCTGCTTTAGTCTGAATCCTGCTGTTTAAAGTCAGTCTCTTTTATCCAGTATACTGGTAAACAACGTAACACTTGCATCCTGACTCACTGGTGCGTCCTCTGGACTGGGATTTTTGGGGTCTGATTCTGTGCACCGTAACCTCTTTGAGAGTCTCGCTCTCTAAGTCAGGGTGCGGCACAGGAGCGTTTCTGTCAGTCTCACTCAGAGGAACTGAGGATACAGCATTACACACCCAGAGTGTGTACCGCATGACAAGCGAACGCCTCACAAGCCCGAGCCGTACCTGCAAACGGTGTGTGCTGACAGTTTAATTTCAGCATCTGTCACGCGTGTTTCCCAACATGACTGATGCTGGAGGAAAACACAGGAAACATCTCTGCTGTGTGGAGGACTCTGAAGAGAGCAGCCTACATCTGCATGACAGGAGAGCTCAGCACAAATGGGAAAAGACGAAATCACAATGGCGGGTAGAGCGACTCTACCTGAAAATAAGGCAGAACATGACTCACAAGCAGCCAGTCTCTCGCTCTCTCTGCCTCACCAAACCTGCAGCCCCAAAGCAGAAATACTGGGGTTGAAATCGTAACTAGCAGCACAATGGCATCGGAGAGGGGGCACAACTTAATAACTTAAATATAGGTATTTTTATTGGGGGGAATGAATGAATCTAAATGAAATAGTAAGGAGGTACAAGGTTCCTACCCTACCCTCCACTTCGAACCCTACGCCCCCACAGCAGCGGGTAACCAACTCTGTGTGGGGCTGTAGCTCTGCCTCACAAACATCACATAATGCGTCCGCTTACGGTCGTTCTTTGGCTGACAGGGAGGCTCAGCGGAGCAGCTCCAAATCAGCACCTTCCTTAAAGAGTCCCGGACATTAGCCACCGTGCTAATGCGTCCCCATAAGCTATCCAGTTTCCGACAAGCACCCAGCCGCTTCCTCATGAGTCTGTCAGAGCCCATAGCTGTATGATACACACCAATAGACTGCTCTGATAGAATCATCGCGAGCGAAATTTCGGTGAAGGCCGATTTCGTTAGCGCCACTCTGCTCACAGCGTAGGGAATAGCGTGCAGCGGTTATATCGATGTTCTGAGCTGCAGTTTTTCACTTCCCCCCCTACCCTCCACAACCACCCCGGGCTGCAACTGGTATCTCCCCTCCATCGCTTTCGCTGATTATTCAACCGACACGTTTCCGCCAGAATCTTTCTTGATCTAAATTGCGATGCGATAAGGGAGACAGACGCCATGGCCTGTCTAAACATTCTAGAAGGCCTATCTACAGGGTGACAGGGCCTAAATCATCGATGTCCAATGATGCGATGAACAGCAAGAGCTCTCAGGCTCTAAATCAACCACAGCAAAGATGGAGGACGCGACGCCATTTTGTCTGTTGCCTCCATTCAGCTCATACAATCTCAAATGTTTCTTGCTGAATGAAGATTAATCTCTCATCTTCATGCAAAGAGGGAAAAACACACACACACATAAATAATTATGCCCTCTGGTGGTGACGGTGGCTCCCACGTGACAGGATGGTTGGAATGTGCCTCCGAGGTGTGTCCGACCGCCAGGCACAGATGTGCGGCCTGATTAATACGTACACCGTACCCCGCTTGCCTGGCGAGACAGATCTCTCGATATTCCCTCTCCGATGCCATGCAGAAACAGGCTCATAAAATTTCATTAAGGACAACATGTGCCGGAGACAGGAATTTATGAGCGCCATTTATTTTAATCACAACTCTTCGGAAAAGCTTTTAAACGCAATTTGCTTTATTACATAGAATGAGCTTCACACCCCCGGCCACCCCACCTCCCTCCCCCACCGCCGCACCGCATTCTGGGCCGCTAAATTAAACAGGTTGCCATCGTCACTGTCAGTCATCCCGGGAGCGACGCTCCAGTACGCGCGCGAACGCACGCGCTCAAGGTACACGCGAACCAATGAAAGTAGGAGCGTGACGACGGCCGACAATTCGCGAACCGCGTGCGACGATGAACGTGACGAGAACGTGCGGTCGCGTGACCACGATGCTCGAGAGGCGCTCGCTCGCTCGAACCTGCACACATTAACGCGGTCAGTCCCCCAGAAGCACACGTTGGTATATGACCGTGCTCGTGTGTGTCCTCAGCATCAGTTTTTGCATTCCTCCTCTGATTTATATCTCGCATTTTTACCTTCACGGCTTAAACAGTCCTGTGCCGTGTAGCCAGAGGTTTCATGTGTTATTACTGCCTTTCTAGGGCTCTATGGAGTGTTATAGTCCTGTCACAGTGGAGCAAAATGAAAAACGATGCCCGCCATCAGCCCACTGCCACGACCAAAACAATATATATTCACGTCCCAGAAAGTTGACTTTCATTTTCGCCCCAACTGATGCCTCGCTATCAAATCTTCAAATCTGATTATAGAGGCTTGGCACAAACGTTCAGACACATTTTAAATACCCAGATAACCTAAGCTGATTCATTTTAGGACAGATGCTGTTTTCAGTCATTCTTAACACAAAATCTGATATGCAAATATCACATTTTAATGTTTCGAATTTAGACATGTTGGGCATTAATTTTGCATGCATTGTAGTTAAACCAAGTGGGTAAACTGCAATAGACGTACACCCGCGTTAAACCCGATGCTCCCCTGCGGAAAAACTTTGATCTGGTACACAAAGTTTGATCTTTGATCTGATGAGACGCGGCGACATTAATGATTAGACCAGCGGTCGCCAATCGGCGGAAAGTCCCCGGATGAGACCCACGGTTTCTTATAAAGGACTATTATTACAAAGCGGCCGTCCCGTACATGTAGCGCCCAGAGGACTGGAAATGCTGTACCCGGCGTACAATCTTTGACTCTCACCTAGTGCTATACTACGTACTCTGTAACGAATATTAAACGCTAGTGTAAAAAATAAAAAAAACTTCAAAAGAGTTTCCCTTCCTCTATTATCCAAGACTTCTTGCACAAAAGCCAGAGCCTCTACCAGCGAGTACAAGGTATGAGGATACTCTGGATGGGATGCCATTTCATCACAGGGCTCACTATGGAATATTTAGTGAAGTCGTTTGGCCAGCCTGCACGCCCTTTGACTGAAGGAGAACTGCACAACCAAGAGAAGCATGCAGACTCCACATAAAGTGGATGGGATTCAAGCTCCCATCGCTGCAAAAGTGAGGCAACAGTGCTATCCACTAAGCAACTGAGCCACCCATACTGAATAGCAGTTGTCACCAACTGGCAGACTCTGCAGCTGGATCGCACGATCAAATCCCCCCTGCACGGGGAATCTTCCTATCAAGGGAACCCGACGTTCCACACCATAAAACAACAACCCTTAAAGGAACATTACCACGGGTGTTGTTAGGTCCAATCACTCTGGGCTGTGGTCCCAGATATTTTAAGCCTAGCCCCGATTATTTTAGCCCCGATGCCAATGTTTTTTCAGAAAAAAAGTCTAGCCCCAGGTAAACTTGACTTAGCCCCTGATCTTTCCAATAGCTAGAAACTCCCCTGAAGACTACAACTACCTTATGGCCGCACACCAGCACTTGGTAAATGCGTGACCTTCTCCTGAGTTTTCACAGCGATGAGAGAAGCTTGTCACATTTCCACAGGTCGTTAATGCTGCATCCCACCTGGGTGTAATTACTATAAACGGCAGCTTAAGCCAGTCGGCCCATAAAAGGCCCATATCGCGCCGACGACTGGATGCTCTGGACAGTGACAGGTAGAAAAAGGTCAATAAAACTCCTGATCAGCAGCTGGTCCTTTACTTCCAAATCCGAGAGTCGAGGCGTCTGTGATTCTGTACCCTTCACTTGTTCCCACCCTCATAAAGAAGGAAAATGTAGTTCTTGGGCCCATAATCCATGGGAGGTGATAAAAGCCCCCTATCTACAGACCTGCATGCTCGTTTAAGGACAGTAGAGGGTCCTGGGATGGAGAGACAAGCTCACCTGCCAGCAGGGAGATAAGGGGGCCCTGCCCGTCTGGCAGGAATCGGAGTTCCCATGCATATCGGAATCGCCCCGAGAACTCAGAACTTCCTTACCTTAACCCCACAAAGTCTAATTCCCTGCTCATTGTCAAGCTGAGCATGCACGCGGAGCGAGAGCCGGGCGTGCCCATGCAGCCACAGTCACACAGCCACATGCACGTGCAGACGCCCAGAGCCGTCAGATATAATCAGTCAGATGTATGCGTACGCAGGCAGGCGTGACGTTGACGGCAGGGCTGAGAGAGACCGAGAGACAGAAACAAATAATGATACCGATGGGCATTGTTTCTCCCTTTTTTCATGCATAATGCTATTGCGGTATCATATCAATCACAGGAAATGAAAGGAGAGATGAGAGAGGCTGAATGAGTGAGGGAGTGAGAGAGACAGAGAGAGAGAGAGAAAGGAAGCAGGGAAGATGGATGCATTACATTGCAGGTAATCACCAGATTGAGCTGTAGCAAGAGGAAAATTATTTTTTTGTTTGACAGAATTCTATTATATGTGCCGTGTGTGGTGCTGATGGTTTTGAAATATGTGTTTAATCTGTTTAAAGCTGATTTTTTCGAGAGAGGGGTATGGGAGGAGAAGGGTGGGGGGGCGGCTAACAGAGGTGCCATTTCTCCAGACAGACTCGGTAGCCATCGCCGAGGCCTGTCAGCGTAATGAAGCTCGATGGCTGAAGATCGCCGGCCCCACCCTAAAGCGAGTGCCAGCGGGGGGGGCATGGGCCTGAAATGGACCGGGGACACGCCTCTTGTCAGTGGCATGGTTCACCTTGAAGTGCGGGGGGGGGGGAGAGAGCAACAAAGTGCCAGGGGGGGGGGGGGGGGGGGGGGTCATAAACTCTTGTAATTCTTTATTATTACCCCCCCCCCCCCCCCCCCCAAAAAAAAACAAAATAAGAACTCACAAAGTCGCTGAGCAGCTGTCACACAGGCAGGAGTGTAGCTAGAAATTCTGGGCCCCCTGACTAAATGTCACCTTGCCCCCCCCTACCCATTATATAATTCCATAATTTTACACATTCAAGTGCCCCTGTAAAGTATCTGCCTGGGTACCCATCTCCTAACGTACCCCCACACGTCAGGAGCACCACCATCCGCTGAGAGACACCAGTCAGAGGGCCGTCACGACCAGCCTTACGCACAGCACCCACAACCAGGCACACGCATGTGGACATGTTCAGACATGTGCCCACAGAAGCCCCAACGTGCACTCAGACACGGCCGAAAACAAAAACCTGAATGCTCTGGTCTTTCATACAGCAGGACATAAACAAGTTTAATAAAAGGGTGTCGAGGAAATGGACCATTGGGGCAGCTAACATATCTACAGTTAGTGACAGATGACATATGTGACGGCCACTGTGCTTATGTCTGCGCCCTCTCTGCCTGACACCCCCATAAACCTGCCAGTGATGGACAGCCGTAGCGTTTGAGGGCAGTAGCCCCGCAGGTTTCGCTGTTATCTCCCAGCCGCCCAGACGGCAGCCGATCGGGCTCCCTGTCCAAATATTTACCTTATTATCTAGACGGAATCATTGCCCTACCTTTGTTTGGGGGGCTGTTCTGCACTCACTTTTCATGATCAGCACAGGACAAAATAGTCACATTTCAAATGATTTTAAGAAGGAGCAAAGAAAATAAAACTATCACACATTATACATGTGCGTGTATCTTTTTATTCCATTCACGTCAATGGGCAAAATGGTGCTGGAAAAGTTCATTAATTTCGGTTTCTGAGAACCATCTATTTACTCCACTCGTATAAATAACACTGTTTTAAAATCGCGTGTTCGCCTTGCGACCCTGATTCAAATCGGACAAACCAGGACGTCAAACTTCGCCGGACTTGTCTTATACGTGAGAGCTCTCCTTCTATAAACACCCTGCATGAGTGTGATGCCACTTTTATTTATATCTATTTGCTCCATTCCTTCAAATAATATTATTTAATAATTCTGCTTAAGAGCAGTTTTTTTCTGAAACAGCCTACGGTAAATATAACCAAAATATTCATATATAACATTTTTCGATGTAGGTTTCATTTTTGGTGATATCTATATAAAAAACTACAGACGCACCTGCGCTGAGCCCCTGGCTGCAGTCGGGGGAGTCGTGGCCGAAGGCGGAGTTGACGGCTGGGTGCCTGGAGGCTTGGTGCCCCGACGCGCCGCCGACCCTCCGCGGGCTGCCGAGGGATGCCGTGGCCGCCGACGTCGCCGAAGTGGAGGTGGCGACGCGGAAGCCGGGCCCGGGGGAACGCTGCGGCGGGTGGCGGTGATCGCTGCTGCTGATCAGGGACGGCTGATGGGGCTGGAGGTGCTGCTCATGCTGATGGTGCTGATTCTGGTTAGGATGCTCTCCTCCGCCGCCGCCGCCTCCCAGCAACGGGATGTCTACCATGGTGGGTCTCTCATACCGCGTCTTCCCCGCCGACCGCTTGCTGGGGAAGGTCTTGAGGGCGCTGTAGGGACTCCGCTGTCTGCATATTTTAGGAACGTAGAGTCCCTCGTCCGCCAGATGCATGTCCTCCTCCATCGCCGTGAGTTTCGGCTCCCTGGATCACTTTCACCGTTTGTCTCTTCTCGTTTCCCCTTGCGTGTGCTTGAATCGGTGCGCTCCTGGCCCCAGCTGCCCCCCACCCCCCCCGGATCTCACCGCCTGACTCAATGCACGGCACTTCTCACTCACTCTCACTCGGGAGACTGAGAGGGGAGGCTGGCTTAACTGACACGCCGAGGGGCCAATCCCTATTAGGAGGCGCCGGGTTTACCAGCAAGGGCGTGCGGGCGGAACGCATCGGACGTGCGTGCTGTCTATCATCCATAGTTCAAGTGTCTCTGGCACTTATTAGTGTGCTGTGAATGGAAGAGATAGGGGAGAGGGAACACGTCTGAAATAATTCATGCTGCATGCGGAATTGGGGTTTAAAGGTTCAATATGTATTTGATGTTGTTTTTGTAACTTTAATTACAGAGTAGCAATCAAAAGTAAGATCAGACAGCTCTCCGTTGTCCGTGGGGAAACGAATTCGGACTTCGTTCAAGTTCAAAAGCATTTTCGTAAACTGTTGTGCTACATTTCAGTTCACTGTATCGCACTATTTTACTTTCATTGTCAAAGTCGCATTTAGACAATAAAAAAGATTACAGTGGAAAGTGGTAAAGATAATTAGTAGCGGATTGCACGTGTTTGTGTTTCAGCTTGTGCACAAATCAGGAGCTATGGACAGGCCTATAATACATAATTACATATAATACAATTTATCGTTCAAAAACAAATCAGGACGAATTAAAAATATATAATGTCAGAGCTTAAAATTGCGTAATATAAATATAATGCATATTATTGAGTTGCTTTTTACAGTGAGCGTTGCAATCAAATAAACGTTCTGCGGACATTATTTTTATTACAAAATACTAAGTATTGTATATAAGAATTCGCTTGACGAGCGCGAACAGCGACACCAGAAGTTACAATCAGACTACACCTCATAATTAATGACTTACTACCCAGAAACTCATGAAGGACACTGACAGACATCAGAATTTCGCTGTCGCTGATTCCAGTTTTGGTACAGAAATGTAAAAGATAATACATGCAATGCAGATCAGAGTCAGTTTAAAAATTTTTCGAGAGAATTTGAATGAATATTATTTAGGTCCTTAACGGTAAGCAGGCTTTCAGTCAGTATAATTGACAGACACGGTTTTATAAGTGAAATATGCTTCGGAGCGGCGCATTAGATTAGATTAGATTAGACACAGACAGACAGATAGACAGACAGACAGACAGATAGATAGATAGATAGAATCTTTTATTTCTAAAACTAAAACTGAGAAGAAGCTTGACACGAATTTTTTTTTCGCT
>JAAGVU020000015.1:313538-323555 GCA_011763525.2 Mormyrus iriodes | reverse complement strand
GGGGGATGGGCTGGGGCAACTGGGGCACTGAGGAGGGGTATTTATAGGCTGGCCCGTATGAGAAGATCCACGGCCTCTGCCAAGACTGACCCCCCCACCCGCCGTCACTCCCACGAGCCTCGACTCAGAATTTGGCGCAACCAAAAGGATTTGGTACAAAGGCCATAGAAAAGGTTGTGTCCCGCGGGACCCGTGAGGTGTGCGGCTGAACTAAGTGCCTGTCGTGGGGAGCAGAAACCCTCCCACGTCCCAGATGTCAGCACTGTAGCTGCAGTTAGCAAAATTCACAATTCATCAACCCCCCCCACCCCCTCCACCACAACCAAAACGTTCTGCCTCTCTCCAGCTCTGGAACTCCGCTCCACCTTCCATTGAGCGATCCAATCCCATACGGAAAATGTGTAGGGAAATCCATCTCTGTGTTTTTCTAAGATCAGAAAATGTTCATCAAGAATATACTACATTTATATAAATATATATGCGGGCATGTGTTTTGAACCGATTTCCGAAGGCCTCCCACATTAAAAATTCTCTCGTGGTGTGAAAGACTGCGGTATATACTAGGGTATTATCGAGAGCTGTCAGTCAAGGATAGAGCCAGTCAACTACCGAGGCCCAGAGGTCAAAGGTTAGAGGGGGAGGAGCTTATGGAAATAAAAGGGGTCGACAGCAATCAAAAGCAGTAGTTGTTTGGCCTAAACAATACTTCCTCGGAGCAATTTGTTCCCACCCCTATGGTCATTATCAAAACATGGTCATTTGTACTGAACTCTCGCTCTCCTAAGGACACCCAATTCATTTGCTGCATTAATTATTTCCATATATAAAATCGTTCCACTGCCGTCCAATTAACTGATTTCTTCACGTTTTCATCGTCAAATTAACATGATACATTACCCTGGTAATTACACAAACTTACGCTTTGAGACGTGTAGATGTTTGTATTGTTAAAAATGGTGAGAGGCTGACATCAGAATTCATTGAGGAGGGACAGAGAGGAGACAAAGCCTAAAAGAAAACATGAGTATTCATTCTGCATCAGTGATAAATGTTTGTTTCATTGATTTACCCAGAGTTTAATCCCTGTGATGGACTGGCATTCCATCTAGCGTGTGCCCCAGCCTTGTGCCCTGTACTGACTGGGAGTGGGAAGACATATAGCTATGTAACATTGAATAAGACAGCCGTTCGTCTTTGGAGTTAACTGAAATTCTCGTGATGGTAATAAAGTTCCTTTGAGCTGCTCAAAGACAGTACAAGGTTTTATGGTGCGGCTATGGGGTCCTTCAGGCGGTTTGGCGAGAATCAGCAATGATTATTTTTCTCTGTGGAGTTCCTGGTACCTTCAGGAGGTTATTGCACCTTGCTGGTTTGCAGGAGCTGGAGTTGATGACGGGAGGTGGGGGGTCTACATAAAACTACGAGCCAGGAGGTTCCGGGCCTCGACAGCTCAGGTTCGGCCGCATGCGTAGAGTTGGCCAGAGCAGCAGAAACGCTTGTCATTGCTGTCGGGGAACAACTTTCCATCTGATCTGCGTGGCTCCTGTTCAGGATTAAGTGTTTCTGGGAGATAATGGAGTGATGATGAAGAGCGAGGACTCCTTACTTTTAAAGGCCGCACACGTTCCTGGAGCTGCAACATGGCGCCAAATACATTATGCTTCAGTGTCAAGTGAACAAAGGGAAAAGTACCCTTGATTTGCCGTTTCTGCTGATGAACACCAGATCTTCCACATCCGGCACAGACACACACGCACACGGATTAAGCATCTATATCTTTGTGGGGATTGGCCATTCATTTCTATGGGCCCAACCGTAATCCCAACTATGACAACCTTTAACCCATACCCAGCCCTAACCTTAACTATAAGTAACCAAACAAAATACATGACTTTTCACATTTTTAGTTTTTTGATTGCAGTCACAGATTTATATAAAATTGAGTTTCCCTTTGTGGGCACCGAAAAAACGGGTCCAATTGGACTCATCCAGTGGCCCTTTAAGGCCTCAACGACACCCAAATACAGCCCAGCTGTGGGCGGTACCTCCTTTCTGCTATCAGCCATACAATCAGCTGATCAGGAGGGATTACACGACTGCCCCCCCAACACCACTCCTCAGACAGCTGGACAGCTCGGCTGCCTTCTCTCCTAATAAACAAGTGTACTGCAGGAAAGGGGACAGGACCTCAGAGGGCCTCAGAGGGTGACCCACTCCACTCTTTACTGGTTCCCAGTCGGGGGGTGGAGGGATGGGCAACGGTTAGATTAGGAGATGACCGCCTCTGTCAGATTGTTCCCCTCCCCCCTTTCGTGTAAAGCACTGAGTGCCACTTTAGTCAGGCACCATGTTTTGGTAAACACCGCTCAGTGTTTATTTCTAAGTGGTCTGAAGATGGACAGATGGATAGATGTTTATTTCCAGTAATTTCCGTCATTCCGCGGGCAGATACCACACAGCCCGGCCTTTACTCACGGCTGAGCTCTTGTCAGTGAGATATTTAATGCTTTAATTACACCATTAGGAGCGCAGATGCATTTAAAACCATAATCTGTTCCCCAGGCCTAAGATGGAAGATCACTACTAGAGCCAGCTTTGGTCAGGTTGCCCCCCCTTAAGCTGAAGACATGGTTTAACTAATCAGGGGTGGCGGGGGGTCTCTCGTACCTCTCCCGACATGTCTGGAGCCAAGGGGATGGCAGGCCACAGTGAGGAGTACACTCCAAAGAACACCACCCACATGCCGATGCTGCCCCAGATGGCGACGTGGCTGAACTGTGGGAGAGAGCAGAGCCAGGCAGGAAGTGATATCACCCGTGGAATTTACAACCATGGCAACAAATGGCAACCATGGCAACCAGAGACACGGATGGGAAAGATGAAAAGTTAAAATTGAGTAGAGAATAAAATAGGGGTGAAGAAATGCAGAGGACAGCGAGGTCGGCAGAACATTCCGGACCTACCATAGTCCAGGAAGACGTCTCCAGGCCGGCTTTCAGGCACACGGTGATGACCACATACTGGGAATCAAAAATGGTTACGGAGAGCAATCAATGGTGTGACTGATAAATGACCTAAAAGAGGCCTTTGCGGTCTGTAAGATAATCACATACAGAAACAGACTGCAATAACACTTCTGACTCAGGGCAGAAATTAAACTGAATCATTAAAACGTGTAATTACTGTCAATTTCCTCTATTTGTCTGGTCAAGGTTTCTTTTTTTTTTTTTTAATTTTCGACATCCTCAGTGAAAACGGGCAGAAGACCACCTGCGAAGCAGAGTCATGCACAGTGTGACGAGAGCCCCCTCGCCAACCCTGTACGAGCATTTCCTCCGGAGTGGACCTTCACTTGCGCCCAGGAACTTACTGTATAAACCATGTTCCCCAGCAGGAGATAATCTGCCGTCCGTCCGTTTCCAAAGGCTGTATCTGTGAAAAGGATCAACAAACTTTTAGTCAAATATCAGGCTTTTCTTTCTCATCTTGGACATGTCTGAAAGCATTCTATTTAGAGAAAGGAAATAAGGGGTGTGGGGATGCAGAGGAAACATTCAGGATGTGCGCCGCGCGGAGCAGGGATGGGCCGCGAAGATGTACCACCACGCTCCATGCGACCAGCTAGGCCAGTTCCTGCTAATTCGGCTCCACCGATGCCACTGAGCTCAAACTGCTAATTAAAAACCTGGAACGTGAGCGAGAACTGCTCAGCCGTGTCCCGCCCGCCAGACAAAGGGGCCTATTATTTTGCCGCCGATGGTGTAGCCGGCCACTGCGTGGGCGCGCCTGTCAGTGCAGGTCGTGCGACTGCCTGGTAACTGGAGGTAATTATTCTCGAAAAATGTATTTCCCACCATTATTGCTTTCCCAGGCCGAGGGCTTGCGTGAGGAGGGCCTTCCTGTCAGTCTGTCAGTCAAAGCGCGGTGTTTCCGGCTTCGTTTGGGGATCAAGCCTGACTCTGTGTGGTCTTTCAGGCAAACCCTCCCATTACATCTGCAATACACAGCACCCTGCCCCTCCGCCTCCATTATCCCGATGAACGGGGAGGGGGGGGGGGAGTTGGATTTTGAAAACTTCCATTTCTTGCTGTTGCTAATTCATTGTGCCCCCCCCCCCCACCACATTGTGAGAGCAGATGGAGCACAGAGAGACACACAGGGGCCCACAGCGGGTGTGCGAGAGCGGGGAGGAGGGGGGGGCGACAATTAAGACAAGGTAAGTATTTTGCTAGCTTACCTCACTGAAAGGGAACCAGAAATAAAAAACGCTGTAGGCAGAAGACGGGAGGGGACGCTCACCATGCTGGAAGGCTCGCAGGGGAAACCAGAAGAGGATGATGGAGTGGAACAGGCCGTTTAGACAATGGCCCCAGAAGACCTGCCACGGAGAGTGGGGGAGAGAGGCATGAGAAAGCCGCTGGTGACCAAGCAGGCCCCGCGACCTCCGACCTCGGGCCTTTATCCCCGCTCAGCGCTCCGCTAAGTGCTGATTTTGTCAGGCTCTGGCGCTGAATGCTCCCCCGCTGACGGACACTTTGTATCCACTATGTCTCAGGGATCGGGGGGCGTGAACGCAGACGTGGGGCTCTGACTGTGCTGTGCGTGAGTGTTTGTGTGCAAGTACATAGAACATTTTCGCTTATGTCATTCAGGACGTCTGTAAATGCCTTTTCAAAAGCAATTTTAATCTTTTGAGTGATTTGACATTTGTAAACATTAATTACAGTTAAATGGTAGCCAATGGGAAATCCCCACAAATGCAGCTATACACGGGAGTGACACACATATGTACACACGTGTGTGGCTCTTCCTTGTAGGACCATTTTTGTGGAAAATGAGCGTGGGATGCGTGGAGGCCACATCTACGCCCCAGCATGCAGGCAGGAACACATGCGAGGGCTTGTGGACTTTGGATGCCCACTTTAATCCGATACTGCACCCCTGGAGTCAGGTCTTCTGAAAGGCACATTATGCCCCCTTTTCACACGCTGCACATTTCCGCTCCTGTTATTTTTTATATTTTCGCCGGGTTTAAAAGTTTAAAATTGATCAAAAGTGACATAAGGCTGCTAAAACCGAAATGCTGTCTTCTTCCAAATTTTTCAGTCTGCTTTTTAAATTAAGATTAAATTACCATGCGTTTTAAAGGCACAATAAACCACAATCATTCAACATTAGAACAACATTCATGAAAAGGATGACAGACCCAAAATATACCGTTGGAACGTTTACTCAGGCAAAACCCACCCATTTGCTTCCTTCCTGCATCATGGGTAATGTGAGGCACAGCCAATCACCATTCAGAGTGATGGTCATCTGACTATGACTGTGCAGTGTATGCTTATCATTGACTACATTGCCTGAGATGGACTACAGGTGGGTTTTCAGGGAGGGCCATTAATAGGGGGAAGGTGTGGGCTCTCAGTATTATCTTATTCCAAACTCCTCCTGCAGGGCTTCCTGGGATACCTTGACCTTTTTGGCCTGACCTTCTGACCCCCACCCTTGTGTTACAAAAACAAAGTCCAGGTCCCTGTCCAAAAGGTCTACCACC
Organism: Mormyrus iriodes; assembly: GCA_011763525.2. Taxonomy (NCBI): domain Eukaryota; kingdom Metazoa; phylum Chordata; class Actinopteri; order Osteoglossiformes; family Mormyridae; genus Mormyrus; species Mormyrus iriodes. The sequence continues at coordinate 318,001 of JAAGVU020000015.1, read as the reverse complement.
CCCCCGACGCATACACCCCCCAGCCTGCCTACTAGCTGGGAGCTGACACCCCCCAACCATTTCTCTGCAGCCCATGTGTGATTTATTACGTCGATTGGATAAATTACACCGTTTAACCCAATTAGCCCCCTGCATACTGACGTGGGACCCCCCATCCCCACAAACACACACACACACCCTCGCTGCACACAGCATGAGGCAGAACAATCCCCACACTGGTGGGTCTAATCCGATGTGCCCAGACGATCTGATACAGGAACGGCGTTCCCCTACGCAGTCACATTCCATGCTGCCAGAAGCGCCCCTTTCCATTACCCCCCCACCACTCCCCAATGAATACTAATGAAATCAGTAAACGTTCATAACCATTTGTCACAGCAAGCCTGCTGTCTGCTGGCAGGCTGCTCAGGATCCCACAGTGAATGCATAGCCATGGCCCGGCTCAAGCCATGGCCTTTGTGTCCCGCTAATTGCTTAAAAAAGCATGAAAGGATGTACTTTACACTGGGCCAAATATTTCCAGGTCCCTCCTCCCTTCACGGGGGGGACGACAAAAACAACCCACAAGTCAGCCTGACAAATACCACAGTGCTGGGGGCCACCCTGCCTGACTGTTTTTACCAGTGTGTGTGTGTGTGGGGGGGGGCTTCACCATCAGAAATAAATATATAAAATTATACGTGAGAAGTAGCTGGTTTCTCAAATATTCCACACCATCTCCCGGAATATTCTACACGTCCATGCAGAAAAAGTCCAACCCCCACCCCCCCCAAAGACACCAGGGGAGGTATGAAAAAACACACACATTTTCAATTATTACATTATTGCCACAATATAAGGTCCAGATGAGAGTATGCTGATTTGAACTATTCCTTCCCACACCTTTCAAAACTATTTTCATCATCATGGCTGTTCTTTTAAAAATAAAGTCAATTTTACTTGGCAGATTCATTTTGAATGCAAGGCCTTTTTTAGGATCCCACACTAATTTCCTGCACAGTAATATAATACCAGAGAAATGAAACCTTGTTCAGACAGACAGACGTAAAGATCCAGCAGGGTCTCTGAAGCCAATACACCAGCAGCCACAAAGCATTATGGGATTGGTGAGGAGTGTCCCACCCCTGCATTAAATTGAGGCTGCAAGTTTTGAGAATGCAAGCTTCAGAACAGCAAAACACACGATTGGTCGCCCTCTTCATCAGTTAGCCCACCACACAGTTTTGGGATGGGCCTTTTTGTGGACCTCCTGACCTACTTGGAAGCCTAAAATCCATTTCCTTATGGGTACCGGCCTGGCTGAGTGGAAAAGTGATTTTATTAAGCATGAATGATAGCTGGCAATCTGCGATGACGGCTGCAGGAAGGGTTGCACACTGACCTGCAGCTACAGCAGCACCAGACACTGCATTTATCAAGAAAAAGAGACCTATAGCAATAGATACTTTCACACTGCTGGAACCTTTTTTTGGAATCAGAACCTTTTCCTTTACCAGAACTTTTGTCGTGTTCACACCGCAGGAACTCAGCCCGACTGTAGTTCCTAGGAGACAGTTCCAGAACCCCTTTTTAGTGCCAATTCCTGACTCTGTACTTTGCATTCAAACATAAACTACTGGGGAGATGCTTACAGCGATAGCTTGGCGATTGGTTAGCACTTATAGCGATAGCTTGCTGACTGGTTGACCACAAGCACCGGCGCTAACATGAAAGTTATGCGGAAATGCAGAGAAAGAGATGTAGCAGAGCAAAAATTGAGCAGGTGGAATTATTTTTATATTCTAATTACATTCAATGCATCAATTACTACAATTTTAGTTTGTGCCTCCATATTTCTGCATTGGAAGATTCGATTGCTATCCAAAATACATTTGTCTAATATCGCCGGCGCCGGTGGTGAAACGTGCCAGTGCTTATTAGTGGGATAATGTTACATCATTTTTATTCTGTGGAAAATGAAAGATCCATCAGATGGCAAGATTTAATAAGAATCATAAACATGTCATAGGTCATATAAGCCAAGTATAAATAACAGGCTGTGCCCTATTTAATCGCGATCGATCCCCCCAATAACTAACAGATAACTAACAAAATGACTTACTTATCCTCCTTTGTTTTGGCGTGACATAGTTTCGTAAGAAATTATGTGTGAAGTTTAACCTATGAGCTTTTTGTGTCTCCCAGGCTTACCATAATGGTCCCAGTTCCTGTTGTGTGGTGTGAATGTGACATATGAAAGTGGCCAGGAGTTACAAGCGTTCGAGGTCGAGACGGCCCGGTGACTTGTAAACCGGGACCAGGTTCCGGAACTTCGGTGTGAAAGCGCCTAATGTGTCCTGCACCAAAACCCAAACCAAAACCTTCAGAGCAGCAACCTTACGACACCAGAGTACAGAGGTACGGGCCAGAGCCTCTGGGAGCCACGAGCAAGAAAACCTTCTCATGGAACCAGCGAGCCTCTCAGGAGAGGAAACGCCTCAGAAAAATCGACGAGCCAAAGAAAAGAACATCGGAAAGGAAACAAAGAGCAAAACTGAAATTTCAGTTTGACATCTCGATTCTGGGACATACGGCTTTTCAAAGACCATATTTCATGTCTCACGTGAAAACATGAAACAGGGTCTCCTGTTTAACGAGAGTTAAATCAGCCGAAGTTGTTTTCCTTACTCAGTTTCTGGACTTTTTCTGGTAACTGAAAAAAAAGACAAGCTCTAATCATGTGTGAGGAGTTTATTGCCACATAAACTAAGTGAGAGGGAGACGTTAAGGAAAAAGAAATAAAAGAGAACGAGGGAAGGGAAGGACTGAGAGGGTAGGCACCTTAATAATGGGTCATGTTTATAAGACGCTGATACGCGGTTCGGTATCGCTCCAAGAACAACACCGCGCTTCAGGTTTACGTTAGTAACTTGTTACATGGGGACTAACCCTCTGTGGTTAATTCAACACTTTTAGCCCTGAAAATACATCGAGTCAGACAGGCTGGATGAAATTTGTGTGAAAATCACAAGCACTTCAGCAGACAGCCATGAATATTGGAGCCTCTTAACCAGGAGGTACATTTTCCAGGGCCATTATGAGCCAGGAACTGGTTTACAATAGTCAATGGCTCTCATCAGCTGAAAGCCTATTCCCATTATTTACGCTTTTGGGGGAGGGGGGGCATGACTGTTACCTTGGTGTTGAAACCCATTGCATTCTGGGATGTCTTGTAGAGCTGCGGGTACTTCAGCATGTTCTCTTTCCGGCAAGAGCGCTCGAATATCCCCAGTGTCAGGGGGGGCAGCGCCGTGAAGATCTGTCAGCCATTGAGAAAGGATCACACGGTCCGTGAAAGATGCCTCATTCTGCGGGGGTGATGTGCAGCGTGGATCCCATACAAACACCGCTGAAGGACGGCTCAGAGCCCTTCGGGAACAGACTCAGACATAAAGGAATCCAGTGAGCAAGAACACCTCATTAAAAAGATGAATGGAAATTATACATAAAGACACACCTAAGGTTAAGTATCAATTATTAATTATTATTATTATTATTATTAAAGTTCTAGGAAACTGATTTGGGTCCATATTAGCCACAAAAAACACTGAATACATTTTCTGATTTATAGGGCTATTAAACAACACAAAATAATAATAATAATAATAATAATAATAATGAAAATTTCATTGCTAAACTGTATATAAGAAAGATCATCCTAGCATCAGCCCAGCTGTAACATGGTTCTATGGAGGGGAACAGCAGCTTTGACCTTGATGTAATCATCTGGATTACATCGACAAGACAAATTTGCCTACAGGGAAAAACAGTAGGGCAGGCTGGGACACACCAGTGTGTGCACACGCACACACAGAGCCTCCGTGGGGTTCACTGACTCCAGATCAGGCACCTCCAGACCCCTTTCCACTGCCCAACCTAACACATCACATGACATCATTACACCATCACTTCACTTTCACATAAGTATAAAAACAGTGCAGCTCTGCCCTCACACATTTCAGAAATCTTCAGGAACACCGCCCGCCCACTTGGTGCAATATTGACTTGATTCAATATGAGGGACAATAAGGCCCTCGTCCATCTAGCTCACTCGCACAGATGGCCTATTCCTATTTTCTCCCGGAATAAATCAGCCCCTACCTAAATCAAACCAGTTTACTGCCACAAGGTAGCTGGCAGCCATGCTCGTGACAAGACGTCCACTGGTGATTTACATGTCATCTCCTTCATCTCCGAGGCTTGCCAATTCAAACAGGGATCTTAACGAACAGTTACCTCTGAGAGCTTGGACCTACGAGGGTCATCAAGGCTGCTGGCGAATTAATGGTTGACCCCTGATCTCCCCACCCACTTTAGGATGCGGCTGGACGGTTTCTGTACATGGAGGTGAGCAGGGGATTGCGGGCAAGGGGGGGGGGGGGGGACCACCCGCAGGTGGAAAAAAACGGAACCGGTGTGTGCCA
>JAAGVU020000015.1:269168-313438 GCA_011763525.2 Mormyrus iriodes | reverse complement strand
GTCTGATCAGGATAGCCAACCTTCATGCACCGTCTGATCAGGATGGCCAGCCTTCATGCACTGTCTGATCAGGATAGCCAGCCTTCATGCTCTGTATGATCAGGATGTCCAGGCTTCATGCACTGAGTGATACGGATAGCCAGCCCTCATGCTCTGTATGATCAGCACTGCCAGCCTTCTTGCACTGTATAATCAGGATAGCCAGCCTTCATGCTCTGTTTGATCAGGATAGCCAGCCCTCATGCTCTGTTTGATCTGGATAGCCAGCCTTCATGCACTGTCTGAACAGGATAGCCAGCCCTCATGCTCTGTAAGATCAGGATAGCCAGCCTTCATGCTCGGTATGATCAGGATAGCCAACCTTCATGCACTGTCTGAACAGGATGGCCAGCCTTCATGCTCTGTTTGATCAGGATAGCCAGCCTTCATGCTCTGTCTGATCTGTGTAGCCAGCCTTCATCCTCTGTATAATCAGGATAGCCAGCCTTTATGCTCGGTATGATCAGGATTGCCAACCTTCATGTACTGTCTGAACAGGATGGCCAGCCTTCATGCACCGTCAGATCAGGATAGCCAGCCCTCATGCTCTGTATGATGAGGATAGCCAGCCTTCATGCTCTGTTTGATCAGGATAGCCAGCCCTCATGCTCTGTTTGATCAGGATAGCCAACCCTCATGCTCTGTCTGATCTGTGTAGCCAGCCTTCATGCTCGGTATGATCAGGATAGCCAGCCTTCTTGCTCTGTATGATCAGGATAGCCAACCTTCATGCTCTGTTTGATCAGGATAGCCAGCCTTCATGCTCGGTATGATCAGCACAGCCAGCCCTCATGCACTGTCTGATCACGATAGACAGCATTTCACGTACTGTCTGCTCACGATAGCCAGCCTTCATGCTGTGTATGATCAGGATAGCCAACTTTTATGCACTGTCTGATCAGGATAGTCAGCCTTCATGCACTGTCTGATCAGGATAGCCAGCCTTCACTCTCTGTATGATCAGGTTAGCCAGCCTTCTTGCACTGTTTGATCAGGATAGCCAGCCTTCATGCTCTGTCTGATCAGGATGGCCAGCCTTCATGCACTGTCTGATCAGGATAGCCAGCCTTCATGCTCTGTCTGATCAGGATGGCCAGCATTCATGCACTGTCTGATCAGGATAGTCAGCCTTCATGCACTGTCTGATCAGGATGGCCAGCATTCATGCTCTGTATGATCAGGATAGCCAGCCTTCTTGCACTGTATAATCAGGATGTCCAGGCTTCATGCACTGAGTGATAAGGACAGCCAGCCTTCATGCACTGTCTGATCAGGACAGCCAGCCTTCATGCTCTGCATGATCAGTATAGCCAGCCCTCATGCTCTGTATGATCAGTATGGCCAGCCTTCATGCACTGTCTGATCAGGACAGCCAGCCTTCATGCTCTGCATGATCAGTATAGCCAGCCCTCATGCTCTGTATGATCAGTATAGCCAGCCTTCATGCACTGTCTGATCAGGATAGCCAGCCTTCATAGTGCCCTTTATCTTGGGCAGTGAAACGGGAAACCTTGCAGTATAATCAATAGGCATTTAATGGACTATCCCTTATAATCAATAGCTTGAGGGCAGGTGAAGGTCATTGTGCCAGTAAAGACTCCTATTTTGGGAGCTTAATGTAAAATTTGGTAACGGTTTACATACTTCAACAGCTTTAACATACATTTAATTAATAACAAACATTACATGATAACATTATAATCGTATAATTATATAAGGTTTGTTATTACTGTACGGGAATAAGGTTACTGATCGAAATATTCAGCTTCAAACGTTATCCTACAAGTGAATGGGCCTTATTCTGATGACACAGTATGAGGGATCACATCAAACTTTCTGCAGCATAACTCAGAAACAGCCTCTACATCTTGTGGATACTGTAGCTGGGGTATCTGCTTTCCGGGTGCCTTCCCACATTCCGAGGAGTTTCTCTTCCACAGCTCCAGGGCCGCAGGGCTGGGTTACCTGACCTGGCACCACGACGCTCTGCTCTGTCCGTCTGGAGGGTTTTTTCTCATGTTACTCTTTTAGTTTCTTCTTTGTTTACAGACCAAGGCCATATCGCCGTGGCTTTAACTGGCCTGTCAGTGTCCTGACAGAGCTCACTGGCACTGCGAAGCCAGCACTGCACATTCTTAGCTTCCTCAGCTCTTATCTCATCCAGTGGTGCTGCTTTCTGTGATTATCTCTTCACCAATGGCTGGCCTTTCTTAGAATCTCCTGGTCATTTTATTAAAGTTTAACAGTGCTCTCACAGGGTTAGGCTGCACCACTGGACTTTCAGTCTTGAGGGTATTAATGAGTTTGATTGTGTCATGCAGCAGAAATTCTCCCGAGAGCCTGCAAGGTGAGTGTTGGTGGCCCGGTGGACACGGGCTCAGAGAGGTTGGCGGCATATCTGCATAATGACCTTTCTAGCACTGAGATGCATCCCGTGGCAGTATCACGCTTTCCAACTCAACAAGGTGCAGAGCGTTCAGGCGTCGGAAGGATCCAGCAGCCTAAAGCCATCGCGTTCAGGTTACAGCTCACAGTCGAACGGCTCAAATGTCACGCCAACATTCTGCTGTGAATCATGGTTCTTTGTCCCTGCGTGTTGGGCTCAGGTATCGATGGCAGGGCTCCGCGAGGAGAACAATGACAGGCTGCCTCTCTGCTCCCTGCTGAAAATTCCCCAAAACTGATCAAACCACTGAATGCAAACAGACTTTCTGGTTCATCACACGTTATAATCTCCAGGGTAACATGGTCTCCTGTGGTACCAAAGTGCTAGTCCTATAGCAGAGCTAAATGTGCTTCAGTGAAGCAAAGATATGAAAATGCTCCGCTAATGAGACCCAGAGCTGCTCCGGTGATGCTTAAACATCCAAGTAAGATTCATAGTTTTATTTTGGTGGCCAATATATTGTGCCGGAGCGATTACATTTACTCATTAACAAAGGAGAAACGTATTGGCCTCATGGGGGCAGCGAGTGGCTTGGTGGGCTTTGTAGCCGGGATCCGAAGGTTGCTGGTTCGAGCCTTGGCAGAATAGTCATATGTCCAAGGGCCCTGAGCATGGGCCTTAACTCCCAGTTCTGGGGGTGCTGCACACCGACTGACCCTGTGCTGTGACCCCCCCCCCCCAAGCTTGCTCTCACCTGCGTATGAGTGCACGTGTCTCATGCAGAAGGAGAGAAGGTAAGTAAGGAGAGGCATTCCACTGTACCTGCACTCTTACTTAGTTAGAGCATATTTCATTTGTCAGTTAGAAAAACCGTGTAATGGTCATGGTGCCTTTGCAGTGTGGGAAGGTTTTTCCCGAAGATATTTCACTGGAGGTGTCGCTAGGAGGTCAGTGATGGAGACCCCACACTGTGGTCCACATCAGTAACCATGACACTCCCTTCCATCTCTTTAGTGCCTTTGTAACTCATTAGACTATAAAAATCATTTCTAACAGATCATTAACTTCAGTGGGCTCGGTTTACCGGCTCCATTAAGTAACTGATCTCAAGAACGCAGGAGAAGCACAGGGAGGGCCCACACAGGGGGCGTCCACACAGGGGGTGTACACAGCTCTTCCACACAGGGGGCGTCCACACAGGGGGTGTGCACAGCTTGTCCACAGCTTTTTCGCAAGTTTGAGCCCCTTCCCTTTACATCTGAGTCCTTTCGAGGCCAGTTCCCAGGCCAGTGAAGCACTTTTCTGTGGTCTCCATTCCACTTTCCGCTGGGGCTGCTACTCTGAGTCCCTTGGTTATTTCTGGATTAGGAGTCTATTATAAAATCCATGTTGTACAAGCTGAGCAAATTGCTTAGGGACCAGGAGTGTCACTAGAGATTTATGAAAAGGGGCTAGGCCTTTACTAGCAGGGTTTGACTTTAATGAGAATGAATGAGACACAATATTTAAACTAATTAGTGTAGATTTATTTGTCCAACAGATCCATAACAGATCCCTGGTGATGCCCCTCTTGGGGACAGACCATAGGGTCAGCTGGCTACCCAGCATCTATAGAGCGGCACCTGGGGTTACAGGTATGGCACATGGTGCCATCGGTCACATGATCGCTCTGCCAGCCCTAGCATTCCAAGCCACATTCTATCGGACTGGGCCACAGCAGCACACAAGTCCTGCTCTTATGATGGATTAGCACCTTGGGTTGCCATTAGTCAACATGCACTGTTGGGCATTTCAGGTCCAAGAGCTACAAATCCAGACCAAGATTTTGTTTCTACCAACCAGTTGAGCATAAAGAGTCACAGTCACAGAGTCACAATCACAGAGTCACAGTCACAGAGGACTCAGCTGGTTGGTAGGAACAGAATCTCGGTCTGGATTTGTAGCTTTTGGACCTGAAATGTACAACACTGTCAACATAGTTTCGCCTGAGTGAAATGAGCCTTTAAAAACAACTAAAAACAAACCCGTGGAAATGAAAGCGATGCTGAAAATTTCCAGCCGACTTTCTCACGGCATCCTCTGCTGCCACCGGGATTTTTCCCCGTACTGTGGGGTCGGATGGCGCCCCGCTTCGCTGCCTGCTGCCTGAGTGTCATTTACAGCGTCTGTGTGTGCGGCGGCGGGGCTGAAATGACGCTCATCAGCAGGGCGCTTCGCCTATAACCCGCACCGGAATTATTTAAACACCCGACACCGTTTCCAGATTACATTCCGTTACTACGGAGATTTTTAACATATTGTAACATGTCAGCACTTTTGTGAAGTTTACGAACTTGAAATAACCACAAGAGATAAATATGAAATTACTGCTTAAGAGAGCTAATGTAACTGTATAGTACGCTATCGTCTGACTGTGCAGTGTAAATGCATGAGAATACTGCGTGTTTGGCGGAGCTTGTGCGGAAGATGTATGTGAGAGCAGCGTGTTTTTACCCGGACGCCACAAAAAAAAACAAAAAAAAAACACAGGCATTGGTGATATATATCACTCTTTTTAAATTATGCATAAGTTAAAATGCACTTTTAATATCCTTATACCACAGCCAAACAAAGCAGAATTGTGTGTGTCATTGAGAGAACATGCAGAAATTTTATATTACAGAAAAAGTTATTAATAGGTCAGCAAAGAACAGCAGCAAATGACAAAAACGTTTGTCTTTCTCTCCAAAAATTGCTTGTCTTTATATTTTTATTTGTTTGTTTGTCTGTTTGTTTGTTTGTCTTTGTATTTTATTCAGCATTCTGTGAAAACTGAGACTTAAATAAGATGGAGGTGCCAGGTGCCCAGGTGAGTCCTCTGCACGTGAAGTCTATGAATGGTACGACAATACAGTGTGTTTAATGTCCCCCAAAACAGGAAAAAGTTGTCCAGACAGGACATGAAGATTAAAATATTAGCAATGTAACAGTTTCTGGCCTGAAGTCTCCTGTGACATACAGATAGGGATCATATATTTAGTTTTGTCTCTTAATTAAGATTTATATTATTTCATAGCACATAATAATTGCACTAATACAATTCCCCTGTGCTGATGGGCGGAATTGACCAATTGCTTGGATGAACGACCTGGTAAATAAATATATTAATTAATGTAAACCAAGCTGGAGATTTCCCCGATGTAACTGGCAGTTCTAGAAGATGGATAAATTAATTGTTCTGCTGGGAAAAAATATATACTAACAGACATATGGCCTATATAGTATATATACAGTGTGTATAGCCGCGACGATGTAAACATTGTCAACTCACATTAATATACAAATAAAGCGAAAAATTTGCTGCGTTTTTATGATTAAAATCATGTGGCAAAAATACAAAACAAAGAAGCAAACAAACAAAAAACAGCTCTTCAGTGCTTATAGAGGTTTATAGAGCTTCCTAACAAATTTTAGTCTCCAGTGAAGAGAAGTTCGCTACAACAATGCGAGTGAATATTCAGTGCTTATATCTGGAGTTTATCCACTACACAAAAAAATCAATTACAATCTTCAAAAAAAAAAGCGTAATAATGAAAAAGTAGTGCTATTTTTCAAATCCGTGGTAGAACTGAGCCTGGGTAGAGTATTCGTGACGTCCGGACAATAACACGCAAAGGTTCGCTTTATAGCGCCCTCTATTGAGATCGTTGTAAGGTCTAGCTTCCATCTTCAACAATAGCAATATTGAACACTGGGGAAATGTCGCGGCGGGTACAGTATCGCTTAAAAATCATAAAATTGATAGATAAATAATAAAATAACTGCTATGAAATGTCACTTCTTCGGGACTTCTCAGTATTCCGCGAGCGCCCTGCGTCACCGGTTAACACGTGTACATGTTAATTAATATAACCAGAGTCGAAGGGGGGTGGCACGGTGGTGCAGTGGTTAGCGCTGTCGCCTCACACCTCTGGGACCAGGGTTCCATCTGTGTGGAGTTTGCATGTTCTCCCCGTGTCATTTTGGGGGCTCCTCCGGGTACCCATAGTCCAAAAACATGCTGAGGCTAATTGGAGTTACCAAAATGTGTGTGTGTGTGTTGGCGCCCCATCCTGGGCTGTTCCCTGCCTTGCGCCAGTAGGCACCCGAATGGGACAAGCGGGTACAGAAAGTGGATGGATGGAATCGGAAGGGAGGAAATCACCGGCGATATCCAGTAACCCCAGTTGATTCTACCTACGGTCCCCTTACATCAAGAGGGGAAATAAGATAATATCTATAGGCTATACTGTCATCAGGGTTACATTGTGGACACCCCCCCGCACACACACCTTCCGTCTGACCTCCAATATTATTAGTAAACAAGGCGAAACATTCTTTTATTACAAATGATTTAAGCCTCTTAGACTAATGTAATGGATACTAAGGATAACGGGACAACATTAGCAGCCTCATTGTGCCCTCGCCTAGCAACAGAAACTGTGCATTTAATACATTTATTAATGTTACATTTGTCACACTGTATGTTGATGGCTGGTTAACGATATGCAGTTTGCGCTGGTAATTACGGATTTTTTTACGTTCTGTATTATAAAATGCACAATTGCCAAATCATTTCCTTTGTGCGGTTTTTCCTTAGACATGGCCTTTTTGCGTAACTGTATGATTGATTTACCCATGATCCCACTTGAGTGCGCTCCTTGCTGATGGTATAGTTTGACTGTGGCCCCGAACTGACAAAGAAGAGGGAAATAACCCAAAGTTAACAGGGGCACAGGAGCGCAGGGATCTACCGCGCCGAAAACGCGCGCCACGGTCCCCGCGCAAGTGCTGGCCTCCGGCGAAATGCACCCAGCATTTAATAACAACGCAATTTGTACTTAGGCCTGCTGTGTTTCCTCAGCTTGTCAACGAGCTGCTGTTAGCCTGTGTGTAACCGTGATTTCCAGCTGTGAAAAGAAAACGTTAATCAAACTGTTATTATTAGAACCATTGCATTTATTTATTGTTAATAATAATATCTATCTATCTAAATCACAATTATTTTTTTATCTTGACACAAAAACGTTTTTTTCTTTCCAGCCTTAAACTGTTATACCTGACCTAGGCCGAATTACACCGAAAAATCATCACAAAGAAATAATTATTTCGGTTATTTGTAATCCGATATGGGCCTAGTTAATCTTATCATAATGTTAAAACACCCTAATTTTGTTTTAAAACTCTACGAAGATACACAATTTATTATATTTGTTGTATTTTTCTGGTGCATTAATGTTATTTTATTGGAATCGCCTTGAGGCCTCCAGCCGCGCATCTGTAAGCGGTGTTGACTGTCTAGAATTTTGCAAATGACTTTCTGTGTTTCTTCGATATTACTTTGCAATAAACAAGTACCCCCATTACTATTCATATGTAACCTTAAACTATTGAATGATGCGGCAGTTCTGTGTAATTACTGAAGGACGTAGAGAAAAACAGCCAGAATAAGAAAGTATCTTTCTTCTCTCGTGTTTATTGTAAACCACCTCGGAGCCATTTTTGTCCCACAAAATGTGAACATCGTGGATTTGCAGGTCATGAACCTTTTCCGCAGTTTTTCCAAAAAGAAGAAGAAAAACAATGACTATTGAAATAAAATAATGGCCAGTGCATGGCACGCGCGATTTTATTGTTATAAAAATGAGCTGCCCGCTGTAAATCGGGGCTTTCATTTGAACTTAAGCTGATGATGACTCTCAACTTCTAGCATATTTATACAACAAAGCACGGTAATTTAGTTAGTTTAGTCTTGCCACAGTAATGGATGGGATCGAGGTCGTATCTTTACGTCTTATATGTAGTGGATTGAGAAGCGCTTGTCCGTTTTCACCAAGAAGATCGTTCATCCATTTTTCTTTGTTATATTCCATCACAAGTCCACGTCGCCTTTATAATATTATGTCTCATTTAGGCTAATATCTAAAAAGTGGGGAATTTGCCAGCTTTACGCCCATATCTTATACATTTTCCGACTTAGTCTATTGTTTTAATATAAAAAGAAGACTACAGCAACGACATTTGTTTATGAACCGAGATCCACAAGGCTCGACGTTAACGGTCCCAGTAATGAATCCTGAAGCTGGTGCGTGTGTCCCGGGATGCCGTGTACGGCCTGTGCGGCGCTGAGGCCGGCCAGCGGGTACGAAGAGGCGCCGGGGTGGCTCAAATTTCCCTGGAGCAGAAGCACAGAGTTCTGGTCCGGGCTCTGCGGGGGTGAGAACTCATCTTCTGAACTGGACATCAGGGACTTGCCGCCGTCCAGTGGGGATAACTGGTTCTGTTTACTATTGCCGGAGTTGTTTTCGCTGTTTTCTCTGAAATGTGAAACATTAAAATTAAGCGACACTTTCAGGCTCACCTTATAAGAAATTTTTAAATATCATATATGAAATAGATCAGTGTGCATGTGTTTAGATTTCGTTTTCACAACTGACTTTATACATTTCATTGTCGGAATGAAAACTGTAGAATGATGTGTCATTTGGAAAAGCCATGAAAACTAAAATGACTTAGAACGACAATATTGATTTAATCATAATATATTATTTTTTCCTCTGTATATTCGCTGTACAGAAATTACAAGCTGGTAGCAGATAAACCCTAATTTCACAGGTAACGCTGACATCTGAGGCATTTACATGTGGAATGTAATTTGCAAGATTTCACAATGGAACAGGCTACACTTTTTGTTTAGTCATACCAACAATAAAAAAGTTTTTTTTTCCCCATGCAAGAATGTAAAGAAATTGTTTTTTGAACGACAGCAGATCTGTTATGTAATTATATATTTAGAAATCGACCTTGTACTTTTTATAACTTATCGCTATATTTGGCGTGTTTACTCCAACATTCGCGAAACAATGTACTGCTCAATAGAAAGATTTACTCAATATTGTAATGAACTTTATATAGTTCCATAGGATTTACAGTTACTTTCAATTTTTTCCTTTCAAGTGCTATTTCACATTACATATACAATTAATATAAAATATCTGGCGGTTTCCACCACAATACTAATAAGAGCAGACGCGTATTCTGTAGCGTTTCCCAAACTACACACTTAGCAATGGTGTCGGTACCTTTCTTTGGCTTCGGCGGCTCGATCTCTCTGCCTTCGGTTTTTAAACCAGTTGCTAACTTGCGTGGTGGTTAGCCCGGTGGCTTCGGCCAACTCTCTCTTCTCCCGGGGGGAGGGATAGGGGTTGTGGGTGTACCATTCCCGCAGAACTCCCCGAGACTTCTCCTTAAAGCAGTAACTGGTTTCCTCGCCGTCCCAGATGGTACGGGGCAGTGGGAATTTTCTCCGGACCCTGTACTTCCCCACCGCGCCCAGCGGTCTGCCCCTCAGCTTCTCCGCTTCCACGTAGTGCGCCTTCAGCCACAACTGCTGCAACTTGGGGTGGTTGTGCGGCGAGAACTGGTGGCTCTCGAGGATCTTGTACAGCTCCCTGAAGTTCCCGCGGTGAAAAGCCACTACAGCCTTAGCCTTTAGGACGCTCTCGTTCTTGTGGAGATGATCGCAGGCCGGGAGAGACCAGAGGAAGCGTCCCAGTCTCTCTAGGTTCCCACCTTGCTGCAGCACCTCGCAAACGCACGCCACTTGCTCCTGGGTAAATCCAAAAGAAGGCAACATTGACATGATGTTGGGAATGAAGGGAGGTTTATCCACGCACAAAAATCAATCCCGTTAAAATGTTGGACTGGTTACCCTGAAGAATCTTCTCAGTATTAAGTAAAATGGGGTGTTGCTCAATAAATCTGCACGTAAATCGTGAGGGCGAACTCCACAGCTGAGTTGTACAGGAGTATTAGGATGTTGATAGTTGGGACAGTTTGCTCCTGTGCGAATATGGTGGGGGCTTAAAGAACGCAGGGCGCGGCGCTGATTGGCTCCCCAGCCGCCCAATACCAGCGCAGCAGGGCAAACCCAGGTTGACTGCTCCGTTTGCTGCCTGGTGAACGCTGGGTATGAAACCGGAGCCGCCGAGTCGCTGTTACCTGAGGGAATAGGGTACTTCGATAATCAATTATTACAGACCTTTAAAGTCGTTTGTCTCCATTTAAATCAGCTTGTTCTGGGCGGTATTATAATTACTAAAAGTAGGCCTAATTATTTATCATTTCAGAAATAGATACTATTGCAGTGTCCTGATGAAATGCACCGTCAAGACTATCCTTAACTTTTGCAGATGGTTGGCAATAAAAAAAATGCTTTTTATCGTTACAAAAACGTATGTGTTGCTGAACATTAATATAATTTGTTTTGTCAAATTGAACACTATTCAAATCAATAACAAATATAATTTTAAACCTTGATCTATCATGTTGCAGAATTCCAAAAAACCGCAGGAAGTCTGTTACTGCTATACCACTGAGCAGCAGGCTGCTCATCCACGTCTCGTTTTGTTTTCTGGTGTAGAACGCAACATGTTGATGATATTTAACTATGTCTGGGAAAAATAGTAATGGACAACTGGTTATTAGTTATCATCATTAAACACAAATATATAGGGTACTTTCGTCATATATACTATGGGGGTTATGTGTAAATATTCCATGTAAATATTCCCATTTTGCGTTGTGTGTGCTTTATACTATACAATTACATTCGACGTGACCGCTTAAGCGTTAATAGCCTAAATTTCGGCGTGCGTATAATCTAATATACATATTTCTTGCTGCTATTTGTTTGTTTAATAGAAGCATGACTAAACATCTTGTAGTGGTGGCTGTAACTCTATGCGTAGTCCCTTCTGGTTGTGTGTCTCGCGTTATGCGGGTTTATACGGACTCGGACTACAGGCCGTGTTTCTGAACCGAATAACTTTTATTCGCCTTCCACCCAAACTATCAGAACCGCCGTCGGTACGTCTGACACCTTCGTGCAATGCGGCCGACAGCAGCAGTATAATTTATCCAGCCACTACAGTGCATGCTGGTTATATGGTTTATTAAAATCTTTAGTGGATCGTGTGTTAGGCCAGATTCTGAACACATACCTAGGGAAATACATCCGAACCAAACAGTCAAAACGCCTGCTCGTATGTATATATATATAGACTACTGGTAAACGTGTAGGTTTACTGTCCAGCAAGGAGGGATTCCTTGTGTGGTCCACAGTTCGGAAATGATTGGAAAAATTTACACCGATTATGGGACCAAACATCTTCTTAATTTTCCGTGCTGTGTGAATTACTCCGGAGAACTATCGAGTAAATAGCGGGTACAGGATTTGGACATTATTCCTTTAACAGATGAGTTTTTTCTTTTTTTTTGCTCACCGTCTCTGTACAGTGAAACATAAAACCGGTCCATTAGTAAACGAGTTCTGTGTTTTGCGAGCTCCTCGCCATCCAGCCGCTGCTTTAAAGAATATATCACGTTTCTTTATCCTCGCTGAGATCTGCAACATGACACGGGGGCAACGCAGCGCACACAGTTACTCACCCGGAACGCAGCGCCCCTTTGTAATTTAATTTAAAATGGACTGTCCATTTTCAAGACTTGTTTTGGCCTTAAATTTGTCTTTGCTTATGTGGATACATTTCTTTCTGTATGTATTTTCATATGTTTTACAATTAATCGTTTAATTTGCCTTTGGTACTATATGAATACCCTCTTTGCTGTCCATCGGATTAATATAAAGGAAAATTCTCACCGGTATTAGCCGTCGCCAGACACTTGTGTAAACAAACGTTTTCATGTATTGGATCACAGCAGGAAACTGCGCGAGACTGCCGTCCCACACAGCCTGAGAGGAAACGGCAACATCTTAGCATCTCGTCTTAGGCTTTAAACACATGCGCTACACGTGCTGCAAGAAATGCGATGATGAAAGCCAATACTGTAATATTGTAGGCTCACACACTCACAAACACGTATTTTGTTTTTCCAAAGAGACGTTGAAAACGATTTGCCTGTGAAGGCCAACTACAAAAAAATGTATCAGTGTTATGCAGCATCATCATTACTGTATTGTCAAACAGCAAAACTAAGATGATTTTATTAAATCATTAAAAGAATAAATGGAAATGATTTAATATAGAAGCATGTATGTAATGTGACATTTCTAACTTAAAATTTAGAATCGGGAAACTTTCC
Organism: Mormyrus iriodes; assembly: GCA_011763525.2. Taxonomy (NCBI): domain Eukaryota; kingdom Metazoa; phylum Chordata; class Actinopteri; order Osteoglossiformes; family Mormyridae; genus Mormyrus; species Mormyrus iriodes. The sequence goes on along the minus strand of JAAGVU020000015.1, from coordinate 300,891 downwards.
AAACGTGGTCATCAAGATAACCGAGGAGAAAAGTGTCGGCGGAGCCAGAGCGCCGTTGTTTTTGGTCTCCTCACTCTCTCGGGGTCTCTGCGAAGATGTTACTGCTAACTGCTGCTTCCCTGTATGTAGGAGAATTGTTTTGGAAAACAACGTAAAAACACCTTATCTCTCAGCCATTTTCCGCGTCGATTAGTAGCATTACCGCGCTTCGTGACGGTTCCTAATTAAGCATCGCTTGGGACGTATGACAAACTTGTCAAACGTCTCCATAACGTCTCTGCCGCACCGCCCGGCGCCGACGCTTTTAGCAGCGAAGGCAGGGAAGGTCCCTGCACTCACTGGGCATCATTTCAAGATGCACAACATGATGTTCGTCAGAGAGGGAAAATCTACAGCACTGTGCGCTGCTCTGGCTACCAATAGATATGAAATAATAAAATAAAACTAATATGATAATATAAAAAATATAATACATATAAGAATAGTGAATGATCAATAGACCCGCAATAGAAAAGTACAACATACGAAATAATATGAGATATGCAGCGGTTTCTTAAATGCTGCATCTTATTTATACTCTAAGTGAAATGAAAAGGACACTATAGTAATTATCTAACACTAATGAATATAGTTATGCTTTAAACGAATACGCCGAGTTTATCAAGCCTGAGTTATTTGAAGTGGATCATGTTTGGGCGAAAAGGTAAGACTGATTAAAATGCGATTATCTCTGTACGAATATGTTCAGTTTAATACATCTACTATGCGTTCCTGTTCGATTTTGTTGTGTGTGTGTGTGGCATTTGATGCACATACATGTAAGCGTGTTTCATACTCGCTGTCCGTCTCCCATTTAAATGGGATCTAAAAGCAACAGGCGTCATGCAAAGAAAAGCGGTTCTACTGCCAAGGATGCAGAAGATCACGAACCACAACACACGACTATTAAACGAGTTAAACGAAACCTGAAACTGTATCATCAATTTAACACAATTTCCTGTCAGATTTAAAAGGGTTGTCCTTGAGAGAGTTGCGTTATTTACCCCCATTAAAACGGGTGATGTTTATAACTATCGGTTTTTCACAGAGCAGACGGTAGAGATGATATAGAGTGTGGCTTTTCTGCACTGGAGAGGGTGAGATCACTTGCCTGTTATTTGACATTAAATTGAGTGTTAAAAGCCATTGAGTGACAATACAAAAGACTAGAATTGTTTTAATGTACCACCGACATGTCATTTCTGTTGGAAACAAAACCGTTTCAGGTGTTTGAAATTATTATTAAAATGTTTTTAAAACTAAAACTTTAATATTAAGTCAACAGTCATTAATTGCATTGCTGGGATATATTCGTTTAAATATTGTTTATTTTGGATACGGCCAGGCGATACAAGGATTTGTGTGTATTTGGTGATATTATAAATGTTGTCTATTTATTACCGTTAATGGCTGTCGCGGACTACGGAATCAGAAGGCGTAAAACACACAGAGTCCTGGAAAAAACAATCTAATTCATTCGAAAATACCACAATGAAGTTATGAAGTTATTGATTAGCTGAGCGGTAAAAAAACAAACCACAAAAAGACAATACACCTGCAATTAGTAAAATCGTCAAATCTGAAATCTATGGCAGTGATAAAGGAAACATTAAGTAAAACAAAGCGGCAGTTTGTCTGTTTTATTTTTGAGCTCCTCAGCGCGGCAAGATAAAAGACAGAGAAAGCGGACAGGTGGCGTTTAGCACGGCTGCCAGAGCTGTCAGGCTCAACTGGTTCTCACATAAAGTGACCCCCCACCCCCCCCCCCACAGTCACCCGAGAGCGCTGTCCGCGTCCCGCCGCTACCAAGTGGGGTCCTGTTATGCTCCAGCTGTTGCCCCCTCCCTGCACGGTCCGATTTCAGTGGCGCCCCCTCCCCACGACTGAAACGTGAACAGTTAATTCGTCATGCTTGGTAGACCCATAATCGTTTACTGACGTACATACAAATATTTCATTTATATCCGTAAATTGAACCTGGGCTAAATATCTCTACTTCTTTCATATTGCGGAGTGAATACTTATTATGAAAACGTGTTCATCAAGTTCGCATAACTCTTCAGTGATGAGACTTAGATCAGAATCATTGATGGACATCTTCCAGGCATTTTTTGTACGGTGAATATTCCGAAGAGGAAGGGTCGAAATTGATACAACTAGAATGGTTCGGCTACCTTTAATATTTCTGGCTTCTTTTCGGTTCCTTTCTCAGTGGCTCTAGACGTGTATTGCAGTGACCTCTGATGGCCAGGAGGCTGAAGAGCACTCGGCAGGCCCTTTATTCACTGCGTTGGCTGTTCCTCCATTCCCGAGCACGTCCGGTTACACAGTACCAACCAGAATTTCCGTTCATCCTCCGCCTGACCACCCATTTATAGAGATTTTTGGGGAATGTCTTCCAGAATACATATTGAAATCAGCTGTTTTGTAACCATAACATTTATTTTTGGGGCAGTTACCTGCCATAAAGTCAATTTCAAAGAGCAATATTTTCCTCTTTTGTATTGATTCAGTATGTATGGGACTCTGTGGAGTGTTATAGAGCCCGTGTGTGTAATTATGTAAGTTTCTGTCCTGAAGTCAGTGGATGGTAATGTATATATTAGTCTGTAGCATGTCTCTGTGTTATAACAATAATAATAATAATAAGATAATAATAATAATAATAATAATAATAATAATAATAATAATGAGTAATAGGTGCCATTCACTCAAGAATACAAACCTTACAAATACAGTAAAATCAAACATCACACAACAGCAAGATAGTACACATAGTAACAATCAATGATTAAATCAATCTAGGGAAAAATGTGAAACAGCAAACTTTAAAGAACAGCAATAAATGAGGCTGCAGGACGCCGCTGACAGCGTGAGTGTATCCTGGCGGAATGATGGGGTCAGCATCAGTAAGTGTGAAAAGGTGTCTCTTAAAGCAGGATGGAGGCCAGGAGAAGAATCAGTATTGCAGATGTGTTGAGGGAGAGAGTTCCAGAAGCGAGGAGCGGCTCGGCCGAACGCTCAGAAGCCCTTAGCAGTCTGGCGGCAGACACACGGGGGAGACGCGTGTATTTCCATGTGATATGCGCTATATGCACTATACGTGGCTGTAGAAAATGTTACCCAGTGCCTTCTGGTCTTACCTCATTTGCTAAGAAAGCGCCAAAAAACTTTTGTGTTTATCGGTTTTATCTTTCTGACTTTTAGTGGTTTGAGGTCTGGACATGTCAATTTACAGTGCAATGGGAGTCAACGGGAAGTCAGCGCAGACGGGAGTGTGTGTGTGTCTGTGCCTACACGGAGCAAGGTCCAGCATTCCAGCCCCGGGGCCTGATGGGATAGAGGGCCGAAGAGCTGCACTCCCTCCGGAGAAAGATAAATGTCCAGCAGACCAGTGAGGGCCCCGTGACCTCTGACCCCTCATTAGTGCAGCGTAGCGCTGAGCTGCCTGGATCACGTTACTCCGGGCCATGGCTGCTGCTTTCATACATCCCAAGGGCAGCAGGGTGACCTTTTTAATAAGCTCGGCTCAGGGGCTTTCCCAAATTTTACAGCCTATCACTAGCTGTTCATGCCACACTTTTTAAATTGTAAACACACTCATACAACAACTGATTCATTCTTTCGACTTATAAACTTGCCATGATGTACGTTCCTTTTCATACTTTCCCTTAGCCTTTTGTGATTTTATACTTGCTGTAAATAATTAATATTTTAATTAAAACAAGGTTATAGGAGGCATTCTTGTGGTGGGATTCTGATTCTGATTCTGATGCCGCTCAGGGAAAGGTTTCAGGGTCAGGGGATCCCAGGAAATGCTCCCCCATTGTCAAAACCATTATTCAATTTTCAAAGTCCAACTCTTTAAGTGCTCAGGGATTACCCATATATTTAAAGCAACTACGCTGTAAATGTGTAAACTACTTAAGCAGCAACAATCTGCAATTACCCATTTAATATGAATCTTAAGAGAAGCAAAATAAGCCTCGTTTTAACACAGTAATAGAACAATTTCAGAGTCCTTGGTAATGCACCTCCTTTATAAGAGTAATGTTTCACGGCTGGACCCAAGTCAAAAGTATGAAGCAGCACCTCGTAATTTATGGTGAGCCTTGTTTAGCTCACGTGTTTCTAAGCTTCATGAAGTAAAAATGTGTGACCACATCAGGTCACCACCTAAAGAAGGAATATGGATAGAGGGAACATTCATCTACCATCTAAAGAAGGAATATGGATAGAGGGAACATTCATCTACCATATAAAGAAGGAATATGGACAGAGGGAACATTCATCTACCATCTAAAGAAGGAAATATGGATAGAGGGAACATGCATCTACCATCTAAAGAAGGAATATGGATAGAGGGAACATTCATCTACCATATAAAGAAGGAATATGGATAGAGGGAACATTCATCTACCATCTAAAGAAGGAAATATGGATAGAGGGAACATTCATCTATAATCTAAAGAAGGAAATATGGATAGAGGGAACATTCATCTACCATATGAAGAAGGAATATGGATAGAGGGAACATTCATCTACCATCTAAAGCTATGTGCAAATTTTACATACACAGCAGGATGCAAAACTTTCTGCCATGTTGCTCCTTTCACATGATCATGGGTATACAGGTGTGTGTGGGTGTGTGGGGGGGGGATACGGTTGTCATTGTTGGATTTGGGGTTTTCCCAAGGAAATGAATGGAGAGTCCCCACAAAGACATGAATACAAATGTGTGTGTGTGTGTGTGTGTGTGTGTGCATGGGGGAGGGGCTGTCCTGAAGCCTGACATGGATTTCCAAACACCTGGACAGATCCTCCTGCCATATGCCCTAGGGCTAGAGGCCTAGCAGGTCACGCGGATCCTGGGGCTTTGTTTGGAACATGACAACATTATTTCTTCTTTGATTCCTTCTGTCTGTCTCCCTCCTTGTGCTTTCTTCTTGTGCCTCGGTATTTGCGAGAGGATCTACCTGACACCCCTCAATGAGCTAATCCTGCGCCAGGGGCAACAGGGCCTCATTCACACGCTAACAATGGCGACCTCTTCCTGTGCTTACCTTGACCTGGGCGCCTTCCAGTGAGGCATGACTCACCATGTCACATGGTCAGTGCTGCTGGGAAATTCTTCCAAAAACAATGTCCTTTAGATCCAGAGAGAATAAAACAGAGAACCCCCCCCCCAAAGTGATACCTGCAGTACAGGTAAAAACCACATCCATTCATCACAATCAGCATGTTCAAAGAGGTGCCTGAGTAATCACTGTGCCATAATTTTGGCCTATATGCCTTGGTAGATAAATTAAAACTTTTGATGTACTGATTTGTATAATTCAGCATTCCGCTTTGACAAATGAGACTCAGCGTTACCGCCTACATTTCTGTTGATTTCAACAACAACCTGAGAAAAAAGCACTTTCACCTTCCTTGCATTTGAGAGGTTTGTAGTGCATTTTGTGTAAGGAACCTGCAGGTCAGAGCCTATCAGCAGAGATCAAGGGGTGGGCTGCTGGTACCAGGTGGGGGTGCTGGGCCACTCAGCGCTGAAAACCATGCCGCAGCCCACAGCTGTTTATTTGAATAAGGAGCAGGATTGGAAACAGGGGCTAATGAAGTCCAGGCCGTCAGACGTGGGCAAACAATCACGGCACTGTGCGGAGGGTGGTCTCCGCTAGCCAGGTAGGTACTCATCTGCCACAGTCAAACACTGAAGCAGAACCTTCATGAAAGCTTCAGAGAAATATGCCATCATCAAAGTTTTCAAAAAATTGAAAAAGAATAAAACAGATCCGAGACGATCTCCGGCGCTGGCCATGAACAGCCTCCGGTTCATTTCCCTCTGGTGCAGCTAATAAGGGAATACACAGCTATCCCATAACAACAAACAAATATAACGAGTACAAAACAAGGAATAACATGAACATCTGGCAAGTATAAATATAAAGATTTAATGGGGGTTAAAAAAATAAGCCCAGGTAGTTTTTCAATATAAACAAACAATGCAACCATTAAAATGCGGCCCCACCGCGAGCCTGACGAACGTGGAGATTAGCAGAACGGACATGAAATGTTAGCTTGCAACCGAAGAAAGACTCCATGAAAAGCATGAGGACAGAGATGTCCGGAAGTGCAGGGATGTGTAAATAATATTAAACATCTCGACATTAATGTGGAGCGTTCAGAAAAACGACAGACAAACAATAAAAATGAAATGATGCATTACGGGCGATCTCGACGACGGTATGAACTGGCACATTCCTGAACAGGCCTGATGCTCATACATCACACTGGCAGGTAGTTCATGTAGATCAGTCCCACAGCCGTCTCCGGCGCCCAGTCACACGCCAAGGAACGCTTCACAGACAGTGAACAAGTTCTGCTCCTATTACGTCGTACAATAGGCCGGCGGATGTTTTACTGTGGGATTGAGGGCTGTGGGGGGGGAGGGGGGGGGGGGGGGACCACTCGCAGGTTGTAAATAAATGCAACGTTGTGTCTCAGGATGACAGTGACACAAAACAGCAGTAAAGGGAAGGTCTCTGGAGTGTCGAAACAAGAAATCGGTTCCTCGCCTTGAGATTAAAAGGAAGGCAGAATGAGAGCGAGTGAGCGAGAGAGAGGTAAGCACTCACCACGTTATAGAGGCCAATGCACCAGCGCTCGAACAGGATCTGTCCTGAGAAACCATTCACGAAGGCGAACCAGATCTACAAGGGGAAAACAGACAGACATACTGAGACACAGCAGAGCTGAATGAGTGTAGCAGTGATGTCATCAAGGTGTGACTAACGCTTCCCCACATAAGGGACCTGGTGAGTGTTTTCCCACCCTTTATGGACAGAAGTTTGAACCTGAGCCTCCAATATCACAACCAGGACAGAGATTACCTCTCCCTCCCTGTCACCCCGCCCCCACACCCTTCCGCCCCTGCGGGACACATGCTTCTTATCACAGGAGGCAGCGGAGGGCGCAAGCCGATGGTTATCTCCTGAGAGATGAGTGGGACGTGTAGTCTGATGAGACTCTGCAGATGTACCTTTAACGCTCTTTAGTCCATGATGATTAATGCATGTGCTGTACAGGCCTAGAACTCCCTCCCCACCACACACACATGTATATGTGTGTGTGTGTGTGTGTGTGTGTGTGTATATATATATATATATATATATATATATAGATAGAACTAAAAGCTCAAAACCATATATTTTTAAACAATTCAGGCTTTGAGACAGGTACACCAGGTAAGCATCCAGGAATGAAAACCTTGTTAAACTGTTAGGAGAGTGAGATGAGATTTGAGCCACCTTACCAGCTTAACTGATATTCGCCATGGAGCTCAAGAAACACATCTATAGTACTCTGAGAAAGTCTTAGGTCACCAAAAAAAAATTCAGTTTAAATGAAGTTTATGTCAGTGTTAAAATACGATATTATGTCTGTCAAAGTGTACCAAGCTGATCATTTTAAAACCTGTCCTCGAATCACCATAGCAGTATGCCTTATCTGGCTAATCGATACCTCACAAATACTTAATTACCTCTGTTAATGAGGTAATTAACTAAGCATGGGATGGCTGGAGTAGGATGTTTAAGAGGGCCTCAGGGTGGGAGTGCTGGGAGCAAAAATTATGTTCTTCTAGCCTTCCAACAAAATATCTGTCATTTTTTGGAAGACAGGAGAAATTCGTGTACCTTTTTATCCATGTTATATCATATTGTTAATTTTTTTCACTCAGTGCAGAGAAGGGTGTGTGTACACACACACACACACACACACACACACACACACACACACACACACACACACACCCCATTTCCCCCCCCAAAACCTGCATATTTTCCATGTCACTGAATAAAGAAACAGGACAGACTGGCTGCCAGGACTCCTGCAGTCCCGGTGGGGGGGCAGTGAAAACAAGACTAAACAGTGCTGAGCGTTTGTGGACCCCTGAAGATGAGCTCTGGGTTCAGCACATCATCAGTCTCCAACCCAATTCCCGCCTGGGGGATCGCGTTGTGTTTGCGATGACCCATTTCAAACCCTACCCCGAGAAAGGCCATTTCGAACCCCACCTGTAGAATGCCTGGGGCCTCCAGGCACTTCCCTCCAGATACTCCCACATTTGCTCTTTGCAGTCAGCCCGGCCTGGATTGTCGTCCCTGGGGACCAACGTTACTGAGCCTAACACTTCTTTTGGTTGGCGATGTGTGGCTCAGCAGGTTATACCTCTGTGCCTGTGGTTGGAAGGTTGCCAGTCTGAGCCTCAGAAGAATAATCTCATCTTTATTGGGCCCTTAAGGATAGCCCTTAACACCCCCCTGCCCAAAATGTTGCAGGGGTAACGGATAAATGACCTGACCCTGGGCTCGGACCCAAATTGACGGGATATGTGCACAGAAGAATTCCAAAGTATTTGTACTAGTGCAAATGGCATATAAAGCGTCATTTCATTAGTGGCAGCTGATGTGCTGCCTGCATCAGATACGATATAACTACACATTTATCTGTGAGGTAAGTGGGACTATCAAGAGAAGGATTGACAGCTTCCTGGCCGACTGGACCCTTCCTCACTTAAGTTAAACCTCAAAAGGCGTGAATTGCTACAAATTCTTCATTTGACAGGGAAGCCCCCCTCCCTCAGTAAAGCAGCCCCCAGCAAATGCGTGACTATGTTCCCACAACAAAGAAACGCCCCTTCACCTCCCCCACCTCCACCCCAACGTCCCCTGACCATGAAAAGAGGGGCTACCATGCTTGTTCCCAAACATCACTAATAGCCTACTCTCCCACCACGCTTGTTTTCAAAGCCAACACCAAACTATGTTTTACATTCTGAACAAACGTGGCCATACTGAAAAGTTATTTTTGCACACTATCCGGAGACAGCCATCCTCCTGCGAACGAGCGCTGTGGCGGGTGGAGCCAGACGCCGTCCCATCCGTAACGGAGGCCCGAGCTCCAGCAAGTGATGGACGGCACGGGTCAAGCGGTTGAATCGATTAAAGGCGCAGCCAAAAGGAGCCCCGTGCAAACACACCGCTGGGCTGAGAATGAACACACACACACACACACATCGCCGGGAGCTGCTGAAGAACCACCCTCACCATTTCACCCGTCTGCTAGTTAGGGAAAGAAGAGCCAGAAGCTTGCTTCCTTTTTTTTTTTTTTTTTAACATTCACCCCAACACCCCCTTAAGCCCCCCACACCAGAGGGGTGTGTCGGTCCTCTTCGCCTGCTGCACAATCTGAAAACCCTGGGGGTGCCGAGCTAGATGAAAATTAAATGTGGCTCTTTTCTCCTGCGCCCTCCCCTCCAAAACAGGCAAAAGGGGGGGGGGGATAATTATAATAAAGAAGAGAGTGCACATGGGCATTAGCCAAAGGAAGGGCCCTGCATATTCATCAGCTTATTAAAAATCAATGATTTCTGCCCTGTCCCACGGGCTGAGGGGTGAGTGTGTGCGTGTGTGTTCGGGGGGGCCTTATGACACATAGGCTGTGACATTGGTCCCTGCCACATCCAGGCCTTTATTAGGCCTGCCTAAAAAATGCAAATAGGACGCTAATTCCTCAATTTTTAAAGGAATACAGTGGCCAAAAGTCCAGGGAGCAGGGAGGAAATGTGTGCATGTTTTGGTAGCCGGGTTCCATCGCAACGCATTCACAACACAGCACCGTTGGGGCCCTCTCGTTGCCCCTCCCCCACAACACGCCCCATCCCCCCCAGGCCTTTCTCTGCTGTTCTAAGCCGAAGCTGAAAGGGCCTCTTGTAATTGGCCCATAAACGCCACTTGTCCGTCAGCGGGACGAGTCGGAGCGAGTTTGACGAGCTGTCAGTCAGGCAGGGCCTCATCAGCGCCCCCGCGCTGCATCGCGTTACGGGACACCGACACCCAGCTGCAAGCGGGATGGGCTGTGTTCCAGCTTGGGGGGGGGGGGTAAAAAAAAAAACAACTTCTGTTGGTTAAAATTTACAAAATATCAAAGTGACACAAAAAAGGTAGGGCAGTATTATTTCATGAGTAAAACATACGCCTCAAATTAAAACTGTATATATACACACACACTACATGACTTAGGCCAAAACTATTAAATAAAATTATTTACTATCTATCACATGGTACGTGTTTGCTAAATTCAAGCAACAGACCCCAGGAGACTGTACTCATGTCCTTATACACAGCAGCTGTGCGTCAGTCTACAGTTAAAGCACTTACAATGCTGTCAGGACCATGGCCATGTTTGCTACATTATTTTAAACAAATCCTGGCTCCTGACCTTCAGAAGTTTACAACGAGGTCGCCTGGCCGGCGCGGCACTCGTGGCCGATTCCCACCACTCCCTGCTGTAGAACCCCCCCCCTCCCCCATCAACTTCATCAAGGCCCATCGTTAAGGACCCGGGGATACCCGGAGGGCTCTCGACCACAGAAAAGTGGAGGAAGGAAAAAAGAGAGGGGGGCATATTGTTATGGACGTGGCGGTTGGGCTGTTTATCTGCCCCAGAGAAGCAGAAAGGAGCCCCGTGGTAATGAACGCCCGCTCCTGTGAGCTGTGAGGGCAGACATTTACATTAAGATCCGCTTTGTGCTGGCTGAATTACACCCCAGGCCTGGGAGCAGGAGAAGGGGAGGAGGAGGTGGAGGAAGGGGGGTGGAAAATAAGAACAAGTATACAATAGTAAACCTATTAGCCCTGGAAATGTAACTTTTAGCCCTTGCCAGGGTCACAAGTGCCTTCGGTGTCAGGTCGGTACAAAGCAGGCCGCTTGATACAGAGCAATCCAGTAAGCACAGGCTAGAAATCCGTCTGTTACACCCGGGGCACTCGCCGCTGGGGGGGGGGGGGGGCGGTTTGGGAGCATAACAAACGATCAAATAGGACAAAGAGGCGATGTGCATCTGTGAGCCTGCAAGCCGGTGAAAGGAAAGCCTCACGCAGAACTAGGACTTGCCAAATCTGGAGGGATGGAACCGGGCAGCCTCGCTCAGGCCCCAAGAACAAAATAATAATAATGCGAATGCACCCCAGAGCATAGTAACAAGCCAGTAATAAGATACACAGAGACAGTAACAAGACCTGCATGACAGGAAGATGAAGTGCAGGGAGAGTGCTCACATCGTTTAAGCATGCGGTGTAGCAGGCGGGCCTCCGGATGACACCGCGGGGACCCTGACAATGGGGACAGTGACCTCATGTTCAGTTCCGTTACGTGGAAATTGGCAGCGCTATTCACCATGATGCTTTAATAGGAAGTGACTGCTGGGATTCGGGGCAGGAAGAATTCTCGGGCAGCTATGGCAGGCCTCCTCGGCCGGCGGGCCTTATCCTCAGCCACGATGCTACGCTACCTAACTGGGCTCTCGTAACGCCGACTTAACCAGGTGTGTTCTGACTGAACAGTGCACTATAACTTTCTTCAGCAGGGTGTTATGGGATGCAAACTTCATGAAACACAAGATCACTCTGCTTTGTATAACTTACCCATATACCCACTTTAAGGCCGGATTCCTGATACATTCAGGCAACTTTATCAGGTAGCTTTTTCTGTATTGCAAGACTATGATGTGTCACAGAACCATTACAATGCCAGAACAGATGCTTAGACATTAGAAATTACAATTACTTTGTAAACCAGACAGGTTGAAGTAGTCACCTGTTTAACTACATATGCAACCTTAACTACCCCGGTTTTTACCCAGAGACAGACGGCATACTACTATTCTTCAATAAAGTAAGTCGACATGAAAAAGGGGACATGATCAAACACCTCCAAACGCATGTGGGCTTCACCTTGAGGGAACATGAGGCCTTCTGGCTGCTTTACAGAAGAACGCAAAACAAAGCTGCGGTGATCAGAGGTCAAGGGGTGAAGAGGGCGAAAGCCTCTCCACGATCCATCACCTCGTCCCGACACTGTCTCCGCTCAGTCTCCAGTGACATCCTCATGACACGAAGGCACCCTCTGCACTTCTCTGAGGAGAATCCCCTGGCAGAACGCTGTGACGTCTCACTCCAGAGACGCTGGGCCTCGTCGAACGCCTGCCTGTCCGCATTGCTCCTGGACACGGTCATAACACTGATGCTTTTACCCGAAGGAATGCCAAGGGTCAGGAGTTCAGGGGCTTCATTTCAGCAGTGTTTAACGTGGTGACTTGAGAATTATGATTCATCAATGCCATATTCATCTATAACCAGATATATGCACCATCAAAGAAGACATAATGTAAGCACAGTACCGTGTGTGAATGTAAGTACCCCCACCTCATTCACATTCACACACACACACACACACACACACACACCATTACACATGCATATAAAAATAAATATATTCCCATTCAACGGTCTATCTGAAAACTTGTATTTGCACATCATTAATCCAGCATCAATAAAGAGTTTCTCTGACAAATTCTATTTTCACTGCGTAAATAGCCATTGGCTGGCTGCCTGTTTACAGTCTCACATCACTGGCCATCGGGACAGTCACAGTTGAGAGCCCAGGGCGTGACTGTGGGAATGTTATGAGAACGATCTGCTTGCACTGGATTCGGCGACATCAGGGGAGGCGGGAACGAGTGGGCCAAACATAACCGATTCCTGGAATGAGCCAAAATAAGTCCATCCGTCGCAGGAAAATGTGATCCAGAAGCGGATCATTTACAGTAGGATATTGCTAATTATCACAGGATTACAGAGGAAGCCACCATATCCTAAGGGACAGGGTCTTCCTTTGCGACAAGGGCAGCCTGTTTGCACAAGGAGCGAAAAGTAAATAATGTCATGAACTCAGTCGCCAATGGGTGACGCCACCTTTTTCGTCAACCGAGCGGCTGATCAAAATATTCCCCCACCCCGTGACAGGCTGATAACTCTGGGCCTCTAACCTGTCAGGGCCCTCCCAGCTCGGGTTTGAACCTGCCGTCAGGATCAGGGGCCCGGTATCCGTCTGAAAGGCCCTGAAAGGGAGGCCGGACCCACCTCGATGATGTACAGGACGATGTTCTTGTAGAAGCAGTAGAGGATGCACTTCGCCACTCGGTTGTAGTTCCAGGCACCGTGGACAAGAAGCAGGTTCTTTAGGTACTTGAACTGCAGTGAAAGAAGGCAGAACGCCCATGTTTTAGAACAGAAATATGTAAATCTCTCTTCAACATACTTCCTACCAAAAATACAAAGCATAAACAGGGGGCTAGAGGGATTTTTTAGCGTACCAGACTATTTTGGTATTTGGGACGACATTAAACGTAATTATGAGGCCTCCTGAAGATCTGGTTCATATACCGTGGACATCACTGGTGACGGTTTTCATATCCTGAAGCTTCAGATGAACGAACAGCTTTTGTCATGCATTTAGGCTGCATAAGTTACACATCCTACATTTGACAAATGCATCCATTGGAATAACAATCAACTGAAAGAATGCAGAGTTCCAAGGGAAAAATTATGCTCAGGTGACACTTTGCAGAGCAAACAGGAATAGCGGTCATGACAGCCTGGGGACGTGGCAGAGTCCACTTCACTGACACTTTGATCCAAGTTGACTTACAGGGCTTTGCTACATGAACAGTTACTGCTAAGATGCAATTACAGGTGAGCAGCTGGGTCAGGCAGCTGTTGATGGAACTCAGGATGGGAGTTCTGATGTCTGGTTAGAAAGATCTCCACATTTGTCTTCCCCCGGATTCTGGCTGTCCGACTGTCTCCCACGGAGGCGGCAGAGGGGCTGCACCAGGAAGGCCGCATGCCCCTGCTATAAATCCACATAAATCCGACTTGGGATCACAGAGGGGGCCAGTGGGACCTGGGTGCCTGGGTCAGGACCTCTCGGGATACAGCTTGAGAGGTCCCTCTGGAGTAGGCGTGGGGAGCTCCCTAGCTTCTGGAAAGCATCGCAGGGACGTGACCCCACGGCTCAAAGGGGGATCAAACGTTTGACCGAACAGCAAAGGCGCATCCGCACCGGTGGTCAAGCAGAACTGTGGGGTTCGTCCCAGCGAGTCTTGGAGTTGCTTATACTGACAGACGCCAACTGGTTCAGGGACACAGGGGTCAGTAGGTAAAGTCAGGCCAGTTCAGATGCACCACGAGCTATAGTGGCCTCTCAAACTGCAATGAAGATCTTTGTGGCTGTTACTGACGGGTCATGTGTCCCCTGTGAGCCATCTTTTAAGGCCTAGGGTTAAAGTGCATGCTGTGTGCTTTTAAGGGAGAGCCAAGTGTTTGTACAGGAGGAAAGTGCAACCGACTGCAGGTACATCAAAGGGGTTTAGGGCCATCCGTGTCACTTGAAGATAACCAGTCTTGAGACACAATAACAACGGACTTAAAAGCAGGTTCATTAGAGACACACACAGACAATACATGTGTACCATGTACATGAATGTATAATGGGGATGCAACCAGATCATTTGAGTTTTTCAGCAGTCAATAGGAGCGGCAAGGTCAAAGCGTCTCTGGTCCTTCCTTCTGTCAAAGGAACATGTCTTTAATCAAAGCCCACGTTCACATTTAGAGATTCCTGTGGGCCACAGTGCTGCTAAAGACACCAGTGGGTATTTTGTTACAGTAATCTGAGCCTCCACACCCTGCGCTGTAGTCGACAGTGACCACCCCCACCCCCCCCGCCCTCCCAAACCACAGTTTCTCCTCAGGCTACGCTGCTTTATCTTCAAGGAGGCTTGTGAAACGCACACTGAAAACCCCGATTGAAAAAAGAAACATTTTCTGACCATCTCACTGTATGGAGTCTTGGTGGTCCACTTTGAATTTTGGCACAGAGCTGCATACAATGTGTGCTCTTTGTGAGGAAGACAGGGAACCTAACCAAACTTGCTCACACTTACATCGAAAGCTGGCTATCCGTTACATAAGATAAGAAGTGAGGGCTATCTTGCCCACATGAGCTGGGCTCACCTCTCAAACCCTGCATGCCTGCTCTGGGCGGGGCCACGCCTTTTGCTCACCTGAGCTATCGAGTAGTCGGAGGAGTTGGCAGCCTGCAGGCCTTCGTTGCCGGAGATTCCCACGCCCACGTGGGCGGTCTGGATCATGCCCACGTCATTGGCGCCGTCACCGATGGCCAACGTGATCACATGAACCTGCTTCTTCACCATCTCCACCACCTCGGACTTCTGCAGTGGGGACACCCTGCAGCAGGACGCAGAATACCAGCAGGTTAGATCAAAAGCTTCACCAGACTTTAGTTCATCTTCGGCAGCTTGGTAATCGAAACGCGGCACTGACAACACGCCAACGTCACTCCGCCAGAAGGAACGGCAGTTTTTTATTATCCTGCCTGGTGTGGGTTCATGGGTTGGGCTTTTCTGCACAGGGTCAGCTGAAAGAGTCCTGAAAGTGTACAGTTATGCTGGATGCATGCACTCTAGTGAGGGTCCAGCAGGGGGTGCTACACTTGATAACCAACAATCAGTTTATTTAATTTCATTTAAAGCTTAAGAAAACATTTTTAATTTTGAATACTGTCTAATGAGCATCTCACCATTTGATTGCCCTTCTAAAATTTCAGTTAATACTTTCCGCAATACACTGACACATAATACACAGTTTATTTCTGTCTTTTGTGCACTTCAATCATCACACTTGCATGAAACAAACGCACTCTCAGTTCAGAGCAGAACATTACCCTGCTCTCAGCCATGCTAACGCCTCAAGGCCCTACTGGTAACACGATGATGACAAGACACTCATCTCCGAAACATGGCCTAGGGTTACTGTGGGAATAAACCTGACGCTATCCACATCAGGAGATACATTCACTGACTGAAGCCCACAATCTGTCCATCTAACAATGCCCCCAGCTTACATAAATACCTAGTATGGGTACACAGGGAGACAGCAGGGATGCCGTCCCTTAGCGATGTTTAGGTCAGGGCTAAGCCAGCTGCTCTCCTCAGAGTCACCGTATGTTCCTGCTGGTCATTCTTTTGAAACCCGGCCAGTGGGGAATGTACTGGTGAATAATATTACTTACTGAAGGCTGGTTGGCTATTAAATTGTAAATTTAAGAAGCTAGCAGCTTATCCCCCCCAGTCTCCTCTGATGTTTGTTCAGCTGTAGAATTTGTTGTATGAATGTGTTCCTCTTGTATTTTCTGGGAGGCGAATTGCCTTTTTAAAGTCCGCTTTTAACAGGACAAATGGGAGAAAGTTCTTTATATAAATCAATTTTTGCATACTCTGCCTAGCATTTTGAAAATTCGCCCTTCCTTGAGAGTATTTAGACTACATGGTACCAGATGCTCAATCCACTCTAATCTGCCTTGGAAATCAGCAATTAATTCCTCAGGAGCTCTGATTCATTTCGGTTGCTCGGCACAACCATGGCGCACAGGTCATCAGGTGGTTTGCGGATGGCAACGCGGCATGCAATGAGGGTCTCCGTTGTTTACGATCTTGAGACATTTTATTTGGTTAACTGCATCGTAGCCATCTGGCCGAGCAATTTTCTTGGCAAATGAACAAATACTGTGATTGATTTAAATAGATCTAATGGACCCATGTTGTCTGTTAGCTCTGTCTAAGCTTTCACCAAGCTTTCTAATCATTTCCTTTCAACATTTTTCATCTCACTGACAAAAGCAACATTTTATCTTTGAAGTCTTTGGCAATTAAAGTGGCCAATTCTGAATACATCTCCACCAAAAACAGGTCTACCATACGCATTTCTCCAGTGTTACTAGCTGGATCTAATGTTGGTTGAAAAGTAAATGATAGTATTTCTGGATAGCTTAAATAATATTTTTTCATTAGCATACTGGGGGGGGGGTGTGAGACTCAGTGGGTTAGGCCTCTGTGCCTATCATTGGATGGTTACCGTCTTGAATCTCATTGCCAGGAGAGTGATGTCACCACTGGGCCCCTGAGCAAGCCTCAACTACCAAATTTCTCCAGGGACTGGCTGCCTCTACTTTCTCAAAGAAAACAAAAAAATATTGTATGTCGCTTTGGAAAAACATGAATAAAAATGTAAAATACAAATTTTTTTTTATCAATATATAACACAACCGGTTACCTACAACTTACAGTCCTCAAGCCAGGATGAAAGCGGATCGTCGGCCAATGTGGCTGAATCCGAACTGCCTGATGGAGGTAGAAAATGATCCAGCCAAAAACAGACACGCCTTCTTCTGGTGGTACTTACTAGTTAGCGTGAAGCATACTGTGTACTATTCAACCCCAACCATGAGATGTGACCTTTCCGGACTTGGACCTGGTGTGAGGTTAACGGCTCTCACGCTTGAGTGGGACACTCCTGGTCTTCCTGGTCATACCTGCAGCAGATGACAGCCCTGCAGGACAGTGCCAGGTCCAGGAAGTAGTGGCGCACCCCGAAGCTCAGCGCGTACTTCAGGGTCTTGCCATCGATAATGAGTGCAAAGTCATTCTCCTTGTGCAAAGCGTCTCCCAGCATGCCGCAGTGGTGACTCAGCGTGTCCCGTGTGGCCTGAATTTTCAACAGACATTGTTACTAACACGCAATTTATTCATTTAATCATGGTACTTTTCCATTACACTTACATACCCCCAAATGTGTTCCAGTGGGGATCATCACCTACTCTCTTCTATTAAAAAAAAAACATGCAATATTTAAACTAACTCTTAAAATAAACTAAATGCTTAATAGAAATTAAATTAAATTTAATGTGACTCTCATAGCAAAATATAAAATTTTTATGAATTGCATTAAGACCTTATCTGCTCACCTAGCTTGGCTAAACCTTATTACTGCATGCAGCTTAAGTAGCCCGAAATAAGGATTGAAAGAAAGTTAAGATATACACCCACTAAACATCCCTCAAACCACTACAAACTCTGACACTTAAATTTATTGTGATAGTTTGTGGAACATAAGAGACCTTAATTCAGTGTTGATCACCAGCATCATGGACATTAATCCTTGAGGTATCATTAGTTTCTCCTGCTGAAAACACTTTACCGCATTTATTAGTATTAAACTACATTTGCCCTTGCTTCTGGGCCATTTTTCCCTCTAGACTAATGTGAGCCAACTACATTTATTCCACTGGAAACCTGGAATACCTCCACGACTCGATTTAACCTGGAAGACTTTAATCGCCGCTAACATGCTGAGAGAAAATTCTGGACACCTCACAAATTGGCATGCAGTGTATGCAGAGAAGCATGAAAATACAGTTTTCCGGGCTGGAGCAGGAGGGAAATGGGTAACAGGCTGCACTGATTCTGGGCCGAGGCTCCGTGCGATTTTTGCTTAACAAGTCCAATCGTTTGTGTCCGTCGGCGGAGAGCGAGGACAGACTAAAGACACTTCAGACAAAATGTTTCCCCAACGGTTACTGCCCCAAATGTCTAAGAACCAGTAAAACACACATATAGGACCCTGAAGTGAGCTTCAAAACACTAAGGAGCTCAGCGAGAGAGCGATCCAAACTGTGACAGTTCAATGTGCAAATAATTACTTGGTTATAATGGATGTTCACGAATATTTATGCCACTGTTGAGAGCAAATGTTTAACCGTAAATTAAATAAGACTAGTTTTTGCTTTGGCCCTGAGAAGCAGCTGTCTCTGGAATGTTTTAGATAAAATTCCTTTTCAGACATGAACATCTCTGTTGAAAGGTCTCTCCCACACATGCAAATGCGCTTCTTCCTCCACACCAGCAGCTGATAGAGGGACACAAATTGGCACCTATTACAGAACTCTGCTGCATCGCCCCACTTCCCTCGTCCAAAGCCATTCTAAAAGCTGTGCCCGTAAAAACAGTGCCACAATGAGGCCAGGTGGCCCCAGGGATATCAGAAGAAGCATTCCCTAGTCATGCTGTTCCTCGCACGGTCGCCACGCAAATGGGCCCTCCCTCATCTCCTAAATCAGGGAGCACGGAGAGATGGGGCCAGGAGCTCGGGCTGGGCCAGATAAATCTGAGCGCTTTCTGGATGAACCAGGAGGTTAAGTATTTGGCAGGAACGACTCGTGGATGCCACAGCTGGACGTGTACACATAACCGTCAAGTTGTTTGGGCTCCCTTCTTTAAGACACGTGTGTACAGCAAGGACCTCTGTCCATGCGGCCCAGCCAACCTGCTGACTGGCAGCAGACCTATCAGAGGCTGCTCTTGGGCTCCTGCTCCAGAGACTTTCATTCCAATTTATTTCTCACACGTGCAAAGTTATCCTGTATAAACTGCTGATCTGTTTGCCCATGATGCTGTTCTGATTCATTACAAAGCCAGACTTCGCTGGACAAACCATCACACAGGTTGTGTGCCAGGAACGTGTGCACCTCTTCACACAGCACACTGAAACCCACCCTACAGCCTACTTACTTTTGAAAGAAAAAATAAAAGAATGAAAATTCCCCGGCCCCCAAGATAGCATTCTTGGAAAAGAATTAATAAGTCATTCAGCCGCTAAAACAGTTCTCACAACTCCATTAAAATGAATAAATTTTACAGGGCCAGCAAGCAGCGCACTGTACAGATGTAGCCCTGAAAATAAAAGGGGCAAAGCCTGCCAGGTGCATAATTAGGAACGTGTGTGATTAACATTTGGCGTCAGCCTCTGGTAATAGATTCTACACACATAAAACAAGCAAAATACCGTGTTTTTCCTAATGCAGGACGCTGATCTGTGGTCGGTCCCTTGTATTCACCCTCATAGCGGATCAAAGGATAATCAGGGTCAAAATGCCCAGGGTCCTAACACTGCCCCCTATAGGTAAATCTGTCCAAGTGCAGAACCTAACCTGTTCTCTAGGGAACATGCACCTTAGACCTTATGCTCCTGAGAACCCTGTCTCCGATTAGGCCTGAACACAAAACCTGGGCTTGCATAAGCCCTAAAAACAGCAAAGCTTCAGGTCCATAAACCACAAAATGGTGGTTTTATAACACCAGAATGTGGAGCAGACATACTGGTGACAAGCCGGTTTCTTAAACCGACTGGGGAAGAGACTTGCCTGGTCCACCCCTGGGGAAAGAAACAAATCATAAAGGAGCCAGGACAGAAAATGGAGGGATGAAATGTTGAGGACAGAAAGAATAGCTACATGATCAGTGGAGTCGGGAACAAATGGGATCTCAGAAGAAAGGAGAACTGATAAAATTAAAAAGAGGGACTGATTAAGAGCTGGGGACAGGAATGACATGCAGGTTGGGACAGATGGCTGAATCGGGCAGGGCTGTTTCTGTGCCTCATGTGGGCCAGACAGGTAGTCTTGCTTGGCATGGGGGGTGAAGGTTTACCTGCTACCAGCTCAGGGAGCTGCTGCCCATCCGCCGGGGCCCAGAGCGACTACAGTGGGACCCCAATGGGGCTGGCGCTCCTCTAGCATACTGGATGAACCAGACTGACCCCGCACCACAAGCCTATGGGCCGGCCAGGGGGCTTAGGAAGCTGACAAACTAAACTCCCAGAAAAAAGGAGGGGGACATGCCACTTGGTGGGGAGGGGGGGGGCACCAGGCATCACCCTGTAACCAGTCAAACCTAAGCATGGTAAATTAATGTTACCTGATCTTTCACATAAAAGCCTGAGTTGGAGAGGAAAGCGTAGATGGACGTGTGCTTAGGACGTGTCCAGAGACATGGAGGTGCAATGGGTGTCTAAGCTGTGCAAAGCATCATGTGCTTTTCTTTGTAGCAGATACCCTTCTCGGACACAGGAGGCACTAGGCCATCCATTCCAAGACCGAGAGGTCAGGGGGTCAGGGTGCCCCTGGGTCCCTCAGTGCTCTTCCCCAGCGATAATGGGCCAACACCCGGATTAAAGGAAAGGACAGAAGCACTGGGCGTCGGGTTACATGGAAGAGGGGTCGGGGCCAGAGCCGTCTCTGGGCTGACAGCACGGAACTGGGGGCCCTTGCTGGGGGCTGGAAACCAGCAAACTGGGAATTCCAAGCTGAGGAGCCCTGCTGAAATAGCGATACGGACGGCAGGAGTCCCCTAAAGGACACCCCCTGGCCAGGATTAGGCTTGACCGTCCCATTTCCCGCGGCCACCGCCGTAACGGGAGGGGGCCGCAGGAACCTGAACTTCGCAAGTTGGGTTAAGCAAACAGCGCACACGCTGCGATACAAACCTGTGACTTTTGACCTGGGAGGTAATCAGGATTTCAGCTGTCGCGGTCAGCGGGACGAAGCCCCGCAGCCACTGGCCTTACAGCCTCCACCTCTCCCCCTGCAGCATATTAGGTTCAGTTTAGCATCTCCTCTTTGTTATGTCTACAGCTGTGCGTGACATCCGCAGGAGATGTGCCTGCCCATTAATTGACAGGCACGTGGCCCCAGCCGCATCCCGGACTCTATCTTCTTCTGCCATTAGCGCATCAGAAGGTGGTGGCACAGAGAAGATTGATGGTGAGAAACATGTGCCGATAGCAAAACATGCACACAGCGCACACTTATCCTGGGACAGACAGGAACACGGGTGAACACGGGTGCACACAAAAATACCCACACAAAAGCATGTAACACTTTTTCTTGTAGTTCAGGGTTACATTTTCATTTTTCGATCTCTGTGAGCTTCAAAAACAGCTTCCAGCAGTTCATTGTGACGGGACAGCAGTGCATAAATTATTGCACGTTTACAGTTCAAATATTTTTTTAATATATACAACAGTTTCACAAACAAATCCAGCTTTTGCATTTACGGATTACGAAAGATTAAAGTGGGTTACGTCTTGTATACATTCGACTAGGCTGGTTTTACTGCACTTCCCCTCTCTGTCAGGGACGTACACACACGCAGACGTGTGTGTTCGCTTCTTTATCTGCAGAGATTTCCAAGACTGTCGGCACACAGAATTAACGATCCCAACAAAACCAAAATAAACAGACTGACGCCTTTAAGTTCGGACACTGTTTTTGTTACATGGGAACATCATCCTGCCTGTTTTTTGCTGTACCCATAGATACAGCAAAGCCCCCTTCGCCCCCTCAACGCACCCTCTGTCTCTCGTTAACGCCGGGGTTAATTCCGGAAGCGCGATGTTTACCTTGGGAAGCGCCGTCTGTCACACTGCATCAGGCCAAGCTGCAAACGATTCCTACTGGGCCGGAAAGCCGAGAAACGATGAAGCGCTCCCTCGTTCCTCAGCCCCCCTACTGTCCCTGCCCCCTGCCAACAGCAGACCTCCACACGGGCACCAAAACGCAATAATTTGCAATAATGGAACTACAAATCGCAACTTAACCGACGACTTATATTGCGACGAGTCTTTGAGGGAGTGCAGATCCTGGATAACTGAAGCAACTTCGGTGAAATTGTCCATGAGTTCACACAGAAAATAATAAATCTAACAGGCCACCATTCAGCACCGCCGTGAGACGAAGGGCCAAAGCAGTGGGGTGCCGGACGTCAGTGCGCCACGCTAATGTCCTTCCCATAGCTCAGGAGCGGCTAGAGGGGATGGGGCTGGATTACACCGGCTCCGATTCACGGGTGAGAGCATGGGGGACACCATCGTGGGATTCCATTAAAAACAACACAAATCAGAAACGTCGCTGTATTTCATAATTTCACTGAAAAGCTCAGCCCAGCAGAGTAAAAACACAACATGAAGTACTCTGATGAGCGTGATCAGCTCATCGGCACTACGAGAAGGTCGCTTCCTGGTGTGCCAGGGGGTTTTTCCACATGCTCACCCAGCAAGGGGCCGTTGACCTCAGCCGTGTCGGGAACACAACACAACAGAGGACCCTCCCCAGTCTCTTGGTTCTGCTCCCATGGACGACGATGATCCCGACTAACACTGGGATCCAGACAACCCACCATCCTATCAGCCCCCGCAACGTTGCGCTAAAGGCTTGCAAGAGACTGCAGTTACAAGGACAGGGAGTGACACAGATGGGACAGGTGCGAAGCAAATGGGTAACCCCAGCTTCTGTATCCAGGTTCCAGGTGTAAAAGGAGTTAAAGATCAAGGACACAAACAGAGAAGATGCCAAAGAGCAGGGGGAAGGTTACAAAGGATGATGGACAAACACACCAGGACCAGTGAGACGAGTAAAAAGGGGAGCAGGCGAGAAAAGCGAGTAAAATAATAAAGGACAAAAGGGAGAACTGGGAAGGGGCGGGGCTTGGATAATCATCTCTGATTTTCCTACATCTCCCACAACAGGCATGCTAATGGATCATGATGCTACGCCGGCCAGTCAGCACATGGAGCTTGGATGAAGGAAATACAGAGGAGGACGAGCGGCGCAATAACGTAGCACAGCAAAGAACGTAATCTGATGTTCTCCATCAAGACGGTGCGAACAGGTCAGAATGACGTGTCGGTTTATATAAAAGTAAGTAAACAGAGTTACTGAAGGGCAGTGAAATGAGCAAAGATGACAAAGGAGAGGAAACATCCACAAGAATGGTCATGAACATGCGTAGGGTCAGTCCGTCCGTCACGAAGAATCACTGGGACGGGTGGCCCAAACTGTCTCCAGACGCAGACGGAAGCAGTCACAGACAAACGATAAGCGTGTTTAAAACCGCCCATGCAAACAAACCATAAAACCATACATCTGGTCCCACGTCAGACTCCCAGGAGCCGTGCCATCACCCAAGTGCTCACAAACCTAGGCCCTTTCCCTAACAATCAGCCCATATTATGGAGGTCTCTGGCGGTCTTGGGTTCTACTCACATCCAGTGTGGCTTCGTTGATGAGCAGCAATCCCATGTTCTTCTTCAACAACTTGCACGAGTGTCCTGCAGGGATGAGGTGGAGTTCAGCCACGGTGGTGCGCTACATCTCATTTCACGTCTACGTCATCGTATTCCTTTCCACCGAGCTGACAGGCACACCCGTGTCTTTCACGGCATTATGTAACAAGACAGGCCTCACAGTTTCATTTCTCTTTATTCATTTTTGTTTTGGACTTGCACTCCACTTTCTAACAAGGCATAAATCAAAAACGCTCCGAGATAAAATGAAACATATGGGGAAAGCAAAACAGGCCATCTGACATTTGAAACTCTTCCACGGTGCGTTAAGGTCAAACGGTGGTGCACTGTGGAAGCATCCGTATCTGATTCATATTGACAAACGTTCTGTTGATAAACGGACTACCATAGGGCCCTGCTGACATACATAAAGTCTGACGGGAGCTCATTCCTTTCCAGTTCACAAAAAAAAAATTATATTTTGAAAAAAACATCCCAGAGGCAGAGGGAAGGTGCGGAAGTGTCTGAAATGGAAGCTCTTAGTCATGCCGCTCATCCAGGCGTTGAGACGTCGCAGATTTTTTTATTTCCCAACTAAATCTCCCTATCAGACAATCCCAGAGTGACCCTGAGCTCTACATAAACGTGCTGAGAGGAGCAACCCCACAGCTGAGCGAACTGTAAATGCCTTCCAGCTGGAGCGGATGAGCGGAGAGGGAGGCCAGGCAACCCAGCGGCCCCACGGTGCCCCCTTTGCGGGCTCCAGGCTGCAGGCCTATCAGTTAGGCCTTGGCACATGGCTCCGTCCAAATCTCCCAGAGCCCCTTTTCCTTATTTTTCTTATTAAAGCAGGCCCTTCAAAACGCTTGACTCATATTGACTGGGCTGTTCTCACTCTGCAATCACGTTAGAATGTGTTACATTTAATTGTTACTTTTTTTTCCCTAAGAAGATCGTCTGTCGTATACATGGAAAATAAGGAATTCTCTGTATCTGTCCATCCACGTTCGAATCGCGAGTGCCCGCAGCCTGTCCCAGCAAGCTCAGGGCACAGCATCCTCATTAAAAAACCAACGTGCTCAGAGAAGCAGGACAAACTTTTATTGGCCACAGTTAACAGCTCCTTTTCAACAGGAGACGGCTTCTCCCCCAGTTTACTGCTGTGCTTTGAGCATCAGTGACTCCCCTGAATCGCAAGCAGGTAAACAGACAGCCAAGTCTTAGACTTTCCCCATGAAATTCCAGGCCATACTTTTTGGAGAAGTATGACCAGGCCCACAGATATGGCAGACAGATGCTCACTCTCCTTATATCTCCCCAGTTGGCACTGATCTTAAGCACAAAGGCTCAGGTCCATAGAAAATATGAAGAAACAGCCCATGCCACAAACATAACGAGGGGAAACGGGGGTAGTTTGGAATAATGATGTCAATGCTGCTGCGTTGGGATTTCACAGTCACCAACATGTTAAACGGACAATATTCTGTCAGTTTAGCTCTGCAGCTCTACAAAAAGCAGCATTTTGGAGATGATAGAACCAACCCAGCAAGGCACCATGGGATGCAGGGTGATGGCCAAGCTTGCACTGACGTGTAATTACTGAGTGGTACATCCACAGGAACCCTGATGGGATGTGGCAGCCTTTTGGTCTCGAATATAGTTCCACGAGGTTTACGGTATGGCACCATCTCCTCATTTTCCAGAAGACCGGCTGTCATCAGACCATCTCTCTTGACGGCTATGGCTGCAGATGCTTAGAGACACGCTTGAATCCCGCATCTCTCTCCGAGTCCCGATACCGTTTAGCAGATGAGGCCCGGATGGCTGGGGGGAGGCGGGGCAGCCGCAGCTGACAAGTTTTACGAGTCGTTATGCATTATAAAACGGCCCGAACTTTCAGTGGGCCCGAGTTCCCTGTGTAACAGATGTGGCGCCAACCGGGGTATCGAACCCTGATCGTTCCAAGCTGTGCGACTTGCCGACACAGAGGATGGGTCCCCTGACCCAAAGACCCCGGTCAGGGTTGCCGTGACAGCTTGCCCACTCATACCGGACGTAGAAGTGCCAGAAGAGCTGTAAGGGCAAAGGCACGTGCATCCATCACCAGGAGTGGGGGAATGTGTGCCTGAGCCCCCGAGAGGGTAGGCTTCACCGGGAAACGATGGGAAACAAAGTAAATATTCACTCTTTTCACAGAGTGGCCCAGTCGGTCCGTGGGCCTGTAAAAATACTTTCCCTCTCCGGTGCTGGCTAGTGAGCACGGCGCGGCTGGAAGGCACTCACAAAGGAGCGATTCAGTCCCGGCGGTAGGTGGCCGCCAACGGGGACCTTTTAATACAGCTCTTTCCTGTCCATCCGTAATGGGATTCTGGTGCGGCCTGACACGTTTTAGCCATTTAGCTAATACTCCCACATCTGAGGGCTAATAGTTCTGCCGTTCTTGGTGGACAATTTCAGCTCACACTCTACACATGTTTCACGTCAGGGCTAGTAATAGCAGCCACCTCCCCCCATATCTGCACAGAAGTGTGGGTGTGTGTGTGTGTTTTTACGTGTCTATTCATATCTTTCTCTGTCTCTCCGTTACGCTGATGGCGTCGTTCAAGCCTCTGGATGTTAACGTATGCGACTCATGTAAGTGAATTTGCATAGACTTATGGTTCCTCCTGCATGCTATACACACACACATACTCAGGTACAATGCTCTTGGGGAGAGGCCGGGCAGGTGCTGGCATCCATGAGGGATTAAGTAGGTTGATAACCTGATTGTAACTTGCATGCGGAAACCCGAATTGCTGCATTTGATGCACCTGGTCCGGGCCCAATGACTTGTGGGGCTTCAGTGAGGCGACGCTCTGACTGTACACGGGACGTGGCTGTGCCACTCTTACCGATGTTGATGGCGGTCTCCTGCTTGTCTCCAGTCAGGACCCAGATCTTGATGTCAGCCTTCACCAGAGTCTCGATGGTCTCGGAGACCTCATCCTGGAGCCTGTCCTCAATGGCGGTGGCACCCAGCAGCTGCAGGTTCTGTGCAGATGCAAGCAGGACGTTTAGAACCTGCCACCTTGCAAGAACGATGTGATGGGTAGGATTTTTCACTTATTTGCAGGCATTTTTATACAAAACAAAACAGGGAAAAAGAAAAGTTTGGTTGCGTAAAACACATGCAGCAATGGGCACACAGCCGCGCTAAAGCAGGTGTTTTCCAGAAGCCAGCGGCAGGGTCACATCTGTGATCGGAAAACAGGAATGCTGGCCACACCCAGCAGAACGGCACTTTCAAGGGAAAGTCAGGATATTTTAGGGATTTTTCAGCCATGCCCTCACTGCTCTGTCAACAAGAATTAAATGTGCTTAAAAACAAACATCATCAAAACTAGCAGCACTGCTAAACGACTGCACTGCCGTGTCAGATTAAATTACTCAAATCCCTGAAGATACCCGCTGAAACAAATCTTAACTTTCAGCCATGTGGAGACAACAAGAGGAACAAATCTTACATATGTGTTTTTCGTTTAAGCTTTTAAAAGTGCGAATTAAATCACAGTGCGATGATCATTACACACCAAGTTGTCAATTTCTGCTAGGATGTCACGTAAATTCTCATTTGCCTTTGATTGCAAAACCCATTAAAGGAGGCTTGCTGCCACCTAGTGGCCAAAGCAAAGAGCTACAGTCATTTGCAATAAAGGAGGGTTTTATGCGGCTGATTAAATCCATTCACTTGTGCGCAATACCATGCTGCCGCGCTCTGACTGGGAGTGATTTATGAGTACTGTCACTTGTGTTTGACTTGTGCTTCAAAAGTGCTGTATTTAACAGGGTAGCGATTCTACCCCCGCTCCAACCTCAGCACTAGGCAAACTCAGAGCTTGCTTGCCACCTGTAGGTCACATTAATCACTCAGGGCCTGGAAAACGCCACTGGACCAGATCCGAGCCCTTGAACCCCATGACCTCTGGCGCTAAGTGCAGAGAATTAGGCGAATCTGCACTATTTGCTCAGTCAGCTGGGCAAATGGGCTGGATTATAGGGTAAACAACCGGCTATGGGGTTTCCGAAGGGACGTACAGGGGCTCGCTATGCACATGTTGTGCCTATTCAGTAAGACTTTAACCAATGGTTTCTTTGCATTTAATTAGAAGTTTAAGGTATTACAGAAGTCCACATCCTTAAACATTACACTACCTAACAATCACTCTGGCCTAGTATAACATCCATTTACACAGCCGGATATTAAATCAGTTTAGTTAAGTACATAATGTTACTGGAATCTACAACCTCCAGCATTAGTTATTTGCCCAAGCCTTTGAGCCCAGCACCTGTATTTCCCATTAAGGTACACTAAGGCCTACTTACAGCTCCCCTCTGCTGGAGGAAAAGGGACTCTGGCAAAAGGCTTTAAGGATTAACGACCCGAAACTGACGGACTGAGCAGACTGTGTCAGTGGAGTGTAGAAATGTTGTCTAAAAGCTTTTACAGCACAGCCAGAAAATCTGACCTTGGTCATGTGGATACACATAAAATATGTTTTGTCGACGGGCGGTAAGTGACTCATTTGTTGACAGGTTGCCGCGGCAGCCTCATTTGCTGTCAAATGACTCGTTTGTAGACAGACGTTTCTCATCGAGGCTCGTTCGTTTTCCCACAGACCCATTTGCTGACGGCCGTTTGCTTGCGCTTGTTGACTCGACTCCTGCCATCGCCCCCCCCCCCCGCCTCACTCCTGACCTTCTCGATGAGATCGTAGCTCTCCTCCAGCTTCAGAGCCCGGTTCTGGAGCGCGGTGGCGGCCCGGTGGTGGGTCTGCAGCCACTCGCCGTAGGCAGCTTCTGAGATATCGGCCATGGCGAAGCACAGAGTGCGAAGGCCTGCAGAGAGGCCGAGAGGAGATGCTCAAGCTGGCCTCCTGAATGAGGGAGAACGACAGCACACAGCCACTGCCAAAGTTTCATCACCTGAACTGCTGCTGGGAGAATTATTTACTGTAAACATTTATATCCAGCTAACTATACACCCATGGAGTGTCTTTAGACTGCAGTACTTATTCAGACATTTTGATTATCTATCCAATTACAACTTACATTTTTTTTAAGCAATTTTTTAATTGATAGGTATTGGCTACTGCAGCCTGACCCAATGCCAGCTGCATTTCATTTTCCACGGCTGCCTAATTTACGTCAGCTGCGCAGACTGTATGGTACCGTCACTTGCTGACATGAGCCTGAGGCATACGGCTCGGAACTACAAACCATCGAGATGCCAGCCGTGTGGAAATTGTTTAAACTGGAAACTCAAAGTAGCCAAACAGCTACCTGCAATGTCTGCAATGCCGTCCTTTTGAGAGGAGTTAGCGAAATGTGTCGTTTAATACAGCAAATCTAATTAAGCAATTGTAGAAACATATCAAGAATTCTGCGAAATCACAAGGCTTACTTAAACGAAGAATATACCCAGGTCTACTGTACGTGTATGTATACAGTGATCCATCGTCTATCGCGGGGGTTGCGTTCCAGACCCCCCCACAAAAGGTGAAAATCCACGAAGTAAAAACCATATGTTTATATGGTTATTTTTGTATATTTTAAGCCCTTATAAACCCTTTATATTCTATTAGATATTAGGTAAGATTCGTTGAAATTATGTATGTAAACACACTGTTTATATACTACGCACAAATATATGTATCGTATATCAACCCAGGGTACTTAACCGCGTGCTCTGATTGGGTAGCTTCTCAGCCATCTGCCAATAGCGTCCCGTGTAAGAAATCAACAGGGCAAACCAACTGCGGAAGCATGTACCAGGAATAAACAGACACATCGTCCGCAGAAATCCGCGAACCAGCGAAAAATCCACGATATATATATTTAGATATACTTGCATATAAAATCCGCAATAGAATGAAGCTGCGAAAGTCGAAGCGCGATATAGCGAGGGATCACTGTATTTAAATGCCCATCAAAAGATAAGATCCGGATGGGAATCAACAGATATAAATATTGAATGGATTGCATTAGATCATGTCTGGGTACGTCATTATTTGTCATAAGGGTTTTTGCCCTCATACATACCTGAAAAGATTTACCTTTATTGATTTGATGCAATTGGCGTAAACTTGTCTCTGAGAAGGTTATGAGTTTACAATGTGGAACTTTTAGACAATGGAAAACAGGACCAGCTGCAGGCATTATGTTTACCAACATCCAGACAAGTTCATTGACACTAGGGAGGGCTGAACTTAAAGTAACACGCAGCGCACACACACACAGGAACATCAGTGATCATTCACTGCTCTGAAGATGGGGTCGGTTCACCCGAAAAACGCAGGCAGCCAAAACTCAAACCCAGGGGCAAATGGCAGATGAGCTGGTTCAGGAGAGGCCACTTCAGGGGTGGCACTACACCCCACACTTACCCTCTGTAGCAAACTGTTCCAGGTGCTTGAGTGTGATGTCCTTGTAACGAGAGCTGTCAGCCAGCCTCTCATAGATGACGGTGTCCTGGGGGAGGCGGGGAGAACCAATCAGATCTACTCTAAGTTCGACGGCTTGGAAACATATTTCGTTTGAACGGACAGGATCAAATGAGCCTCAAATAATTAATGCGGATAGCAATGATGTGTAATAAGACTATTTGCTTTCGGTTAGGCCCTAGGGGACTTTGCTGCAGGTCATACGAAGACTGGAAGAGGAGTAACAGCACGTCAGCTCTGTTTCTGTTCCCTGGGTTGGGGGGGGGGGGGGGGGGTGAATGTTGGTTCTGCTGACTACCTGCTGACAGGGGCATATATCGGAGAAGCACACGGCACTTCGCCTCCCCCCGCATGCCAGAGTGGTATCGGAGGGGAATTGTGGACAGATAAGCACAGGAGCCAACTGGAGGCCGACTGGCCAGCTGCAGGCCATTAAATCATGGGTGTAAATCACAATGATGACAGGTGGAGAGAGATAATCACAAACTCATGAGGGAACACAATGAGTAGGGGTCAGGCGTAATCGGAGCCCAGAGAAGAGAGACCCAGAAGGAGACGTGCCTCTGAACACCATGACGGCCATGTCCAGGTCATACTCACAGCTCCTTTGCAGTACAGCCGGATCCTACCGGATGGAGTACGTGCGATGACTGACATCCTCTTCCTGGAGCTGGGGGAGGAAGGGTTGGGGGTGTCAGTGGGTGACACAGGCGCACATTAACATGCAAATTCCATTTACGGATCTGAGAAAAGAAACGAAATACCCGAAGTCAAGAAACCAGGGCTTGATGCGAGAGACCAGTAACTGCTCAGGAATTCAAAGAATTTTTTAACCTTTTCGAATCGCCTGCGGTTCTTCATTAAGTAAAGACCACGATAACTTCTGACAAGGATAATACATTCGCCAAAATGACAGTGATTTACCACCTTTCCGCAGTGGAGACTCCCACATCACAAAATAAAACGTTGCGGCTCCTCAGTCAGTGTAAACGGAACCCAGACGTGCTCTTGTTTAAGGGAGTTTCCAGCACAGGATTATCGTATCGATATCATATGAATAGCGATATTTGCAAGTGGATGGGCGATCAGGACTGCTTCGAGACTCAGGCACTCGAGTCAGTGACTCTTGTTTTTTTATTCTCCTTACAAACTTTAAAAAATATATTTAGTTTTTACGTACATATTATATATACTATATTGCCAAAAGTATTGGGGTGCCTGCCCTTACACACACATGAACTTTAATGACATTCTTAATACATAGGCTGTAATATGGGGTCGGCCCACCCTTTACAGCTATGACAGCTTCAACTCTTCTGGGAAGGCTTTCCACAGGGTTTAGGAGTGCGTTTATGGGAATTGTTGACCATTCTTCCAGGAGAGCATTTGTGAGGTCAGGCATTGATATTGAATGAGAAGGCCTGGCTCACAGTCTTCACTCTAATTCATCCCAAAGGTGTTCTATCAAGTTGAGGTCAGGGCTCTCTGCAGGCCAGTCAAGTTCCTCCACACCAAACTCACTCATCCATGTCTTTATAGACCTTG
>JAAGVU020000015.1:255469-269068 GCA_011763525.2 Mormyrus iriodes | reverse complement strand
TTTATAGACCTTGCTTTGTGCACTGGTGCGCAGTCATGTTGGAACAGGAAGGGGCTATTCCCAAACTGTTCCCACAAGCTTGCAAGCATGAAAATGTCCAAAATGGATTCATTTGCTGAGGCATTAAGAATTCCTTTCACTGGAACTAAGGGACCAAGCCCAGCCCCTGAAAAACAGCCTCACACCATAATCCCCCCTCCACTAAACTTTACACTTGGCACAATGTAGTCAGGCAAGTACCATTATCCTGGCAACTGCCAAACCCAGACTCATCCATTGGATTTCCAGACAGAGAAGTGTGATTCGTCACTCCCAAAAACACGTCTCCACTGCTCTAGAGTCCAGTGGCGGTGTGCTTTACACCTCTGCATCCGAGGCTTTGCATTGCACTTGGTGATATAAGGCTTGGATGCAGCCGCTCGGCCATGGAAACCCATTCCATGAAGCTCCCTACGCACTGTTCTTGAGCTAATCTGAAGGCCATGCGAAATTTGGAGGTCTGTAGCTATTGTTTCTGCAGAAAGTTGGCGACTTCTGCACACTGTGTGCCTCAGCATGCGCTGTCCCCACTCTGTGATTATACATTGGCCTACCACTTCATGGCTGAGTTGCTACTGTTCCCAATAGCTTCCACTTTGTTAAAATAACACTAACAGCTGACTCTGAAATATTTAGTAGCGAGGAAATTTCACAAATGGACAGGTGGCATCCTATCACGGTAACACGCTTGAATTCACTGAGCTCCTGAGAGCGACCCATTCTTTCACAAATGTTTCTAGAAGCAGTGTGCATGCCTAGGTGCTCGATTTTATACACCTGTGGCCATGGAAATGATTGGAACACCTGAAATCACTGATTTGGAGGGGTGTCCCAATACTTTTGGCAATATAGTGTGCATATTATATTTATATATATAAATTTGAAAAGTAGAATGTTCATGGATCTGGGGGTGTTCTTTTAAATGTTTCTATGACAAAAACTCGCAGCTTTTTTAAACAATTATAAATGCGCTTCATTTCAAAAGTTACCTTAATAAATGATAACAAAAAACACAACGCTACATTGCGATAAAATCTAAATAGTGAAAGAAGTGTCAAGACCCTTTAACGAATTAAGGGGAAGTTTTGGCTGATAAGGCTGAGCCAATAGGTAACCGACTCCTCCACCTGGATATGTCTCCAAAACAAAACACTTTGGGTCCAATATCATGTGCTGTCAGGTCAGTGAAGCACTAGGGGCCGCTGGGAAAAGTGCCATAAGGGCAGGGGAGAAATTCCAGACAGACAGATTCATACATACTGTCCTTGATGGAAGAGAGACAGAGAAAAACATAAAATAAAAACGCTGGCTCTCAGAACTCTCTGGATCCTGTACCTTGTGAACTCCAGCACATTCAGCAGCACATATTTCTCTTCTTTACCGAGCTGTGACAAAAGACAAAAAGAACAAAGAGACAACAGAAGTCAACGTGAAATAAATTTACAGCCTGATCTTCATTTGTTTCCTCGTCTCAGGCTTTCACTCTTGTCTTTATCTGCCTCTACCTGAAATACCACTATTTCTTTAAAATGGAGTAAGTGAAATTATGAACGCATTACATGAAACTGATCAACATGTTAAACACCAGTGACAGTGGGAGTGACAGTGACTTTCTAACTATTTCCAGAACATGCCAGAAGGTG
The DNA here is from genome assembly GCA_011763525.2 of Mormyrus iriodes. Lineage (NCBI taxonomy): Eukaryota > Metazoa > Chordata > Actinopteri > Osteoglossiformes > Mormyridae > Mormyrus > Mormyrus iriodes. Next base: position 267,386 of record JAAGVU020000015.1, on the reverse strand, counting down.
GCAGAATTTCCTAAAATATAAAACAAATGCAAAGCTTCACAGATATACCAGGCCAACTACCCGTCCCTCATGGCACAAAGTTTTATTTACACATATAACTACATTAAAGCATTAATTGCTTGGGTGGAGTATAAATTACATTTCTTTTTGGCTGCTTTCACAGAATGGAGCATTTGTTTTGGCTGGTGATTTAACAAAGACGGTCAGAAATACAGGGTGTACTTTTGGATGCAGTCAGTGCCAGCAACACAAATTAAATATGCAAATGTGACAACTAATATTTTATGACAATAACAGGTACATTTGTTCATCTTTCATCTGAGCCCTACTCACCAAATGGATAATTAATTTCCTAAAGTGGAGCACATAATCCCATTAAACAGTGTTTAACTGACCCCATTACAGAAAATGACAGCATATAAATTTGTAATATAAATAACTAGTGCAATGAAGAGGCGCATAAATCACAGCTTCCCGGTGGACATATTCACAGAAAAAGAGGCATTCGTTTGAGGAAGGGGATCTGAAGGGACTTCGTCTTTCTGGGAGATTTACATCACTCACCGACGTGATGATGACCGAGTCCGGCGTTCTCCCGGAGAAGACAAAACCCAGCTTCCTCGCTGCCCTCACCAGCGCCCCCTCGTCTGTGACAAGCGGGAGAAACAACTTCTTCAGCAAGAACCACAGCACAGATGGACGTCATAAACACCTTCCAGTAAATCCTTTCCTCACAGTTCACTCAGCTAAAAAATTCAATCAAAATCGCTCACTGATTCATACGCTTCTGCCATTTCCCCTAAATTAATTTTTTCCTCTACCATGGTTGTTTTTCTGTTGCTGGGTGGTCCCTATGTTTCAAATATCATTCAAAAAATGTTTAACAAAACGGTAATCAAAGTGCTTTAAATGTATCAAACTGTGTAACTTACAGAGATCATATAATTACAGCATACAAATGCATTTTATGTCATTAAATATTATACTTAATTAGATTAGATTTGACATACTAACTTTCGACTGTAAATAGTTTTGACTGATATATTGATATTCAGTGACCGAGGTCATTTTGTTCACTTGAATGATTCGTTAAAAGAAAACGCCACCACAGAATTACAGGGCAAACTGTGTTTCATCCGTGTATGAGTGTTTATGAGACAGAGGTGAGCCGTCTGCAGCCGGTGGCCTCGGCCATCTAATCCACATCCACTGTCTGGGTTTTCACATGTGGAACTCAGCACTAGCATGCTTGTGGATAAAGTGACCCTTGCCATTGCACCAAAGGTAGCTGTGTGTGTGCGCATGCTCACGTGAGAGATGGCGGGAAACACAACGCGGATATTTGTTCCGTTACACAAACATGAGTCTTTGGTATTTCTGTGAATTGCCTGGAGCTGAACCAGTCAAAACAGATAAAAATAATAGCTCATATCTGAAGAGGACTCACACAGAAGACATCACAAACTTCTTTATAAGTACAACCAGATCATCTAGAACCTAAACGACACATCACCACAAGTAAATGCTACAACTTGTATTGTTGAAATTCTTTCCACGTTCTCTTCCTCGCGTCACTGAAAGTTACACAAGATGACTGCTGAGTCGTTAAGCGTTTCGTGACATTAACACAAGTCAACTCCTTGCCAGTAACACCAAAAGCATCCCGCCAAAAAATATTTGGCACATTTCCTGTCCATTTCTGCGAATACAATGAGGATGACCACATGGAAAGCTAATGACATTAGCTGCCAGCAACAAGAAGGACCTACAGGTTACCCTGGAGTGACCAAACAGCCTGGTTTGTTGGGTGCAAGACTAGCAGGGGAGACAAAATAAACATTTAAATTGGGGAATTTGGCTAAACCCAGCATTTGTCTGTTGTCTCTCATTGTACAAATATTACACAATTGGATGGTATTCAGCCTTTACACAGTCCCATTTATAAAAGCCAACTACATCACTTGTGCCCCTTCTCCTTCCTAAATACTATTTCAAGCATTCAGAGTTTTTTTAAATACTAGCGATGCATCAATAAGGAAACTTCTGGCTGATATTGTGAGCTGATGATTTCAAAAACTGGCACAGATGCTGACTGTTTGAGAGGTTCTGCTTAAAAGGGACACTCCTCCCAAATAAATTAAAAAATAAATTAATTATATTCCAAAAATATGAAAAAGTATTTATTTTTTGATAAGAAAACACCAATTCTGGCATATAACAGTCTCAGAGCACTATATTTTATGACTGCATACATCATATATATATATTATATATATATATTTGTAACATTTATAACAGAGAAGGACCGATGGTCAAGTGTGGTCAACTTCGTAATTTTCCGAAAAATATCTCTTGATTTTGCACTGTCTGCCCTAAATTTCCTTTTTCTATCAAAGGCTTGTGTTACTAACAGACTGGCCTTATTTTGCAGTACAGCAGCCGTCTTTATTGGAACAGAATTGCTTTTCAGAAACTCTTCATACTCTTCACTGTCTCGCCTTAAGGTGAACAATCAAATTTGTCATGTTTAATGTTTATTAGTAGGTCCTCCTTATGAAATTTTAGCAAAGCGTATTTGCAAAATGCATTTCTAACATTAAAATAATTCCACACAGCAGACATTTTTCTTCTCTGTTCAGTACGAAGGTGTGCAAAGCAATATGGGTCACCATTTCAACGGAAATTATCAGCGGTAAGCATCAGCTCATTTCTAACCATTGGCTGACGGCCCATTCTGCTGTATCGGCCGATACAGATAGTTGACTGATACAATCGGTGTATCTCAGTAAAAACCAGTTGTCCAACTTCTGGTTCCACAAAGCAGCATCACAGGAATCAATAAGCCGTTATCAGATTGTAGGCTGTGTCACACCTCTGCACTATCAGAAATTGTATTAGTACATTTTGGGAGCCTGGACCTTGTAATGAGACATACAAACGCAAAAGTGGAGCCACATAAACAAACAAAACATAGCCGTATAAAAGCAAATTGAACTAGGATAAAGATTAGAAAAATATAGACAAATCAGAAGGATTATAAGACATTCTTCGCCTTAATTTTTAATGGAGCCTGAAGTTACCCCACACAACTGGTTGGGCCAGTGATTTCATTTTTCATAATTAATCAGCTTTGAGAGTTTTAATGAAATGCCCAGAGGACCTCAGGGATAAGAGAAACACGCATAGCTAATATATGTGTTCTCCTTTTAGCACAATAATGCTTGACAAGAAGGGCAACATTCCTTGGCATTAAAAAATTGCAGGAGGTATAACAGGCGCCACCTGACTCTTTAAGCCCGAGAGAAAAGCACCACCCTTTACTGGCTGCACCCGAGAGATTTAATCAGTTGAACAGTTTCTCTTAGGACAAAAATGGTTTTATGTTACAAGAACATCTTAAACTTGACTAATATACTCAAGCAGTCTTGCAGAAAAACGAGAAAATGTAAGAAAAACAAGAAGTACATTTTAAATGGTCAATGTCTTAAAAGTCATATCAATCAATCTAGAACCAAAACACAGTTTAATTGGCTTTGGATTTAATCTCCAGTGCTGTCATTACGGCTTATCAAAGGCAAGATGAAGATCTATGAGCTGAAGAGGTCTGTAGCGCCATAAGAGTGGGTGGGGCACCACACCTGGAGAGGCAGCCTGGTAGACGATCTCGTCGTCGGTTTGCTCGGGGACAGCAGTGTGGCACACGGCCATCATGGTCATGAAGTCACGGATGACAGGGGCAGTGGGCTGTAGAGAGACCATGACAGATCTACAGTACAAGTGGTAAAGTACAAAGATACAAGCAAATGTATCAAGGACCCTACGAACAAGTATTTAATGCTCTATATACGGTACAGAAAGTATTGGGACACTTGCTTCATTCAGTAAAAATATTGAAAATTTATAGGTTTTACAACACAAACCATCACTTTATTCATTTGTTTACTCTCTATACATCATATATATCACATTAGGAACAACCAGTAGTTGTAAGTAAAACATTCATTTCAAGAATTAATAAATTGACACCTAAATTACAGTTCTTAAAGATGAGTTGAAAATTTCATTGACAATCAGTGTCATTGGGTGCTTTTAAATGAGTAACACCTTTGCAATAACAAAACACCAAACATTTGTTTTGTGTCCCTTTGGGAGCCGATGAATACAGTTGTAATTAATAGCAAAACGGGAAGAACGGAATTGAATGAGTCAAAAAAAAGTACGACATTCAATTAAAAAAATGTCTGTGTGGAAGATATGTGCAGATGTGTTAAACATTGCTTGTTAATGGACTTTTGTTACGAAATCAATAAATCTGAAACATTTTTGCAGAATTAATCAAGTGTCCCAAGACTTTCTGTGAGAGCTACATGTGTGAATATGAACAAGACACTCAGTTTCAGTGCAAAATTCGGCTGTGCAGCAACCAAAGATGAGGTAAATTTAATGAAGTCTCTCTGCACTAATAATAGTTTGTATCTTTGATTTAGGTCACATCAGTTTACGGGAGTGGATGGTGACAGGATGTGGTCGCAACAGGGGTTGCCCGGGCAGATGTTGATGTTGAGTAATTTACGGCATGACACAAAATAGAGAAAGATCTGAATACTCAGGGGGCCCCAGCAGGGATGTCACCCAGAATCCTAACCACAGTGGACAGCATACATGACGTCCGCTGGACTTAACATCTTGACAAGGCCTCCGTGAGCAGATCTTGCGTTTCAGAATACGTCACTGTCATATACTGACAAGGGACATGGTGCCAAGTGATTCCATGGGGAGGACCAGCCCACACAATTCTGACTGTGCTGATCCTTCTGGTGTAATTACATATTGACATTGCGTCTCTGTTCTATATTAGGAACAGACAGGGAATAAACAAATTGACAGGGATGGTAAATACTCTGTTCTCCCAAGCTTAGGGTTACCACCAAAGCAAACCTTGGCTGTAGGGGCGCTGCTTAATAAGGTAACCTGTACATAAAACCCTGCGACTGTATAACCCTGAGACTCAGATTTGTTGCAAAACCATTAAAGCGACATCTTTTAAAAAGGGAGAAAGATCTTGCGTTCTGGGGTTTATTCAGAATTGTGGTCATGCACCCAAATTAAGACCTGAGAATATAAATGTCTGAATAACTGCTCCGATCGGGTCGGTATGTGTTCCCAATTGTACTTGAAAATCGTTCAGTAAAAGCTCAACATAAAACAGGCAGTGACTGTGTCCTTATAGTCTCATGCAGGTGCTCACTGACTGCTTAGAAGATGGTGGAAATAAAGGAAGCAGAATCTCAAACAGCAGAATGTAAGACAGCAGAGGGCGAACTGTGCATGCCTCAGATGTCTGAAAAGGCGGACAGGAAGCTGGCAGACACAATTACAGTTACATGTAGCCTGGACAGTATGCTGAGCTTTCATATGTACATTTATATGTTAATGACTATGATCCTGTCTTATGTGGACACATCCCATCAACCACACCAAAATGGATCTGCTGTGTGGACTCGATACAAGCAGCCCAGACATGTACGGTGGTACTCACATGATCGCTCTGGAGATTTTCCAGCAGGCTGGGGTCATTGAATCCCATCTCGTCAGCAGAGCTGGCGTTGTGCCTGCTGAACACACATGGAGGTGAAGAAACGTCACACCGCCACATGGGAACTCTAGGCTCTAAACCCATCTTTCAGGCCTCATTAGCGAAAAATAAATAAGATGCTGGATCATGACCACAAGAGACTAGCTTGTTCCACGTCAAGGTCATCGTTTTTAACAGCAGGTAAAACACTACGGGAGACTGCATTAGCAACAGGATTTCAGAATGCTTTCAAAGGAATGGTCTAAATAAACGGAAAAACTGGATTGTATAAACACACAAATGCTCAAAGAGAGAAATGTTATAATAGACTGGCTGTCCCCTGCTGATTCTTGAAGACTAGGTAGCAGAATGTTGACGAAAGCCAACGATTGCATAAGAGTTGGTTCGCTTCACCGTCACATGCATTGTGGCCTACTTATCTCAGGGGCCTCGTGCGCCTTAAAGGAATGAACCGGGGGGGGCTAAAGATACCGAACCACTTTGTTTCCAGAAAATTGGAAACCCCCACATAAGCAGGTTCACGACTCGCCCATACTGGAAGGCCTGTTCACTGTCTAGGGGGCAAAGCACACAGAAGCATCCTGCTGCACGAGAAGATGCGAGGTCTGCAGAGAAGAGCACTATCAAGAGAAACCCAGCTGTGTGTGAAGTTTAGCCTTGTGAGGACACAATCCCCAAGCTCAGAAGCTCCAACAGCCACAGCTACACCTTGATATTCAGCAAGATAATCTGATAATCTGTAAAGTAATATGTAATTAGTTATGCGTATGGCAAGGTCGAGAACTTCAACCTGAATTGTATTGTTTTCTTCTGCAATAAGAATAGCATGTCTCAAAAAGGCCTACTCATTCTGCTACTGATAGGCACACAGACTGTACATTTCCTAAGGATTTTAAAATTTGTCAAATTCAGACCATGTGTGGTGTAGTGCCGGCCTTCTAGACATCCAAAACACCCCCTAGGCCACGTTATGGATTTTCAGTGACATTCAGGAGACAGAAGATGCTGTAGAAGTGCATTGCTTAAATTGCCAAATGCTTGTTTAGGGTACATATTCCTATTGTGTGAAAAGGTTCATGTTTGTGGTTCCACCTTGCACCTGTGTGTTTCTCAATTCCCCTAAACGTTAGGCCGCAGTTGGTGATCTGACTTGCGCTTCAAACCAGGTCCCGAGCTAGAGGATCCTGGGAGGAAAGCTGGGCTGGGTATTACTGTTGGTGAGATCTCAGTGCAGTCCAGGTGGTAATTACCGCACTAGGATTGGCAGCTCAGCGACCAAAGCAGTCAGCAGGAGGCATTATTGACAGAGGCGGAGAGGTGCGGTTTCACTGAACCTCAGCTCTTAAAAACCTCACTGTAGTAATTACTTAGATAGTACGCCACCTGGTAGTTTAGGGGTCAACTGAATGCTAATTACAATCCATCATCCACAGACTGCCAGGCTGTGCTATTTCAGGGCTCCAGATCCAACAATAAATGTGGACAGACACACTAGTTGCGGTGCTATACAAATCAAAGCACATTATGGCAGATAATCTCAGTCACTCTGCTTGGCGTTACACGATACCGTCGTCTTGACGTTGAAAAGAATGCCACAACATTTCTGGAGTATTCTATAACTGTACAATACTACCTATCCCAAAAAAGTTTTTTTTTTTACTATAACTGTGGCACAGAACGTGCCTTAATTCTCATAGCATTCCTCATTCAGAAATGCTGACTTCTAGCATATTTTCTAAATTTATTTACCATGCATTGCAACCCATCTGCCCAAACTTTAAGAGCGGGTGCTTACATGCTGAATATCTAGAGTTCGACAATTATATAGCCTTTTAAAGTCATAGTGATTGAAAGAATTCAATTCATGCAGAGCATTTATAACACATTTGATAAAACACTATCCGTGATCTACAGAATGTTAATATCAACATACATGCACAACCACAAGGCAACATTTCAAAATATTTTCAGTCCATTCTTATGCAGTGATGCAGTCTAATACAAACAAAAGCACTACAAACACATAAGCCACTACAGGACACACTAGGATTCTGTGTGTCAAACACCAAGACAACACTATAGAGCAGATATGCTTTGCATCACAATTCCCATAATGCAAAGTAGCCAAAGTAAATCCAAATGGAGGCCCAGAAAAGCCCTGCAATCTTACCAGTCATCCTCTGGAAAACTAAAATCCTCAGCTCCTGGAACATGACTTTGTGTTAAAGAGTAGAAAAAAAGAAAAAAAGAGAGAGTGTAATGCAAGACAAGACACATACACACACACACACACATTCGGGATATTAATGGAAATTAAGCCAAACACTTCAGACTGCCGATTCTGTCTTAGTACAGAAACTCAAGGATAGCTGTGTAGTCTCAGATCCACTATTCCACAACACCCCACTACTTCAGTGTTTCCCAATCCGGTCTGCAGGGACCCACTGACAGTCCACGTTTTTGCTACCAGGAGCTAGGAGGGAGCAAAAAATGTGAACTGTCTGTGAGTTCCCAAGTACTGCACTGGGCAACACTGCGCTACTTTGAAAAACAGACCCGTCAGATATTAAAATCTACCCGAAACACCAGTCAAAGCAGGCGCCTACGTAAAAAGCGGCAGACTGTGGTCAAGCTCTTTCCTTGCAATATGACAGAGTGGCGGCGACTTTCATTGTGAAAATTCCATACTTTCAGTGTTTCCTGGAAGAACTCAGTTAATTATGGGACGTACAAAAAAAAAAAAAAGATCAAAAGATCAAAAAGGATCAGTCTACAAAAAAAGCACAGAACCTGCACCTGTTGACAGCAAACAGGAGAATCTTCTCTCTGCCAAAACCGAGGAGGAGCAAACGATGACCAGCATATAGTGCACAGCGGGGGAGAAAAGGGAAGCCAACAAAGGCACTTAAAGTGGATTACACTTACAGAGAAAAACTGCAGTTCAAGCAATCTAAGCGGGAAGACAAATTAATCTGCTGACAGCATATTTAAATACATGTATGTGTGAAGGAGGGTGGGGTGGGGTGCATGTGGGGACATTGGGAGGAAAAATGCCTCTTTTGTCTCTCAGCATGGATAAATCATGGCGCTAGCCTTTATCTTCCCGTCCTGGCAGACTCAAGGCACTTATCTCGCTCGAAATACAGCAAGGCCGCCTGTCACTGCATTCCAAGACAAGTCCTGTCACCCAGAATCTGTCATCGTGGGGTGTTTCTCTGCTGGGGGCCCTACTTGTCTGAGACAAATAATTACGCACAGCTGAAACTGTATTGAACCCATCATTAACCCACCCTAATTAAATTTGTTTTTAATGCTGAAAAGTACTAGTACGCACTGGGGTTAAAAATCAGACTGGGAATGAACTGGAAGTACTTCACACTAGCACTGTCCCATAATGCCACCTATGGCAGATACATCAAAATTTTTGCCTCTATACTGAGAGACTAGGGCATCGCTGATGTGGCAAGGAATTGGGAGCTCTCTCACTGTCCTCCTTAATCAGCGCAGGGAGAACTGACCACAAACGGCACTCTGAAAACACAATGCCTATCGATACAGCCAACAGACACACACACACACACACACACACCTGCAGTCTTAGGGACCCCTCATTCAAATCTGATGAAACTACACAGCAGAGACAGCACACACAAACTTTAAAGATGTCAGTCAGGCACTAAGTGCATGTCTTTGGACAGTAGGAGGAAACCAGCGCACCCAGAAAACAGAGGTGGGATGCGAGCACATAACCCTGGAGATGTGAGGCAACAGTGCTACCCACTGAGCTGCCACAAAGCCTGACACTGATCTCTAAAAAAAAACTCTGCTGACAAGAGGAAACGCACTGTCAGCACGATCTCTTTAATGGAAGGGAAATTTAATGAAGCCTTTTTTTAACCACAACTTGCCAATTCTTCCTGCATAAATATAGAGAGGCTGAGCACCCCACGCCGCAACCTACCCCCCCCCCATCAACATGAAGACAAAGTCACAATACTTGGTTCTCTCATTACATGATGCAAGGTAATATATTGTGTATGCGGTACTTTGTGGAGGCTGCTCATCTGGCCAGTATTTATACACTTCAAGTGAGAAACTCTATAAATAGCAGTCAATCTGACTTGTTTCTTCATGTTCTGAAGGGGGCAGTGACATTGGTACACTCTCCAAGACCCTTTGGCCCAATTCCATCAGCCCTGATTCTGGTCTTCGAAACCACCACACAGAACACGCAATCCATATTCATGAAAGCAGCGAGTGGGGGACATTCATCTTCAGAGAACGTCCCAATTCTCACTGTCTCCATCCACAAAAAAACAGGTTCTGCAAAATCCCGGGGACTCCGAGAAGGCCTTTGAACAGACAGATCAATGGCTCGTACGGGGGCGTGTACACTCCAAGGAGTTCATCTTGTTCATTAGGGGAAACTTAGATCTCAGCGTGCCAGCACACAGGTTTTCAGCTCCTCGGTGAAAAAACAAGGACAAACCTCCGGAGTTCTGCAGTTCCGCTGGCTCCCAGCCCAACTGAGAGAAACAGTTCCCTCGTACACTCCCTCTGTAATAAACTAACCAGTAAACGAGAGGGATCTGAGAACTGAAGGGCACCTACACGGCTTGTGTGGACATGTGGAGCGTGGCTTTGGGGAGCATATCCTTACTGCATGCATGTGCCTTGGACCCAAAGTATCACTATCAGACACTTAAACTGTGAAACCCAACCTAGGACCCCCCGCTGATCTCCTCACTCCTGACCACCATCTCCGGATGCTGCACTGCACTTTCAATACTGTATTGTACTCACCTCCTCATCTATATATCTGCCCGTATATTCATACCCATTACAATTGTTTACAAAACTCAATGTTTATGCATTACAATTCTACCAATAATAATCATCAAATAAAATGAACAATTATCATCATCATCATCATTAGTAATAATTCCAGACTCCATATCATGTGATTCCAATGTGCATCAAACCCATTTCCTAGAAGTCACTGCTAGTTACAATACACACATTTATTGATCAGATCTAATGTGAAACCCACATTCAAACTCCAGCCAGGAGGGCTAAGCAGCTGCAGAATTCCACAGATGGACGTCATTCTGCGTGAATCTCAACAAGTTTCTAAAAAGCAGTGATGCAGATGCTATTAGGTAGCTGGGGAGGAGAGAAGGGGCAGCTGGTAAGGCCTCTATGGCTAATGACAGCGGACAGGGACGAACGTAAGGGTCCCTCACCCGTAGGCCACGCCTGCGATGGTGCACTTCAGGAACTGCATCACGTTGCAGGTTAGAGTTCCGGTTTTATCTGAGAAGATGTACTTCACCTAAAGGATGGAAAGCAGTCACATTAACAATGACACTCAGCTGGGGATCTACAAACGGCTGGTTCTGTAGCAACAGAAACTTATAATAGGAATAATTACATAAGAGTATAAAAATGGAGGTTTTACAGAAGTAGCGGGCTAGTTTTACCATCATTATTTTTTCTTTTACTATAACAAATGCTTGTAATAGATTATTTTTGGTAACTGATTGTACATCTTCATAATAAACACAACATAACTGTATAACAGAATGCAACACTGCAACTGAAACGCTGTACACGTATAATCTGTAATGAGCGACCCATAAATATGTCAATAAGGTATGACACATGACAACTCCTAGGCGGAAAACAACATTCAAATAATCCTAACACTACAATGTCAGTATAACTTTTCTTCTTTCTGCATACGACCCTTTTAAGAACATGCCCACAAGGATAAATGACAGACGGGAAAAACCAACACAGTACTACACTTATTGGTAGCCTACGGGTTTCCTGCCTGGACTTGCTGCCAAGTCATATCAGGCCCCTTAATGGAGTTCGACGGAGATGTTAGCTTGGTTTTGAACAGTAGAACGTTGAATGAAGCACATGAGCACTTTACACCTTCAGCATGACAAAGTATGTGGTGGGTGGAAATGAAACGTGCACCTCTGATAAATGTCCCCTGCAGTGGTGCATGGTCTAAAAAAAACATTATCCAGTTTTCCCATATGCTCCAAAAAACACTGCGGAAAACGCCTTATATTAACGGCACCTTAATAATGCCTTTATAATGCATTCGTAGAAGATTCATAAGCAGCATGGAAGTATACCTTAACATCCTAACATACTTTAATAGCTTTAATGTGCATTAATAACAGACATTATAATCATATAATCATAAAATGTTTGTTATTAATATAAATTAAAGGTGTTAAGGTATGTTAAGATGTTTCGATATACTTACACGCTGCTTATGAATGTTCTACGAAGGCATTATAAAGG
>JAAGVU020000015.1:213983-255369 GCA_011763525.2 Mormyrus iriodes | reverse complement strand
AAGGTGTTAAGGTATGTTAAGATGTTTCGATATACTTACACGCTGCTTATGAATGTTCTACGAAGGCATTATAAAGGTGCAGTTAATGTAAAGCGTAACCACACCAGGTCCTAAACAAGGACTAGTGTAGCAGATGAGGGATTTAAAGAGAACACTGGCTCACCTGTCCCAGCTCCTCGTTCAGGTTGGAAGTACGAGCCATGGCAGGTGTGTTGGTGGCTTCATAGAGCATGTCAGTGTCCTGACAATAAAGTCAGACAGATGCAGACGAGCAACACTCACAACATCTAGGAGAAGTGGCATTTTTGGGGGAGTTGAATTTTCCTCATTGTACGGCACTCACCCAGCTGATGAAAAAGGCCTGGACAAACTTAATGACCTCCAGGGTGACCAATAGGCTAATAGGAATCAGGTTGTTGAAGAGGATAATGAAGGTTAAAAAATTAAGGCCAAAGTTAGCAGCACCTCCATCTGTGGGTGGCACAAAAGAGACAATCAATATGGATATGGCCTCTGAACAAATGGGAATTCTAAAAACTAAATTGAAGTGCTATACTAATTCTCAAAGCATCTCTCACAACATTAAAACAATGTTCATTACAGGTATCAATAACCCACAGAATGCTTGCTTGAGAACTGGTATCTATAAAGGTTTCTCACATAATTCTTTAGGAGAACATCTAGAAAATTCTCCTTAATTTTGCAGGGCAGCTACAACAATGTCAGTACTAGCATCCAATTTCTTATAAAATAAAAGCAACAGCTGTTTGAATATTGATTAGACATATACCATGCTATCCATCACTGTCACGTCGCTAACAAAAATAAAGTAATCCAATTTACCTATTAAGGCTTTTCAGAGACACTAAGATTTTAACACCAGAGCTTTGTACATTGGCTGTGAGAAGAACTCGGGCTCCTGAATACTTCCCACAACAAATGAAACTTACAGCAGACAGACAGAGATAGAAGGCTGGTTCGTGAGTGGAAAAATGATTCATGTTTGCATTCGTCAAGACAATGGTGGGAGATTGAGTCCATTGCAGTTTCTGAAATTACTGCTGTGGTGTCAGAGTGTTAGACGGAGGAAATTAATGTAAGCTCTCTAGCCCTGTAAACAGGTCTTAGACTAGATGGGGAATCCAACACCAACAAGGTGTGCAGGTACCGGTACGGTGCTCTCAAAGCCCGTCATGGTGCCCTTAATATAAGCAGTCACCTTCAGCTGCTTGGAGGACAACACCAAAGTAAAAATGCTGTACTATGAGTTATACTGGTGCAACGCGGGGTCAGCAATTCCTTCTCCATCAGTCAGCAGAAAAAAAACAAATGCAACAACAGTCTAAGCTGTTCGTTATTTAGCAGACAGAGCAGTGACAGGTAGTTCTGCACACAGAGGAGGGCCATCTCTGCCAGCTTGATTGAAGGCTTAGCATGAATCTGTATGAATTGCTGGGTGTCATACTGTTGACACAGGCTATCATTGCTGATAGAGAACTAAAATGCAAATCAACTTGGCTGACAGGAAGTCAGTATATGTAACTAACCAACTAACCCAGTCAAAACAAACCTGAGGCATCCACTGGATGATCATAATCCACTAGGCTTATAGATGGCAGGTATCACCCTGATAGCTGGCAATGTAAAATGCGATATCTATGTACTTTACCGTAAACAATAAAAGCGGCCTATGGTTGTTAGGGGAAGGGACATGGCAAACGTACACAATGCCACCATTTTTGCAAGACAGAAACATGCAATGGACTCAATGGCCCCTTTTAAGAGTGTCTGATCAACATAGAGACGGAAACCTGCTTTGTGACCCTACTTTACCCCACCGTGCGATGCATCGCCTCTCCAGTGTTTGGTTTATTTATTTTTCACTGTGTTGAGGGATTCCTGTTAAATGAACTAAGCACCAATTTGAGACCGTGTGGTGCACAGAGTATATTATTTTTAATGGGGAACTCCATAGGTCACAAAACAAGCGGTGACTAATTCAACGCAGACAATCAAGACCAACCTGTTTGAGAGGGAACAGTGGCTGTGTAAACATTCAACAAAATTTCTTTTGTAATCAGTGCAGAGTGTATCCTAACTGGCACAGTTTTCCTTTTTTTAAATGGGAAAAAAATTAGGGCAAGGAGAAAACCAGGTAAGTGTTTTCAACTCCCGTTTTTAAAAGTCTGATTCTTTTCATTACCATTTCCCAACCGGGTCCTTGGGGACCTGCAGACAGTCCACATTTTTGCTCCCTCCCAGGGAGGGAAAATGTGCACTGTCTGGGAGGAGGCTGAGAGGGAGCAAAAACGTGGGCCGTCTGTCTGTACCCAAGGACTGGTTTAAGAAATACTGCTTTACATACATAAGTATTTCTCTTCAATTTCTTAGACAGAAATGGCTTTTCTATATTAACTGGGATTTGCTCAATGGATATAGATTGATGCACAATCCACAACACCAGAAAAAAACAACCGAGCCAGAGAAGAAAGACAGACGAGACATTTGGAAAATGTCAACATTGGCCCCTTGGGTTACGTCACTTGTACGTTTAAAAAAAAATCCAGGGACAAAGAAACAAAGAGAAGAAAAGGTAATTAACTGAACACGAAAAAATGGTTTTGCAAAGTATGATGCCTTGAAGACAGATATTATAGTCGCCAGTGTATGTGGTCAACAGTGCCAGTTTGTTCAAAATGGGCAGCAAAATAAGGTTTGATTGCTCAACAGAAGGATAAGAGGGGATTAATAAGGGGGCTGAGGGAATCAAATGCCATTCGGGGTGGGGGGAGGGCCCAAAGCTTTAAAAACCACCATTACCTGGAGCTGTTAGATGGGGGACAAAAACCGCACACACACAACAAAGAAAACAAAGACCAAACATTAGAATGAAACGAGACCACAGTGATGCCAAAACGTTCAGCGGTTTCATTCGATGTCGTGCACGTTTATCTTCTACGGGAAACGTGCCGTTTGACCGAAGCCGGCAGCATTTCCTACGTGTGTTTACCGGAATGGTAATACATCGTAATAACGCAACATAAAGGCAACATCAGCAGCAGAAAAATGAACACTGAGGAAATGAACAAGCCAAAGGTAGGAAGACTTTATGGGAAAACAAGGGGTGGCTGTACAGGGGGTATTTGGGCTTTTTAGCAAAGCATTTGTGGCCCAGTCACTTACAGTTCAGATTCATGTACCAGGCGCCATCACCATATTGGCTCTTCCAGATGGTTTGGCCAACAGAGCATACCAGGGAGATGGCCAGCAGACAGCCAAAAAGGGCCAGGATCTGGAAGTTGGTGATGCGCTCCACATTCGACAGCTTTAAGGGGGGCCGGGTGGAATTCTAGGAGGTGAGAGGAGGAGCCGAGGAACGTTAGAGAGTAAAAGCCTGATCCTGGTTACATTATGGACAAAAGAGCCAAACCTCATTCTAACTGCTGTCTGCTGTCTAATCAAAATGTTTCAAAAGGGTGGTCATTTTCTCTTCAACCAAGCATAAAAGAGCTGGATGTTTTAAGTTTAATAAAGACCCAGCTTAAGATTTGCAGGAATTGGCCTCTCTACTCATGCTTATAACACTGAAATGTTAACATAGACTGTATAACAAGACATGTACGCTCCATCTGATATTCAAATAAAGGTGAATCTGCGACAAAAACCATTTTGTGGATGAGGTTTTAACTTCAGTTTCATCCAGAGGCAGAGTCTCTCCGATCCACATTAAGCTGAGCTTTTACCTGCATGAGTTTGGTGTCATGACCGGTGTAGACCACAATGCCATGAACCCACTGGGTGTTCCTCAGCTGGGCACCTCTCAGCAGAATCTGGTCTGGACCCAACGGCACTGGACTGCAGCAAAAAAGGAGCACAGCTAAGTGATCGTTTGGATCAGTGCAGCAGGGGAAACGCTCACTCCGAGACAGAAGGATACCGCTATTCCTGCAATTTCCTCAATCAATGCAATGCCTTTCAACACTGCAATCCTGTGCTGACATTATAGATTATCGCTTGCAGGAAACTATGCACTATTTAAGCTATATCAGGGCTGAACATGAGTTGCTCAAGGGGATAAATAATTTAAATATAAGGATGCATTGCTGGGTCAGTCAAAGTTTTAAATTTGGCTTTCGGCCAGCGAGTTGTCAAAGTGAGCAGAATGTCCCCGCAGAAGCTGGGAGACAGATACACACACAGCTTGCAAACAAGAGAGAGGATTCTGGCATCCGAACATTCAGGCATCCCATAAAATGAGCCTAGAGCATCGCCATAGAACCTGGCATCTCTCTCTTGGGGCTCAGATACACGTCAGAGGGACAGACGCTTCCTTGCCAGGACCTCATTTACCAATCATTCTGCCGAAACCGAAACTCCAAAGTGTTTCTCCAGCAAGCCTCCCTAAAGGATTCCCTTAACCCTTGTGTATTTTACTTTTTCCATTCTAATTCTAGAATCTATAGAATTTAACCTCATTTTGAAAATGGACTGGGGTCACTTCAGCCCCAAAAATAACACAGGGGTTAAGGACATATCTAAACATGCAGGCCCTTCTGACCTTATCATAGGCCATTACAGCAGCACTGGCATTATTCAAGCAGAAGCACCGACTCCACTCTGCTGCTGAATATAGTGGTCCCCTGGCTCACCTCTAAGCCACAATATGTTCTAAAGTAACAGAAACAAAACAGACCTGTGATAATTATAGACTACCATCCATCTTCCATCCGCTTATTTTGATCAGGGTTGCAGGGAGCTTGTAGCCCTTCCCAGGCACCTTTAAGCATAAGGCTGGGGTACACCCTGGATGGAATGGCAGTCATTCACAGAGCACGTACATACACACAGTCATACGTAACGGTCAATTTGCCAGTAAGCCGAACCGTATGCAGGAGGAAACTGGAGTATCCTGGGGAAATCTACGTGAGATGTGGAGAGCATGCAAACTAATGAAACTAGCTAGAAAAAAAACAGAATATTAAAAATGATAAAACGAGGACGGAGCACAGCACTGCAGTCACAAGTGCGCAGTCTTTGAGGGTTTCCTTGATTCATGGACGCATTCCAAGTCGAAAAAAGGAGGATCCATAATGCGATCGTTAGGGTATCCTATTTTGTATTTGGCTGACAATGCACATGAAAAGGCTGCAGAAGCTGCACCTGGGACTGAAAAGGCAGAGTTTTCATTTATTACCTTTCAGAAAGCCAACCTGGGGGAATTCCTAATAGAGCATCCTACCACAGCAACATGCCACTAGGCTTGTTCAATACCCCTTTTCCTTCGCTGAGGACTCTAGCAATACTAGCAAATGCTATGCGTTTTATATGTATTACAATAATGAATTAATATGTACTACATTGTTAGGGTTCTTTCCATCCATCCATCCATCCATCCATAACTGCTTTTCCACAGCAAGCCTGGTGTTTATCACAGGAAACTCAGGACACAAGGTGGGGAACACCATGGACAGCACATTTCTTAAGTCTTAAAAAAAAACAAAACAAAAAAAAAACAACTATTTTAAGGCTGGTGTTCAGTACTAGCATAATTAACGAAGCACATGAATAAAATAATCTCAAGGTCTGCTTGCTTAAGAAGCTGCTTTGAAACCCTGAAGCAGGAGGAGGGAATAAACCATTTTGAAGATCCCTGACTTTCTGAAAGCTGAAGTGCACCAGCTAAGGCCTGTCGAAAGACTAAACCATTCAGGCACCCCGTACCTGTGACCTTCCAGGCGGATGTTCCCCACAAATTCATAGAGATGGCGGTTGGGGCTCTCGCACTCCATACGGCCTGTCAGCCTCGTCAGGCTCTCTGTGTCCTTAAACTCCGCAGTGAGCGGCAGGCCCTGTGTGAGCACAAGGGGGGGGGGGGCAATAGCACGACAGCATGACTACCTGCTCCTGTGTAAACCTGGCATGGTCCCCTAGGCACAGAGGCCATACTCTACCCTCAGAAGAAACTCTCAGGAAATCAGACTCTAGGTTACATGATCAATCAATAGATGTTAATTATTAGATTATTTTGGGTTAATTTTACACTGCTCCTGAGGTGTGTGATTCTACGAAAATAAATAAATGACGACAGTGTAATGCACTAAATCTGATTTGACTACTTTCGTATAACCACACACCTTGAAGTGGTTTATCCCACCACAGCTAACGAACAAAAAAAGACAGAGACAAAAAATAATCTTGGTTAACTTTCCAGAAGAAAATTATTTCAATTACCATTTAATAATGTGCTCTTAAAAAAACAATCCCTATATGAATAGAAGGTCTGGTCAGGCTACTCACAGTAAGCAGCAAGTCCCTTAAGTTACCACAGAAACCATCAACAGACAGGTGCTTACGTTTTGATAACCAAGGAAAATTATGCTGAGAAGAATGACTGCTTATTTATGAGTAAAACGTCACAATGGGTTTTATATTAACATGTTTAATAAAACATTAAAACATAAAAACTTTTATTGGGATTCTGGAACTATCTGTGCAGTTACACGAAAATAACACCCATGCTACCAAAAAGGACAGTATTTACCAAAGTCGCAGCATAAATTGATATACTCCATTGATAGGGGAACCACCGCACCGCTGTGTCAGCAGTTTCTCAGATTCTTGTAATAATACACACATTTTATATATATATATATATAGAGAGAGAGAGAGAGAGAGAGAGAGAGAGAGAGAGAGAGAGAGAGGCAATAAAAAGACAGTTAATAAATGTCAGAGACAGGAGAACATATTTCAAAAGCTCACCTGTCGGATTTTAAGGTTGGTTTCTCCATCTAGATTGGATGTCTCGATATAGCTCATGGCATGCGGCTCACTGGTTGAGAAAAGAAGCGATTAAACGTGACACGGTAGCTTAGACGTGGGAAGCTCAAGAAGAAACATCACGGGCACATAGACATGGACAGACAGAAATTCAGTAACTGGCCATTCAGTCAAATATCTTGTGACATGTGACATGATGGCAGTACTCATCAAACTGTGCTGATTGTTTTCTGTTAAAATCACTGGAATTGTTGGATTGCAGTTATGGGAAATGTAACATTTTACGCAATTATGATAATGACAACTAACATTACTCATTCAATCTATCATTTTTAATCAAAGCACTGAAGTGAGTTTTGCCATCATGTTGATAGACAAACTGATTTCTGTCATTCAGTAACAATAATGGCAGATGAATCAACTTTTGGCTAGACTGCTAAACATTTAGTTGACCTTTAACAAAAGGAACTTCAGACAACAGGGAACATCACAGAAAGACAAAGGAGTTAACGAGGGTACAAGCGACAGACAGTGGGTTTTGGAGTGTGGACAAGATGGCAGTACAGGGCGGTAGTAAATTAATTGATTTATGCAAATGAGTATGCAGTGAAACAGTAATCCATGCTAAAGAGTGTTCTTTAAATCTCTGCCTCAGGTGCGGCACACTGTGGAACAGCAGTCACGTGATTAACTTTGCTTTCTAAGTTATACGGCGCTTTGGATAAGTACATGAGTAAATGATTACTTGTCAATCATGTCACGCAGCCCCGACCTGAACTGTGTTTGGACCCACAGGTTTGCTATTCTAGTCTGAGCTCCTGACCTGGACGAAAGGATGATGAGGTCGGCAGGGAGGTGATCGCCATTGGTGGCTCGGACTATCTCCCCGACCGCCACCTTATTTTAGCACGCACACCAGCAGGGAGAAGAAGGGGACCATGGCCAAGAAGAAGAGTGGAGGTTAAGTAGCACAAGAAGCATACAGCAAATAAACAAACATGACAGAAAGACTGAATTCTCCTCTGGAAAACAGAAAACACCCATCTTATTTCCAGCAATTTTATTTTCAGAAGCCATCCAACTTGTTTAGCGGGAAGAGTCTAGTCAGGCTTCGTCTGAGAAGGGATGTGGCTCATTCAAGCCATCACTTTGGTGTATCTAAGGCCTGAGAGTCTGAGAGGTTAGTTATATAGAAGAAAAAATATTCTACGACTAGAAAACCTAAAATGTTGTGTTATTATTCCTTAGGCAAGGTGAGAAACTTAATCGGAGGACCTGATCTGAGGATGGATTCTGAAAAAGGAAGGGAAGGATCAATGCATACATCTTACTGCAGATTTTAAAGACATTGCCCTGATAAAAGTGACAATTCCAAAAGGCAAAGAACTGTAATTTCATTAGGGTGAATGGATTTTTTTTTATTTCGGGGGTGGGGGGGCGATATTGTAAACCAAAAATCCTGTAACCTAAATGTGTTTGAGTAGGGTTTTTTTGCCTTTCCAGAACCATCGCTTTTTCAGGACATGGCAGAGTGCGGAAGGATCCTGGAAACGGACTCCCTACGTGGTAAGCTTCTCTACCTGGACGACAGTAGGATTGTGTCCGCAGGTACGAACTCTTTGCCATTTATTCTAACTATATCTCCCACCACTACCTGCAAGAAATACACTAGTTACTACGGACCGTTACATTCATTGCAAACAGCAGTGACCCAAATCAGAAAAAAAATATCATGATATCAGCTGCATTTAATATTAAATTATGAATTGTGCAACATTCAATGTTTACTGCTTAAACTGCCATCCATGTGAACTGTGGTGGACAGACAGTCAAGCCTCATGGTTATTTCTGCCCATTGCAATGGAAACAAATTACCTCCTGAGGACTTCCTTGGGCTGACGGGCAGGACATAATAAGTGAGAGCCGGATGCAATGTTACCAAACCACGCTCAGATTAACCGACCACGCGGGCATGAGTTCTACAGCTAACAGTCAGCCCTTTCTTCTGTACCTTCTAATTAGAGCGTTGACACCCTACAGAAGGTAATTAACTGTGCATTCAAAAGAGCCCAGATAAAAGGTCGACTCTGTGCTGGTCGGCTGCTTTGTCGAGTGTCTTCCCAGGGATGCGCAAGTGGTAAAGTTAATTATAGCTCGGCACTACAGCTCCCAGCTAGAGTGTGGTGGACCAGGGACCAGTGGTAAAGACACATTTCATGTTTTCACTCTGCTTTGTCTGTTTGTGTGTGTGTGTGTGGGGGGGGGGGGGTTAAAAAACCAACGTTATATGAAACGCAGAGCTACCTACCTTGATGACAGGATAAAGTGCCGCCTGTAGGTGACATGATCATGACTAGGCCATCGCTGCAAGCTATGGGAAAAACCCAACTACTCACCTTCTCCCAGTGGACTATCTCCCAGGCGCCGTTTCTCAGCACTGATGGGGTCGGAAAGAGATATTTCAGTGTCAACAAACACATCTGTCACAACATGAACATTGTAGGTACTGGAGATATGCTCTGATCTACTGTAGGCCCAGCATCCCAGCTGGTGCTACTCTACATTTAAATCACAATAACATTGTTCTTTAAATTCAACAAATAAATACATCAACATTGCCCTCTTCGTTTATTTATTACAAGTTAATCAATCACGTCTCAAAGGAATGGCATGGGAAAGCAGATACGGGTCTATTTTTAGCCAGGCCGGAAATTATGCCTCCAAAGGCAGCCCTAAAGGAATATTCAGATCACTGTTACACATATTAACAGGAAGTCCTGTTAATGAGGAACACCACAGGGAGCTGGGGATACTTCTATTGGTACGGTTATTTATGATGTGTGGCCCAGTCTAATTCCGTCAGGCTGCATTGTTTTGGCAGCTTCTCAGAGACCACCAGAATTTTAAGTTGCATTTAAATGCTTCATATGCAACATCTGTCACCAGTGGAGACCTAATTACTTCATAACCTATTTTACCATACTGGATGAACCCACCACGACAGGACAAGAGTTACAGTGCACTAGTAACCTGTATGTGATTTTCTAAAGGGCAAATCCTACTTACTGTACTTTTTCAGGTTATACTATAGACTATATAGAAAACGTTAGGCTGGGAGCCTGAGGGTCATGTGCTCACACACTGGCTATAAAAGTAATATTATTAAAAACAAACACCAGAATGAGCATATCGGTTTTAAATAAAAGCACACCATTTAGAAAATACATTACCTTGGGCTTTCTTCTTATTCACTACATTGTCTGCCTTGTGACGCTTCTGAAATGCATAACACAAAGGTCATGGTTATACCAATGCATCCAAACAGCGAAATGATGGTCCAGGTCGGCCATCTCATATTTAAACCCATCTTAAGTGTGGAAATGGGTCAGAGTGTAAGAGTCAGAATGATGGCATGCCTCGAGACACGTTTCTGTCTCGGCCTAGTTCATCCCTTCGTTGATCTTTCTTAAACTGCATAAAAAAAATGTAACATGCCTAAAGACTTCTCTTAGCACTGTCGAACAACTGCAACTTCACATTAAACTTCTGAAATGAAAAGCCGTCAATCTCCACCTGAAGAAAAGCATGATTTACACCAGAGGACACAGGTCCCATTCTCCTGAGGCAGAGAGTGCATCTGTGCCTTCTGTTTTGCTGAGTTTGGGGGTTTGGGTTCTGAGCCAGGTAATGAGGTCCACCGGTCTTCTCTACGTTTTGCAAGCTGATAGGGATAGGAGCTTATATAGTACTCTAAGGCTGTGAATTACTCATGTGTGAACTACAGGATCTTCCATATACAGGCCAAGTCTTTATACTGTACAGGGGCAGTGCATCAGGCAACTCTTCCTGGATTGCCATAATGACAGTGCCTGGGAAAACTGCATCAGTGCAAAAAAGGATCAGGGTTTCATTCAGGCTAAGTGACGGAAAGGAGAAATCCTGTCCTATGACATCTCAGCTGACTAGCCGCAGCAAGACCAGTACATTCCGCTCTGGTGATCTCATCAAACCCGACATTTACGTCCCGTTCTCTTAGCATACTGGAAAAAAAAACAAAAGCCTGGAAACTGGCTGTGGAACACGAGATTTTGCATTATCCTGCCCTGTCTGTGTCATGACAGTGGGTAGATAAATATATAATAGCCGGTGTAACCAGTGTCAACCTCCTCCTGGCAACTCAATGGTTAGTATTCCTGCATCCAAGGAACAAAAGAATCCATAAGGTGTGCACGGGATACATGCCAGACACTCTCCCACAGAGAGTGTTATGCAAATATGCAACCAAACTCCAGGAAATAAAACAGATTCCAGGTAATGCACTGCCAAGATAAACAGTGCCGAGATTTAGGAAATGGAAGAA
This sequence comes from Mormyrus iriodes, assembly GCA_011763525.2. Taxonomy (NCBI): domain Eukaryota; kingdom Metazoa; phylum Chordata; class Actinopteri; order Osteoglossiformes; family Mormyridae; genus Mormyrus; species Mormyrus iriodes. The sequence goes on along the minus strand of JAAGVU020000015.1, from coordinate 244,232 downwards.
GGAAAAATAAAACAGACAAATAAAATATGTCAATAAATGTCTAGATACTCCACACTGTAAACATTGATTCTACAGTAAATCAACATTTTATACTAACATGCTAATTCATGGTGATAAAAAAAATACCGTACTAGGAACATGCAATGTGCCCATATTTACACAATGATATCATAATGAACATGCTCTTAGATCCAGGTGGAACGGTTTTAACAGCTCAGTTACCAGCATACCAAACATGCAGGAGGCAGACCACCAGTTATACAATGCACTGACTGGGTTTTAGTCCCAGTGATGACCCTGTGTAGTTAACATGTTTCACAGGGTGTAATATGCAGACTAACAGGAAATGAGCCATAAGCCACTACAATGTAGAACCGAGAGGGAATATGGCTAACAGTTAATAGCTAATTAAGCAGCATGGTGGAAATCCAGACTGGTAGTGCCTTTCCTTGCCGGTTTCAGCACTCGACTGAATGGACAGCAACAGTGAAGTCGGAACTCAGCCGCTGCTTGACCAATGCAGACATACGACAAGATGGAATCCTCTCACAAAGTGCAAGGCATGAGCCCCAGTAAAGCCGGGGTGGGAAGCCAGTCCACCACAGAGTTCAGCCACAATCTAAGGGTGATTTAGGAAAACTAATTAACCCATTCTATAAGTCTGAAGGACCAGGAGGAAATTCACTGTGTAAATATGCCAAAACACAGAGTCACAGCAGGACTTGACCCCACAACCCCAGCAGTGTGAGACCAATACTGCTACCTGCAGAGCCATTGCGCCATGCTTGAATAAATAAATCAGAATATGAAAATTAACCCAAAAGAAAAATATCTAAATGACTGATGGACTAAATCACTGATAGTGAAATGCTATGTTGGTAACCCACCTAACCTCAATAGGTAACAAAAACAGGGAAGACAGGAAAACTGCTCTGTACTGTTACGTCCCACAGACAATGACAAAACAAACACACAGCTACCATGGAGATTAATCTGCAGAATCTACTGGGCAGTGATGGAGCCACTTCCCAGAGCTTTACCGAAGGCTCACAGAGAGACATAGGAACAGGGCGAGAAGACAACCAGCGTTAAACCAAGACTCAAAGTGCCGCTTATACATTTGCTATCTACTCTAACTGCACAACAAAGAAACTGGGTTAAAATGCTGTAATTCTAGGAAAGGCCATTGAAAGGGTTTGAAATACAGTATCTGAGTGGGACTAGTACTCAATTTTTAAAATTTTCATGAAGCAAAAGCTCTCTGATAATGTAGACTTGACAAATGCAAAATACCGTAACTGAATTATTACATTATGTATATATTTATTTAGCGGTTATAGAAATACGGAGAGATAGACAGACTGGTTCTGGCGGTTTTAACGACGCAAACTGTGTGCTATTAGCTGCGGTCTAGAAAAAAAATGGAAAACACATTCTCTCATTCATTTACGTGAAGCCAGACAAGGACTTCTAAATATGTAAATAACTAACGTAACTGGCTATAATACATCCACTTAAGGAGAATCAGGCTACAGCATTAACGTTGTATGAAGCTACTCCATTTCAGTTGAATCGGCAGTATCATGAGTCGACAGATATCGACGTAATTCTGTTCATTTTTACTTCTGTCACTATCGTGAAACGGTTAAGTGTCATAAACACATAAATAATGTGCGGATTAATGATATTTAAAGTCCGGCTCCGGTCACTTACTGTATAGCCAATCTCTTTAACTTTTTTACAGCTAATTGTCTGAATAAACATCAGAAGCCCGCCTTATTTTTGCATCGCTCCGGCAACTGCACGCCCATCTCGCTCAGCTGCACGCGACACAGAGTCACGTCACCGTCCACATTTACGCGGATTCCGTACTATACTATTCAAGTCACGTGTGGAAACTGATATATTATAACACTGTTATAAATTCAAGTCAAAAACACTCACGTACAATGGAAACATATATAACAAACGTCAATGTTCAATCTTACCTGCACTGCCTAAGGTCTCCAAAAATTATAGATATTTTTTTCATCTCTTTACGACCCCTCGCGTTCCTCCGTTCTATTCGCACCAAAAAAACGTCAATGATTAAACTTATGAAATAGCTGATCAATCCGCTGGCACCGCTAATTTTCTCTACGACGTAACTGGTCCGTGGCAACCATTTTTGTCATCCGAACTGCACCAGTAATGAGTAGGACTAACCATATGGTTAATTACATTTCTATATTCCCCCTACAAATGTACTGCTTCAGACTCCCTTAACAGCTCTTACACACTGGGGAATACCTTCCCCATACACATACATCCCTCTTGGTATTTAAACCAAGTTTTTTGGTCACAAATCCTGTCCTTTACGTGTCCTCTACATGCCTGGTCCCTCCTGGGGGAAACAGCTGGCGCCCCTCAGACACCACCAAGCTCAGGCACTCGACCAATCCACAAAGATGATGGAGGACAAGACGTCTTGCCTAACACACCCAACTCCCCATTCTCAGACGTTAAACATATGGAGCATGAGAGAGCGAGAAATAGAGAGAGAGAGGGAGAAATATCTAGGCTGTCACGTCTGCTGAGCACACATTACCTTTAAACTGAACGTAAATATTGCCTCCTGACACAAAGAAACTGGAAAAAAAAATGTCACCACCAAGATTTAAATGTAGTCTGGAGAGGCTTTGAAGATGTGACTAACAGAGAAGCAGATCAAACGTCAATTGGACGGCCTCTGAATGGTAATAACACGATTATTAAACCTGAACCAGAACAGGTCCTGCATTGCTAATACCTAGAAAATCCTTGACTAATGTTATGAACTCAAACATGAAGGAGACAGCAGAGGGGCCCTTGCCATAATTAAAGTTTACTTTGTTGGGATGTTTTTTGCATGCTGCCACAGACCAACCAGCAATCCAGGACAGAGAGACAGGTGGACAGTCTCACCCAAAGTGAAAGCCTCTTGACCAGAATATCTTCTCAATCAAGATAAAAATATGAAATAACAGGAAGTTACTGGATACATACAGAAATAAGAATGGACAACCCATAGAGGTGATGGAGGACAAGATGTCTTGGCTAAATAAAGTAGTAATTTATTACCAGATCCTCAATGACCTCCTTCACAGCTGCCACTATAAGGATGAAGAGTAGAGGTACCAAGGTTGTCCACCTCCCTGTTGGTGACACATCCGGAATTTGCTAGGGGACAACAGAGAATACGTTACTTATTGTCAAGCCACTCTCGAACCACAGTCACGGCAATGGACACATTGTCATATTATTTATCAACGGATGATATCAAAAATTAAAGATCAGCAACATGGATTACAGCCTCTAAGTACCAAACATAATCTGTGCACATCTAATGGGTTGATATGTGTTGGATGCACCTGGAATGAATCCCAAGCCCGTTGAGAAGGCCTACATCAGGGGTACTCATATGAGGACATTGAGAACCGTTGGGGGACCCTCCGTCTTGTAGACCATGGCCTTATGCAGCTAATGAAACTTGGATCTCAGGGAAGAATAATTGGGTACCCTTGGTCTATATCATTTACACATGACTAATTGATTAAAATTAATGGATTTAACTTTTAGGCTTGAAATAGATTTTTGAACCCTTCCCCCAAGTGTGTCCATCCTCTGGCAGATTAACATCAGAAATCAGAAACACCTGACAAAAATAGCTGGCTTCCACCCAGTCGCAAATATGACATCATCGAAGCATGGCAGTAACGGGTTTATAGATGAACGAAGAGGTGACACCGCGTTATTCCGTGCCTTCAGCAGCGGATCTTCTGACGTTAGTATGTGTTAGTCTTTTGTCTGTCGTGTGTGTGAAACAGACAATCCCGGTACATTTGAGATGCTCTACTTCAAACCAGTCCCAAAATAAAACCCTCCAGTTCATAATCATGGAATATACAGAACCCCCTGACACAGTCCGGGGCTAAATGTCATGCATTCTGTCTCCGCTTACAATTCGATCTTGTAAGCCATAAGCTCTGCTTGTCTAGATGCACTACCCAAACAAGCATATCACGTCCGCTCTGCACCACTGTGAGTTTCCATGGCGATAAGGGTGGCATACAGGAACCTGGCCCAGGTCCAGATCAGAACTTCCCAGAATGACTAACCTACCTGCAGGAGTGCGATGAAGAGGAAGAAGGAGTTGGCTGCCCTCCTGAACTGGGAGAAGAGGAACCGAGGCAGGAATGTGAGGACATTGTACTTTGCAGTGCTGGAGGGCATAAGAAAGGCAAAAGGTGTAGTTTGGGGGGGGGGGGGCAGAGAGATGGAGAGATGCTCAGAGCGCCACAGAAAAATGGCATATTCACATTGACAGTTTCTCAAGTTCATAGCTGCATGACCCATGCCTCGGTCTATCATTCCACTCATCCTCAATAACCATCACTTTATGAGCATCTCTGTCTCAAAGTCCACATGCAGAGCCATAAAAACTGCCTGGAAACGGTAAGTGACCAACAGCAAGTTTTAAAGAGAATGAGTGAAGTTTGTTGTGCTCAACACACCTTTCAGAAATGCAAACTACTGAAGAGTACACCGAGACATACTGATCTGAGGAGGAACTTTCAAAGGAACGCAGTAGGACTCAACATGGATTTTGTTAATTTACCACCAAAGCTGCTGGTGTTTGGCTTAGGATGGCCTGTCCTTTCATCGTGATCAGCCTCATCCCTCTTAGTTCTGCTACTATCCCGAACTACGAACATGCAAGGACAGGTCGATACAGGCTATGTTCAGAATCTTCCCTCTCTAGTATCTAGTGCCATTTTCTTTAGGGCTGTACGAACAACTCTATATAGTGCACTAAAATACCCACAATGCACTGCACATTGTACGGTAGACAATGTACATTATGATGCAAGATACAGATCATGATTCAATGAGAAGCTTACATCTGACCTGAATGTTCATATTACAAACAAGACGGCAACTTCGTGTACAAATGTAAGAACATTTTTTTTGATTTTAAGAAGTAACAATGATACTAGGGACTTTAGTTGACATTTCAATCTCCATAATAATAATAAAAAAATAAATAAATGATAGGTTTACACATCCATATTCACTTTCTCAAATGTCAGCTGTCAAAGGTTGCTAGGATACTAACGCAGAGCATTTTGGAATGTCGCATCCGAAACCATCGTCTTGTTTTACGGAATAATTCCCCGCATAGCGAACCACGTCAATTTTTCTATATCGGGAGTGAGTGAGTGATCAGTTTCGAAAACAGCCACCTACTCTCATTCGGATGCAGTCACACAGTCCCAGACACGGATATGCGGGCCACGTAGAACCGCAATGCCAGGTCCATTTCACCTGGCACACATACAGCAGAGAGGACTGCTGACTATAGCACTAAACGGCACCACACCCCCAGCGAGCTGGGTCCGTGAAATGGACAAATGGTGTTTCAACGGAATGAAGTGTAACGGGAGCAGACGGAGGGGCACCCTGTGCGCGGGGCCCCCGGGGGCCGATGTTACGGGCTGCCCCTTGGCATGATTCACTGCCCCATTAGAGCTTGGCGACAGAGTCCTTCCATCAGAGATATACGGCCCGATTAAGATCTGGCTTGTTTACTTTAGGCCCCCGCTCCATCAGGGAGAGGAATGAGCTTTCGATCCAGAATTGAACTGGGGGGGGGGGGCAGGACTTGTATAACCACACACCCCCGTCGTCACGGCAATAAATAAGGCAAGAGGCCGCAGGCAGGGGGGGTCACGATCTCTATGGGGGCGGGGAAAAGGCAGGAGGCATGGGGAAGGAAAATAAGAGAAGGGTTAAAATGTAAGGGATAAGCTCCACGTTGGGGGGTCTGATAAGTGATTAAAAAGAACAAGAGAGCAGAACAACCGGCTGCTCTCTGAATACGTGAACAGAAATTCAGTTTTTTTTGAACCAATACAAAAATAAGGCCACAAATCACAAACCTGTTAAGATCAACAGAGACATTTATTCAAGGGTGGTGGGATGAGACGTCAGAGTTAAGAGTGGAAGTCAGGTGTCTGCAGATTGTGGTGCTGACCCGTTTCACCTGCCGTGTTATGATTCACCTCACGCAACCCACTAAAGCACATTAAATGCCTGCCCAGAAGGTAGCAACCATGTTCTTCATCGGACATGTCAGAGTTTGACTCTTGTGGTTTTTGTCTTGCCTGAGATGGGCCCTTTATTTTTGGGGTCAATCCCTGCCCCAATATTGCTCTGGGAACAGACAGACCCCAACCCACAACAACCCTAACCTTCCCTGCCTGTTCTTCCTGTCACATGATGCAGTTGACCTCTGTGACCCCAGTACTTCTCACAGCCATCCAGAATTCATTAACAGCGCTGTGCTATCTACTGCTAACCAGAATCTACTTCCTTTCTAGAACTGTGCCTTAAATATCCCAATAAGCATGCTAGGTGGCCTTCTCTCACGGTGGGTCCAACTGCACTGTTCTGCTGGGATCTTCAAGGTTCCTCTGGTCATTTCTTAAACATTACCTCATTTCATGCGATTCGAGTCGGCAGCCTCGTTCACCGTGTCCCCCAGGGTGCAGTGAACAGAAGTGACACCTCCTGTTCGGGGCCAAGGCCAATGCGGTAATCCGGCCAGCGTTGCAGCTACATCATTAAAAGGATTCAGGGAAAATTTATGAGGTGTGACCTCTAAGAAGTACAACGGGTAGATGTCGGAAACCTCATGCGCAATGAAATCAAATTTACGACTACAAGGATTTCTCTGGAATAACACCAGGCTGTTCAGTACGGGGGCGGAGGGGGGCATCATGTGTTTAAAAAATGTTTCAGATGCAACAGTCATAGTGTAATATATCAAAGCCAAACCAAGAGAGGGGAATGACACACCTAAAATGCAGGGAAACCACTTTGAGGAAACTGATCCGAACTGAGGACTTTTTTTCTGTACCCCTTAGTAAAAAGGACATGTATATCTTCGGAGCATTGTTCTTTAAGAAAGGGTCAAATAAGCATATTTCATGTGCATATAACAAAGTCCACAGCCTAAACAGAGCAGAACTAATGAAATATTGCACGCAATTTGAACTGGCATGCTGAAAATTTGCCTTTCGTTGACTGCGTTTCTGGAAGAAACGAAATCCTCTCCTGTAACTGTTGTCTTCTCTTTTACACAATCTTGACTCGCACCTGAGTCCAGTGTCTTCTCATCTTCTGGTTTCAACTATTCTCCAATCCAATTCCGACTGAAAATGGAACAGAAGATTCAGCCCAGGAAAGGTTGCCGTCTGCCTTAAGCCCACTGGGAGTTGCTGGCTGTTGTTTAACGGTTCAGTTGTGCAGTGCAGTGCAGTGCAGTGCGGGACACTGCGGAGGGGCTGCTGGATTCACTAGGAGAACATCCCTGCAGTATCCCCCCCCACCCCCACCCACCCCCTCTCACAAGTCAGACCACTGCAGTAATTTCTTCTCTCCAACATCACTGGTGTTTATTTCAGAGGGTACTGTGTGGCACCGGGGCGTTCGACTTCTCAGTCACTGCCAAGAAACGACCACATTTGTATGATCATCTCTTGACAAAAGCCATTCGGAACAGGGGGTTAGCGTCATATGGAGCTCTGCAGTGCGTCAACCCAAGGCGCCTATGTGTGTGTGCCCGTGTCTGTGTATATGTGTGGCTTCTCTCTTACAAAATCATCTATTCAGCAAACTGGCTAATAATATTAGCATGTGCTGAGCGATACGTACAGCACTGATGTATGCAGAGACAGGCAGGCCTGCCAACAGCCAAGAAAAGGGACCTGAGCAAAGGGCCACCAGTTAAAAAGAAATCCCAGAAAGCGCTCTCTGTTGTACCCTCGAAAAGGTTCTCGACACTGAACCACTTTACATCCAGCTGGAAAGTTACCTAAAGATCCGGAATTATAAGATAAATATGACCATTAAGTGACACTCAGATCTAAAATATCAGAGAAGTCATCGTGTGATGACGACAGACATGTTGGGTGTCCCCAGCCAGCAGCAAACTTTGCCCAACGCAAACTGAAAAGCCCTGGGACTGAGGCCAAGCGTTGCTGTTGATACAGCCAATCCCATCTTATCACTTCAAACGCCACTGCCAGCTACATGGGAGTGTCACTTAAGCTGTTCTCACACCGGGCCTGACGTGCAAAAACCTGACCGAAGTTAATCCCCTTAATGGCTCTGCTTTTCTTAAAGAGGACACTACCAAACGCTTTAAAGAGAGGCAATTAGCTACCTGAGCTGAGCAACAGCTATGCTACCATTAGCATGCTACAGTGTTACAAACAATTCATTCTGACCAGCATGTTTTTTTCACCAAAATTTAACTAGTTTTGTTGGTATATCTAATCCATAGTCTGCCAAATCTGCTAAGCGCTATAGCCTACTAAGCAGAGAGGGAAACAATAAGAGGCGTGGAGCTAATTTTTTGTGTGGGAAGAAAATTAACGGTTTACTCTACTCTCCTGGCTACTATGCATGAACTAGAGAGGGTCAGCACAGGGCATTATTTCCCCAAAAAATGTCAATCACAGTACAAACAAAATCCATCTAAAATGATGATTCAGGAGGAAAACATGAATGGCACAGGAGCCAAAAACTTAAGTTGCTCTTAACGTTTTCCAGGCCAGGGCTCATTTTACTGTCTTCACTTCTCTGCAGTTCTAAACTCAAAATAAACCACATTATCTCACAAATGGTAAATGCACAGCATCTACAATCAGTATATTTTTCCAGAAAAAGAAAATAGTTGGTTATATATGCTTTATAAGGTCCTTTGACATTACCTGACATGATTGCTGCAGAACCTGGTGGACTGGGGCTGATTGATGAATATCCACCGGGAATCGTCCTGCTCAGATGAATTGGCCTTCCGAGAGGTGTCCTTGGCCTTTACATACCCTTGTAATAAGAAGGTCAGGAGAAAAGGTGGGAGGAGCATTATTAATGGGCCAGAATACACAGACATCTCAGCAGCATACGAGGCACAGGATGAGATTTGAACTTCTGACGGAACATGAAGAAATCACCACATAACACATGGACCACTAAGTATTTCCACTACAAGGTTTGGCCCACACTCCATACATGCGATTTAGATGGATGTCCCTAAACGCGAGCGAGGATGTCCCTAAACGCGAGCGAGGATGTCCCTAAACGCGAGCGAGGATGTCCCATGTTGGAAAGGCATCTCGTCCAAGATGTGCTCTACCTCACGCCCACGATAAGCACCATGTTCTGTGCGACTATGCACTTGATAAACGGCTCTGGGAAGCTGCACTGATCATAAACAACCTTAAATATCAGATTACCAGTAGGTCCATGCTTTAAAATTTTTTTAATGGTGAAATTAGCTCAGGCTCCCAAGGGTCACAAAGCCAAGCGGAGGTAATCCCTCATGCGAGACAGAAAAGGAGACAGAGAGAGAGAGGTCAGGGAGGAGATCACCCCCACAGAGACAGGGGCTCCGCGTGGCCCAGAGAGGATCCACAGCTGGCATACCTCCATGTTTTTTGCCTCCACAGATGACCTCTGCTCCGGCAGAGAAGAGGGAGAGTATATCATGCCTGGGGGGGCGTCTCAGAGCCACACATATGTGTAACGCCAACAACGGCCAACCCAAACCCAACATCCATATCATCTCAATGCAGCCCCATGTGCATGGTGATGGGACTCTCAACAATGACCCAGATCAAGATGGCTGGCAAGACAGGCACTCGCACACCCTTAAGCTTCCAGAAACTGGTTAACAGATGGAAGTTAGGCCTACTAACCATCCCATCCAGTGTGCACCCCTACCCTGTTGCCCTGCGCCGCCTGGGATAGCCCCCCCCTCCCCTCCGACCCTGACCAGGATAAGTTGTTTGAAGCAGATTGTGTGAAAGGAAGTTACTAGCTGAATTGCAAATGAAAAACTAACAAACAGTGACAGTAAACAAGGAGAGCAATCTAACATACAGCTGATTAAGGTATTTAAGCATTTGATTATTATCCCTAAAATTCTAAAAGTGAAAAAGTGGCACACTTATTTCACTAACTGAGAGGCGATGCACATAAATACTACTACAGCTGGGTGAAAGGTCTGAGAACTGGCCATAATTACTGAAACAAGACATGCCATTTAACCTGCAGACAAAGTAGTCCATTCCCACAAAACCTGAATAACATTCACATCAGCGTCTGCGTGACGGAGCAGAACAGGGGAGGTACTGGAATGCAGCCCGTCTTCTTGAAATCTAGCTGGGGGAGCACAAGGTTGACAGATCACCTCAAAGCCCAGCCAAAGCCTAGGAGAACGGAGTACAAACTGGGGTCGTATCACACCCCTGCTCATCCATAGCGAGACATAACACCTCAATGTTTACGGCTCCTCCTCCCATTTTAAATTAGTGAGATAAAGTGATACAAGGCTTAAGGGGGACATATTATGTTTTTCCAGTTTTTCCCTTTCCTATAGGGTATTATATAGCTTTATGTGCATGTAAACAGTCTGCAAAGTCTTAAGGTCCAAAGTACACGTCAAAGGGAGTAACTCTCACCACAAGAACCACTCTTCTCTAATCTGCCTGAAACACCTCGTTGGGATTCCAGCCCTTACTTCCATGACATGGTGAGGTCACCTTGTAACTCAATCCTTATTGGCCACCTACCTGCAAGGATCTGTCTGCAGACTGCAAGATGGGGGCAGAATGTGTAGGGCAAGCTGACCAATCAGAGCACACTGGACGGGGGTGGGATTAAAAGCTCTAACAGCCCGTTTCATACATAATTATAGACAGAATGAATAGGAATGTACAGTATGAGAAAAATAATGTGGTTTTGAAACACTGAAGCCTGTAAATCTATTCTAGCAGACCCCCCAAAAAATTATAAACAGTGAAAACAAGCATAATAGCGTCCCTTTAAAAGGTGACCATTAAAAAAGGCAAGACAAGAGAATGACAAATACCACCGGGAAACAGAAATAAAATGGAGACGTTTAATCACGGCCTTTCCGGGTCCATGAAGCAAAACTTTCCCCTGGTAATGAAACAGAAATGGCACCATATCCCTGTTCACACCAAAGCCCGCTTAATCCTCTGCACACTGCACTAATCTTGTTGGGTTTTCAACAGAGGGCTCACACGTGCCTTCATTCCCCCTCCCACCCCCTCCAGCTGTCATCTATAAGGTGCCAACAGACAGTATTATGGGATTTCACCTTCCCATTCTCTTTCTCTCTCTTCCATCCCCCTCAGGGAAACAAAGGATGCTAAAAAGCAATGTAATAAGTGTCTATTGTTCCAATACAGAAGCTCCACCATAGCAATGACCATGTTAACGCTATTACCATGTTAAAGGACAGTTAGACAGCGGTTAGTGGAATATGGTGTCTGCCAAATAGACATTCTGGGCAGCAGTTTTAATCACATAACAATATATTTCACAGCAGACAAGGGCCACCTTGGCCAGAAATTATATTGCCCACTGAAGAAATGCAAGATATTTGGCAAGATTAACTTAAACAACTTAAACTGTTGAACTTGAACAACAGGAAACATGTATTCATTATTTGTATTAGCATTAAGCAGCATTAGATTCCTCAAACCCACAGCAACAGCCAATAATATCGCCACAGGCGTTTGCAAACCAAATGCGTTTAAATTCGACACACTGCAATGTATAGTACAGGAGGCAGACCTGGCAGCCGAGCCAGCAAGGCAGATGACAGTGTCACGCAGTATTGACTGATCTTTCTGACCTACATAATAAGCTAGAACACTCGTAATGAGAACATTCTGCAACCTGCTGACAACAGAAACTCTTAATCCAAACTCTCAATCTTCGGCTTAGATTTTGTTACCCTACTAAATCAATCTAGTTATTATTGTCTTCTCTGTTGCTACTGGTGCCATTGTCAGAAAGCAGTTGGGTCCGAGATTGTCTGAAATTACAGAAAATCACTTAATCAGCAAATAAGACAAGATCCGTGAGAAAAAAAACAACAATAAAACCAGCACTGGAGATGCTGGAAACGGTTCAGGCAGGAATGACCTCATCTATTCATCTAATGTGAAGATAGCTACTGATGTATTGAATCGAATGTTTAGTGAGGGTAGTAAAAGACCAAGCAAAGTCTTTAACCAGAACCTTTTTCCATAAATATCCTCCAGCAAAGATATGATTCAGATAAGGGTACAAGTAAAATAAGTGTGAAATAATTGCCCCCGACATGATGCCTAACTGCCTCCATCAGTCTCATTGAGTTATATCGTCGCACTGGCCAGCCAAAACCGCTCAACCGTACTTAATGCCCTCCACGTGGCGGCCAGAGGCGACAACTGCCATGTTTTCAGAATTCATAAAATAAAGCAGACAGGTCACAGACGCATACACGGCCCCCGACAACAATTTAACATGACTGAAAGCAGCTGCTAGAGATGTTTACAATAACGGCCAGCTCTCACACAGTACAGATCATGCCTTGAAATCATAGCAGGACACATTTAGATACAGCATGCCTAGAAGAGCTACGTGTTTCATTATGAGCGCATTCATTTAGTTATCCTTTGTCTACAAGCCTCATCTCCTACCAGACCACAGAAGGACACACTTTCAGATGAAGAGGTGAAATGCAGATTTGACAAATGTGACCAGTGCATGTTTCCGTCATTGATGTATTAGTAGTTACACTCTAGCAGTAGCACTGATTCTCCTCCAGCTGTAAGCTGCATCTCTGCTAAAAGGTATTAGCATAGCTCACAATGCCAGCTGGATCGTGTGAGCGAGCGTGTGCCTTGTGATGGTCTGGCATTCCATTCGGGGTGTCCTCTCCCTTGAGCTCTGTGATTCCCGGGATAGTTTCCAGATTTGACACAACCCTTGTACTGGCCAAGCGGTTAAGGAAGATGGACACACTGACAAACAGTGCCAGTATCATTCCTGGTTGGAACAGAGCGAGGACACATTAACCTAACTGAATGCTGGGTAATGGCTAAATGTGAGGCAAAGAGGAACGCTGGCTGAATGACCCATTAAAAATATAAATAGAAAATATTATTATTATTATTATTATTATTATTACTAAGTGCAGCATTATGGATATCTCACCCAGGAGTGTGCTGCTATAAAATGTGCATGTGCCGTATAGGATCAACATCCACGCCAGTGCCCCATTTGAGCACTGGGAGAAATGGGGGGGATAAATCAGACGAATGAGAGGATCACACAGATTCCTCAGTTGCCATCCCCCTTCCCTCTGGCGGCCCTGAGCCCCGTCTCTCGCACCCTCCTCGATTCCTGCTGCGTGCCTTTTGTGTACGGTTGCCTGCCGGCACGGGTAGAAATAGCTAAAAATAGCCTCGGGCTATCCCACGGTCATCATAAAAATGACAAGCTAGAGAAGTCAGGAGAGATATCCAGATCCCTTGTCCCTGGCTGGAGGCGGGGGGACACTGCTGCCATAGATGTCACAGTGCAAATGGGTGTGTGTGTGTGTGTGTGTGTGTGTGTGTGTGTGTGTGTGGGAGGGGGGGTTATCTAATGATATTTAGTGTAGGTTGATGGGCTTCTCTGCATGGACTGACAGGCCATACTGCTTTACTGCTTCTAGAATTGTGGTCTGAACCAGAAAAAGCTTGCAAATCTAATCTTGGGGATTTAAAGAGGTGTGGATTAACCTCGGGACCCAGAAAGGCCGAGATTAAGTCTCGGAGATGGACCAAAAATATTTGACTGTATTCATGTAGCAGACGCTTTTATCCAGTGCAAGGTCAGCCAGTTCCTGGGTTAAGGGGCCTTGCTCAAGGGCCCAGCAGCGATATCACTTTGCCGACTACAGGGTTTGATCTGGTGACCTTCCGATCACAGGCATGGCATGCTGCCTCTCTGACCAACACACCAGCATGCTGTCCGTCACTAGTGCCAAAAGTCAGAACCTCCCAAATTCACAGGGGGTCCAAACAGAAGGACGCCGGGACCACCTCCTACTGACCCAGGTGCCAAACTGCCAGACAGGAGCTAGCAAGGGAGAAACAGTCCGTCTGATCTGTCTCCGAAAACAACTTGGCACAGGTATCTCTCCCCCCCCCCCGAAACATCCCACACGGTTCCACGTCTGTTAGATTCTGGAAGAACATCCAGGTTGAATGCAAAAGCAGAAGTCCAGATATTGGAGGATCAGGCTCAGTTCCTGCCATTTAAGCTCCGTTCAGAAGACTGTTAATATGCATCGATGGAAGGTCAATTATTTGCTTGGAAGTCACACAGAAACTGCCTTCATCGTAGGCCCAGAACATTACAACGGACAAGTACATCCCCCAGCAAAGGATGAAAGACTGACCTTGGAGAAATATACATATGCAGAAGCCATTATTATATGACTAAAATTATGATTAGTAAACATTCCAGTTAGACCAGTGCCATTAAATAACTGATGGAAAGAAAACAACACAAACCACAAAGAAACCTGGACTGGTGACTTACAGGCATGCAAAGCCAATGTGAGCCTGTCAGTCTACCTGGGCAACTAATGAGGGGCGCCTGCTTGAGTTAATGTCATTGATGGGGGTGGAGTTGTTTCCCTGCTTCACCTCTGGCCTCAGCCGTCAGTTTACCCACCGCAGCTTTGCAAAAGGACGCAGTGGGGCGCCCCCCCCCCCGACCTCCGGTTTCTCCACGTTGTGTGGCTGCTGAGGTATAGCAGTGCCATACTTCCTTTCTGCTGCATGCTTTGTCAAAAAGAAAGAGAGAGAGAAACAAAGGAGGAAAGAAAAAAGAAAGAAAGAGGAGAGAAAGAAAAAAGAAAGATAGGAGAGAAAGAAAGATAGAAGGAAAGAAAGAAAGAAAGAAAGAAAAAAAAAGAAAAGACTAAACTTGAATGTCAATCAGCTGTACCGCTCCCCTTCCTGTGGGCCTGTGTGCTCACATTATACACAGCATCATCGCTAGCCAGGCTGGAACAGAGCCAATCAGGCAGGATGATGGAGCTTCACCAGAGAGACCAGCTTTCTCCAAGCAAACAGCCTCAGCCGCGAGTTGCTGGAGCTTGACCTGTCAGCTGTGCCCCCCCCCCCCAGGTCTTCTGTCTGCACTGTATTCTGGTCACATGACTGAGTCACATGTGGAAACAGTCTGTTGGCTGTTCTGTCCAACTTCTCTGTTCTGTAAAAGCAGAACCGTGCACCCTGCACAGGAACAGTGATGACTGCAAAACGAGTGAAGAAAGAGTGTGAGAGTGAGTGAGTGAGAGAGAGAGAGAGAGAGAGAGAGAGAGGTGCATTGTCCTCGTCTGTGGCAGTGAGCAAGTGAGCGAGGGGGGGGGAAGCCCATGCAGAGCCAAAATTACATTTGGACACAGGCCTGATGTTGGAAAGACGGCACGTGTCATCCAGCAGAGCCGTGTGTCCCTGGGGCTCCCCGCTGGGAGACGGCCAGCCTACGCTGACGTGGGACAGGCTGCACCATCTAATACAGGCTGATCGTGTGTGTGTCCCCAACTAAACCAAAAGTATGAAAAATCTGAATCTCCAAGAGCCCTCACTAGTGACCCAACCAGGCTCATCACCACTGTAATGTCTCCAGTGTTAGTATGCACAGTATTAGTATAAATACACAGTCACGCTGTATTACACACTGAAGACTAAACACCTCAGAAGAATTTAAATATTACATCCTCTGCCATTTTATTCACCACTGTACAGAAAACTGACAACACAAGGAAATGCCCCTGATCTTTACCATAGGTTTGATGGAGCCCTTTTCCTGTTACGGCCTGAAAAAGGGGGATTCCAGAAATTCCCAAAATGCATTACATTCAGTACCTTTCTCCACTGCGTCTTCAGCCCTAATATATATGCAAAACACACATCCTGCTACGACTCAACCTCAGACTGAACTGTAAGACTCACTCATAATCGAAAGCAAAAGGTGTTAAGTTATAACACAGGAAGTACAGCTATTCTGATTTGTCCCGAAAGAAAGTGCTCATTTTCTCATCAAGAAAGTTTATCAGTGTTTTATTGCGGGTTTTTCTGCCTAGGCTGATAAATTGTTAGATTAATGTTGGTCAATTTCATCGGCCAACTGGTATATCACTGAAACCCTAGTTTCCAAATCAGTGGGCACAGTTTCAACAAATTATTTCCATTCTTACAGCATCAGAGCTGTAAAAAGTGGCTTACAATGTCTGCCTTCAACGGGGCTGTTGGCTGTAATTTTATGAGGAAAAATGCAACCGTATGTTAGGGGAAAGGAAATGAAAGCAGTAGACTAAAGAGCGCAATGGCGCACTAGTATCAAATAAACGATAATGAAAACTGCGACTTTTTAAGAAAATCAATAGTATCGATCAATGTGGAGGTCAAAAGCCGGCAGGGCTGACCTGCCCCCCTTCACCAGGGAGAAACAGTAGCAGGGAGACATCATTCATTCATGCCACGTGAACACGTGTCACATAGCATAAAACCTGCTAAAATTTACCACAACGCAGACACACAAAGCTGGCAAAAATCAGGAGAGAAGTGAGCTGGATGCCAATATAAATAGCTTCTCCTAAAATACATTTCTCCCCAATTACAGTTTGTTTAAAAATCAGCAACTTAACAGCAGCTCCTTCTTCAAAGGGGCCGGCATAGGTCTGATGCACCCCTTTACCTGTCACGGCCTGAAAAAGGGGGATTCCAGAAATTCCCATAATGCATTACATTCAGTCCCCTTCTACACTACGTCTTCAGCCCTGTAGAGCCTGTTGAGTCCTGCGAAGCTACTAACCAAATGATTAGGGAAGAAGACATATCCCCCCATCCCCCAGAAAAGGATGATGGATCGCTCCCTGCAAAACAGAGACACATACCATAGAGAGAGACAGACACAGTGGAGGCTTCTGGGCAATTAAAGGTTCTTCAGTAAAGTGACATGAAGCACATGGCTAAAGACTGTTACTTAGAAGGCAGCACCAACAGAGCCACATGCAGCCTTGATACAAGCCAACCTCAAGGGTCAACTAGGTGTTTACTTGAGATCTGGGGTCATCAAGAGGGCTAATGACAGGTTTAAATGATAAGACTTACACTTAGGCTTAATTATGTTCAAGTTTTATTTCAATTAACAATTCAGAACAGAAAAACACTGAAGAACAGCTGAAGATAACCTCTGTTTATACAAAATAAAAGCTCAGGACAGCCTACAGCTGCAAAGGTTGACAGATAAAACAAACACGCTCAGAGTTTTCCTGTCGAGTCACTTGTGTTTCTAAAAAGTTGTACCACCACCCCACATTTCCAGTTATATATGCCCTCTGCTCCAAGCTATTTCCACAGTCAGTTCCTGTTGTTGCTGTGCTGAAGCAGTGTGTCAAAGAGCGAGCAGTGAGCCCTGGGAGGTCTGCTGGCTATATACAGCCTAGTTTTCCACTGCATGCTCATTGTAACGCGGGGGTCAAAGTTCAAGGGTTTATAATCCAGGAGAAAGACAGCTATTTCTGAAACTGGTCGCAACATGTATCTGGTTAAGGAATGCACACGTCATCATTCTACATACTTTCCACTTAAGAATGAATACATATGATGCCTTCTATGGTAGTTTGAGTCATTTTTCAGATTATTACAGTTTTTATCGTTTATAATGTGTGTAATATAAAATGAGATTAACTTAGATAAGAGAACCTTCCCTAGAGGACAGTAACTTGCTCATGTTGTGAGTGAGTACCAGGCCTTGAAATCCAGTTGTTATGCTTTAGATACAAAGTAATACTAGATGCCCCTATCAGAAGATTTATTCATCCACAGGAAATTATGACAGGCAGTATTTTTACTTGTGCTTTGTTTGTTTGTTTTAC
Source organism: Mormyrus iriodes (assembly GCA_011763525.2). Classification (NCBI taxonomy): domain Eukaryota; kingdom Metazoa; phylum Chordata; class Actinopteri; order Osteoglossiformes; family Mormyridae; genus Mormyrus; species Mormyrus iriodes. The sequence continues at coordinate 226,408 of JAAGVU020000015.1, read as the reverse complement.
AAGTTTTCCACTCAGTAGCTTCCTCAAACTCTAGTCTACTCACCACTAAAGTTAAGAATAGACATGGCGCTACCTTTCTGACCCTCTGAAAAATGAGACAGCGATCTCCAACAATGCTGATATACGGCAACAGTTACCAAGGCCTTGGAGTCTAGGCCAGAAGGTCAAGGACTCAAGTGTACAAAGTTCCGACAAAAGAGAAGACGACGGTCAGTCTGCAAGGCCAGAGCTGCTGTGCCCTCTGCCCCACTCCTGTCCTCCCTGATACTTTTATAACACCGACACACAGCAGAAACACCTCAACACACCTGCATTCTGCTCCCATACCTGGGATACCTGACATATCATATGACACAGTTATCCAGCCGCACCAGACAAAACACACCAAGTGATTCAGCAGCTTAAGGGCCTCGCTGGAAGATCTTGAGCTGCAGGACAGAGTGCAGAGGTGCAGTGCAGGTCAGAAAGAGGAGATATCGCCCTGGAAGGCAGGAGAGCCATGTCTGTAACGCAGGCAAAATGAGACCTCTAGATTACACTGAGACATCTTTACGAGGTAATCTGCTTCAACCAGCTGGAGGCTCTGTGTCTGGTGTGAGGGCAACATACATCCCCTGCCACTTCCAGACGGGATGCCCAAACTCCATCCTTTGATTTTTCCCCTGATTCCTTACAAATTGCCATCAGTGCTATAATGGGCAGAGATGCATCCATAACATTAGGAAGCATTTAACAAAAACTGAAGTTTTCATAATTGTAATTAGGCCTTCCAGCGAATTTTGACAGCAGAAATGTCACATTACGGCTGTTTAAAGCCCATCGGTTTACTCTGACACACAATGTGAATGTTGTTAATAGTCCCCCCCCCCCCCGAATCAACGATGAACTGGTAGAAATATTATTATACTAGACATCATACATACTACACCAGACAGGAAAACATATTAAGACATTCGTAGTGCCGGCCTACACCAATTATCATTTAAACAGCGGGGCTTCAAAACACAGGAAGGTAAGCGAGTATCCACTCAATATCCATCTGAAGACAAAGACTGGATACGTCTCTATTAGGTCTTTCCCTTGGACATGTGCCACGTCGGTTCCCATGTTTGGAAAAATGCCACCACAGCAAAAGAGGAAGGATACTGCCTCAGACGGGAGATGGCATGGCGCGTACGATTCCACTGCAACTCGAACGTAACATGTATACCATGGCTTTAAAAGGGAAGTTGTAACACAAACAGCCGTAAGAGAGCAAGGGGGTGTCGCAAGCATGAACTACTTTAAGCAACATATTTTAACGGTAGGACTTGAAGTTTTAAATGATGTAATGTTAGACTGGATTGGTGCTTGACATACAGCACCAGATGTGATGGAAAGAACAATCACATGCAAGACCAAAACAATCTAAAATGCCTGGCACTAGCACCTGAAACATCACTAGAACGCGAACTGTTAGTCTCAAAGCAAAACTGACCGCCTGTGTCCTTTACATTATGCCAAGGCATCATCTGATAAAAAAAGTAGTACTGTATCTCTCTCGATTCCTCATGAGTGTCTAATTGGGAATGAACGTACTCTCTTAATCTCATTATTTTCATAGTGACACTTGATGGTGCGGCTATATCGTATTACAACAGCAACACGAACAAAAGTCAGTTCCTAGCAGAGTAATATAGACACATCGCATTAAATATTGTTTCAGCTACACAGAAAGCAAATTTACTTCATTGCGCAGTTCTGCAGACGATGCAGAGAATCACATACGCATGACAGCAGGGAAAAAGGATTCGCTCTCTCACACAACCAAGTTCTGCTTTAATCAATACATCTAACGCGGCTAAGACTTCACTTGCGGGAAAAAGGCGGTTCCGATCGCTGCGCCCGGGGTCAGTAACGATACGAACCTAAAACTGTGATCATTACATGCTGTCTCAATTCATAAAAGGAAAAACATCAACAGCAATCAGATGGGAATGATGTCTGTTGCGCTGCACCTTCAGCATTTTTTTCAGCGAGAGATCAGCAGGGCCAAACAGTATCACATCCGAAGTCAATTTCGGCCTCGTCGATTAAATCCCGTGATCGGAATCCAAATGTGTCCATAAGGCTCCCAAAAACTAAAAAGTAACAGGTCCCCTTTCCATCTGCTGTGAAAATTACAACACATTTAATACTACACGACACTTATTAACATCTTTACTACAGGAGTCATGTTGGTAGCGCAATAATAATAATAATAATAATAATAATAATAAACAACTGATTAACTCCGAATGACATGCAAAACAAAAGGGACCGAGCTGCTTGCACATTCATTCATCCGCAGCGCACGCATTCAAAATAAAACGGTAACATAAAGCGGGAGCCAAATAACACAAACAGAACTTTTTTCCCCCTCCCTCATTTTCAAAATATGCCATATTTGATAGCTAGGTTACATACTTAAAAGACGGCCGGCTGGATTGACCAACATCGTGAACTATGTATCCGTACAGGAATGCGGATTCACTAAGCAGCAAATGTCCTCGCGCCCGGTGCCATGCAGGCACCATTATTTTCACTTTAGAATAAACAATCAAAGCGCGTGCACGTTTCTACCTACCTTCCACCCGGGAGCGGAGATCCAACAAGGTTTTCGGGACAGGAGGCATTTTTCCCCTCTCACACCGATCCGAGCAAAGCCGCCGCTTTACTCTTTCGGTTCCTCTTCTCCGCCACGCCGGTGCCGCTCCGCTCTTCTCTGAAGTACCTGCCCCCCCGCGGACACATGTAGCAATGTGACGCCGAACCCAGGCCGTCCGCTACGTTGTGCGCTGCACCTGAACGCATGGAATGAAGACAGCCTGGGAGGAGCCGCGAACAGCACTGCTCCTCACACGCCCACGGCCCCCGAATCACACCCGCAGATCAGACACAGTCCGGGAAACTGGCCGGTTCTTTAACAGGAACGGAAAGCGGCAGCAGTACTTTACGATTCCGCGTGTACCGGGGGGAACCGATATGGATGGACTCCACGGAAGCGATCTGTCTTTATATAGATAAGAATAAAACAAAGAAGCGAGGAGATTTTACTGCTTCATCCTGAAAAGCGTGACGTCTGCGTGATGTCTACGGAGAACTTCCTTGACTGTGTCACCCTGCTTCTCGTTAGTGGTGCCTCTGAGGGTTCCCAGGATTTCAGTGATGCTGGTTAAGACAAACAAAAATACTTGGTTCAGTATGAGTGGTTTGACAGATCCTCTGACATCTTGAAAAGTAATTGTGGAATGGAAACAATGTATAACAGAAACTGTAACAAAAAAGTAGTATTTTACTGTATAAGACCAGATGCCAGTCCATCGCAGGGCACAGGGTAAGTGACGCCCTCGGTCAGGTGCCAGACCACCGTAGGGCACAGGGTAGGTGATGCCCTCAGCCAGACGCCAGTCCACCGCAGGGCACAGGGTAGGTGAGGCCCTCTACCAGATGTCAGCCCATCAAAGAGCACAGAGAGGAAACAGGGGTACCCGATGGAAGCCCAGAAAAGCACAGAGAGCACATGCAAACAGAAGGAATGACATTCAGTAAATAGACGTCTCCGTATCTAGGCACATGCATACACAGGGCAGCAGGCAGAGGTGCTTTAACATGGTCAGAGACCTCAGGGCTGTCCGAGTTTTACAGAGGCCCCAATGATATGACTAGCTGAGCTCGGGGGATCAGTCGCACAGTCTGGATTAAATTGAATTGGGCACGAAAATGCGGGGCAAACCACATCCCATATTGGTTCAAAACGGGACCCATCATATTTTTCAATACAAGAAGATCCTGGAAAATTCGGGATAGGTGGCAACTCTGGGTTTAAATTTTATTAAGCAAGATTATTTAAGGTCCCTTTTTAGCAGAGGCCCCTGGGCTTCAGCCCAGGTAAGAAGGTGTGTATGACAATAAGCATATAGGGCGATGTAAAGATCAGCAGGTTAAAGCTCTGTGTCTGTGTCTGGAAGGCTGTTGGTTCAAATTTTCTGGTTTCCAGACTAACCTCTGCTCTAGGGATGCTGGCTGGCTTTGTGCACTGACCCCAAAACATGCTCTTCCCTGTATATACATATGTGTCTGTCATGAAAAGCAGGATGTGATCTATGAAAACTACCCAACTTCCCCACAGGGATGAATAGGGTGCCTCTCTTCTGTTTATGCATGCTGCTTATAGGTGAGTATTATCTATAGCTGCTTGTTTGCAGGGGTGTGCATAGACTCCCCTTCAATTCAATTTATTTTTATATAGTGCCTTTCACAACAGTCACCCCAAAGCGCTTTACATGATATTAAGAGATCTCAATACCCTTGAGATCCTATCTTATCTTATCACTCCTATCTTAAAAGCAATTAATTTTCTAGCCATTGATTCAACCCTACAGCTCTTCTATCAAGCAAATATTTAAAGACTGACAAAATGACTCTTAAAATTCACAGACATGACAACAAAGACTCTGATTATTGTTAGGGACGATTTCATTATGTGCCTTGTGTCGCATCATTTGAGTGGAGCCTTTTTTCTGTGCTTCTGTACCACGACTGGTGATCCAAGTGTTGCCAGCAGAGGAGAAACATCTACTGTAAAACCTTCTGCTGACCAGCAGATCAGTGTCTCATTGAGACAGAGAGAGAAGCTTTGGCACTAATGCAGATATTCTGCTGCGTACGAGACTCTCACACTTTTCACGTTTTTGTGCTGAAGATTCTTAATAAGGAAAAATCATGTAGCTTGATAGTTTTTTGCGTCTTTGCTCCAGCTTGCAGCAGCATTGTGAAAATGTAAATTGTGTGATGGTTTAGCAGTCATCCATCCATGCACCCATTTTCTGGACCTACTTTTTCAATTCAGGGTCTATCCCAGAAGCTACGGGCACAAGGCAGGGAACAACCCAGGATGGGGCACCAACCCATCGCAGGGCACATTCACACCTACGGGAACTCCTATTTTAATGTTAGCATGTTTCTTGACTGTGGGTGGGGGGGCATAGTACCAGTAGGAAACCCCAGGATGACACTAGGAGAACATGCAAACTCTATACACATGGAGTCATGGTGGAGACACAAACCCAGGTCCCAGAGGTGTGAGGCAACAGTGCAATCCACCGAATTACTACCTAGCATTAATCCTGCATAGTTCATTTCATTTTGTACACTAGAAAGGCTGCCAGGTGTAACTGCGTGAAAATAAACGGACCAGGTATGTTTATACCATCGTGTCGTGTGCCTGGGACTACAGTGATCAAAAGTAAAGCCTGATGTATTTGTACAGCAACATACAAGGGGAGGTGCATAGACATGTATGAACCATGGATAGGGCAAAACATACTGCACAGTGACCCGTACAGTAACATCATTTTAGTTGTTAAACCCAGCCTGGCACATTACTGAAATGTGACCTTTTGTTTATGTCTAGTCTAGTTTTGTACATAATTTATATTAAATTAAGTAATTATTAATTGTGAGTTAAGTGAAAATCAAATATTTCACAGCTATTACTTAAAAATTCACATAAAATCATTTTTAATGTTCCACTCAACTGATTAAAATAAAAATTAAAAAATTCTATATTCACTTCAAAATGTGACAATTTGAAACAAAAAAATTTGGACTGTGGGGGAAATTGGAGAACCCAGAGGAAACCCCTTGATGATACAGGTAGAACATGCAAACTCCACACACATAGGGCGGGACAATCATTAAACAATACAGCAAACACATAAAAGTCTGAAGACTTAGGAGCAACTTTAGAAATAACAAATCATTATGTTAGTCTGCCCTCTAGTGGGAAATTGTTAATCATGCTCTCCCCGATCACCTGCAGTTTCCTTTTGACAGTGTCAGGATCTGCCCCCAGCCTTGTCTGTCATTTCCCTGTTTAATCAGCTGGTGGCGCTGGCTATCCTGTTCCGTGTTCCCTTGTACCATTTGGTTTCAGCTTTTAATGTGTTCTTCGGTTACTTGGACTGCTGCGTGGATAAATGGGCTAAGCGGGCTCTCTTATCAGTCCCTCTGTAATGGCTTCAAGGCTGGCTGGAGGCCAGCTTCACCTGTATGGATGTTTTTTGGTGCCTTTGATTCTGTTTCCCCTTAGTTTTGTGTTCATGTATTTCAGTTTCAACTTTTGTTAATACCTTTGCCCCTGTGTACCCTGCTTGTGTCTAGTTTTATTATGCTTGGTTTTGCCAGTGTTCCCAGTATCTCTCAGTGTTTGAATCTGTAGTGTTGTTAATTACCCTCACCCATATCCTGTTACTCTTAGCTCCTAGTGTTTGGTTTAATGTCTATGTATCACACCTGTCCCTTGTTTCATATTCATTGTCGTGTATTTAGTTTCTGCCCTTACTCTTTTCCGCAATCGGTCATTGTAGTTGTTCTGGTTTAGTTGTTCCTGTGTTTGCCCCTGCGCTGCTGTGTTTATTCCTGTGTCATTCTCTGTTTAGTTCTTTAGTTCTACTTTGTCTTTAAACCTCTCATGGTTCCTTTGGTTTCTCGTGGTTCCTTTTGTTTCTTATTTTGTGTAAAATAAAGTCCCTTGTTTTGCTTGAGCCACAACATGGATCGTCCCTTCGTCTTTTGACCTTGCCAGTTCATTACAGACAGTCCAAAAACACTTGATGAAGTGATTTGGTGTTTTAATTGCCCAAAGTGTGCATGTACTTTGATAGACTAGCACCGCATCCAAGCTGTCACATGGATTGTCTCAGGCCCAACCTTTTTGTTAACCTGTACTGTTTTGAAGATGAATGGATGGTCATGTATGTCTTTCAATCCTCTCTTTGATTTGCTTATCTTCTTGCACATTAATGCTGCTACCTCACCAATAAAATGATCAGTTTCAGTGCAGCGTTTTTGTGAATCTTTCTCGTGTTAATATGTGGCCCGCTATATGCAGTAAAGAGTTACTGAGTCACACTCAAAAATAACTTCTTTATGCAGTACACAGCTTTCAATCCTTTTTGTGCCGAATCTTACAGTGAGGTCCAGAGATCACAGAACTCTCATTTTTATATACATTGTTTAGTATACATTGTTTGTATACTGTGTGTCCTTGCTTCACAGCCAGCCTGCATGTAGTCAGTCTCACAGGCCTTGAGACCTTGGAGACATGGGCAGCACGAGGGAGGGTGAAAGCTCCTACAGGAAGGGATTCGATACTGTCTTGACTGGCTGAGCTCAAGGTCCAGAATGTTGTAGTGTCAGAACGTAGCTGCAATATGTTATATGCATCATATTAATCAGCATAGTGTAATCCATAATCACCAATGCATCTGCATTAACCATGTGATCCTTCATTGATTTGTGTGTTCATTATCCATATTATTCATACTGTAGAATTAACCGAACAGTAGCCCCATGGGATAAGTGGGATGTTTTGAGAGTAGGGCAGATGGGGCGGATGTTAGATGTGGTTACCTTCATGCCAAAGTAGGCCAATAGAGGTAGAGGATTATGTTTGTTATATGGCTGAGCTTGGTTTGTTGGTGTTTTGTGACCGATTAGGACTTAGGCGGCCTTATAGGGAATTGGACATTAAGGTATAACAACTGGCTGTTGTCTGTGATGGGGGTGCTGGCACCTGAGTGCAGTGAAGCGCTGTGCTGTGCTGAATTGCTGAATAAAGAAGACTTTGCTTACCATCCACGAGTTCCAGAGGCTTATTCCTAAATTATCTAGTTGTTAAATTTCTTCCACAAGTGCATCTGAAGAAACCGGATGACTGGACCCTCTGGTGGACATTAATGTAAATGCACATAATTGATTTGTTGCTTGACTGCTTTTTTAAGTGTGAAGACGCACATAAATCATGGCTATGGTTCAAGCCCCAGCCTCAGCAGAATAGTCACCTCTCTATGGGCCCTTGAGCAAAGCACTTATCCTCAAGCTCCAAGGGTGCTGCATGCTGGCTGACCCTGCACTGTGACCTCCAAGCTAGCTCTCACCTGTATGTGTCTGTCTCTCTCATGGAGTACAAAATGGCATAGGTGAAGAGAAGCATTCCGATGTTTTTATGCAAATGGAAAATAAAGGATCATTTCATTTATCAACCAATGACATTAATAGTCAATCACAATAGAAACTTTTCAGATTTTATTTCTAAATAAGACCATTAAGAATGAAAGTATATTAATCTAGGGCTCATTCATAAAGGCATATCCCTTGGTTTTTAGTTCTTCTTGCAATTTTAATATTTCTAAATTTAGTTTCATTTTTTTCCATTTAAATTTTTTCTTTTTCTGAATGAATTAAATTTCTGCTTTATTGATTTGTTCAATTCCAACTTTATTGAATTTATTTATCAACTTTCACATGTAAAGGCCTGTGCATCCTCAGTCTCTGACCCTGGCTTGGACAGCCTGATACGCTTTGCCAGTGGTGGAGGAGGGCTGCATATATCACTGCTTGCTGGCTCTGCAGGTGGAATTAGTGGCAATAGTATGGCAATTGCAGGGGTATTTGGGCTTGGGTGTGGAGATGACTGAGATACTGGAGGTGAGCAGGGAGTGGGCGCCTGTACTGTCAGCCCAGTATCAATCCCACCTCCTACAATCCCCGCAAGTTATCCAGGTTATTATGCAATATATACCATCCAAATAAAGAAATAAATGAATAAATAATTCACAAGCAAAAAAAGTAATAACCTGTCTGGGTGCACCCAGGGTAATTATTCAAATGAATTATGAAAAAACATTCATATAAACATCACCTTTTTTGAAAGCATACCGTCTGTGAAATACAGTAGAAACAAGCAAATATAATTTTCGCCAGTCTCACTCCATACAAACAACTAGGCCCAATCAGTAAAAAAAAAATGGAAGAAGAAATCCAAGTTCTATTGTCCCAGGTCAAGGTCCAAGCAAAGGGCAAAAGGTGCAGACACCCCTACCACATCTTGGCAGCGGCAGGTTCGAAACTCCGTGATTACTTGCTCTCCCTCACAACTGCATGCGCATGGGTCTTCGGGTGGCTCGCCATCTTTCTTTCTTATCGGTCAAACGGCGCGAAAAAAAACTTTACCAGCACATTTAAATATGCAGTCATAAATCTATGCAAGTTCTTTTACAATATACTTGTAATCATACTGCAATAACACAAACTGAACATAAAAAGATATATACACAATAGAAAAGTAAATTATATACATATATACGCACAATGAACATAGCGGTATGCTAAGTTAGCAATATAGAATCGCTAGCACGCTGACTCACTAGCGGAACAATCCACAGATGTAGTTACATTCGACTGTTAGCTACTGCATTTATCGGGCTAGATGTAGTAAAGAAATGTTTTGACTAGCCAAACATTGAATTTTACAAATATATAGAGATATATCTTTTATGCAATGGTGTTTCCCTATGCTGCCTGAGTTCATCATAACGCCTTATCTGTCCTCTAATGACCAACCGACAAAACAGAGAAGGGGGGTTCCTCGTTTTACCGAATTCCCACTGGTTACGAGGGATATAACACAAGGTTCCTACCTAGGCTTACTAACATCGTATTAAAAAAACATAAATAAATGAATAAATAAAAGCACACATTGTAAACAGTGTACATGTCTTTTCTATTTGGATTCATACGTATCATTACACCTATGTATGTATTCATTTTAATATCTAGCTATGTGTTTTGCAATCTAATTGCAACATTTAACTGGGTTACACACGCAATGCAGCTGCGCCTGGCTTTTATTTTGAAGTCGAGTTCTTCCTTCAATGTACCGACGCGTGCTTGGCAGCGAAAGAATGCGCCTTTCCTGTTATTGTGTTGGCGAGCAGTCGTTTAGGGTCTCTCAAAAATGTTAACTTGCGTTACAAAAAGAAAGACTCATACACAATGTAGAGTTTTTAAGAATTCATGAACTTCTAAGTATTTATGTACATAAGTCAAAGGTAATGCCGTGTGCTTGGTTTGTGGAGTGCAGATTGGTGTGTTCAAGGATTACAGTTTATCTCGCCATTACGACACTAAACACGCAGAGCAAACAAAATAGCAGCAGCACGTATCACGTTTTGTATAAAGTTAACTTAATGCTGGCCCTTGAAATACTGCTAAAACGTACATTTTTGTGAATGTTGATTAAATAGTGACATACTGTTAGCGTTTTCACTGTGCCTCCTCCACGTTTTTGTAATAACTCCTCCTACAACGGCAGCTAATAAAAACCTTACAATTTACGATTTTTATGGAGAGATCAAATGAATATTGAGCAGAATTTAGTTAAGGCTATAGGTCCGGCCTTCCACAACAGTCCGTTTCTCTTGTGGCTCCCTGGGAAAATTAAATGCCCACCCCTGGCTTATAGTGATCAGTTTCACCCGGACAGACGTGATCACCATAAGCGGTTTCAACTGTATTTTGGTAACTTCATGGGCTCCATGTTAATTAGCTAGTTTAAAGTGAATTGCTATTTTCACTTTACACATCGTTCTAAACCAGAAATTAGAATTAATCGATAAAATCGATTTATCGCCCCACTCTTCTTCTAGTGATTGAATTCGCTGCAGGAATCCAGGTTTAGCTTCTGCCTTTTCACTTTCAATCAGCAGATCAATGTATTCTAGTGTAGAGAGTGGGTCGGGCTTTAAAGCGATTTCCTTTAGTCGAGCTAAACACTTTTCTGATGTTTTAATTAGACCCAGTACTTCATCTTGAAGATGCTGAATTTCTTCCTCTTGTTTTTTAAGTATTTCCTGAGCTGACAGTTTGGCATCAGCTGCTTTCTCATACTTTGCTTTAAGCTCTTCAGATGTTCTCTTTTCTGTCACCTTTTTATACTCCCATCTGTACTTCTGGTTAAAATGCACATTCCAGGGACATTTGCCAGGACACACTCTGCAGTTTCCTTTGGAGTCCATACCTGGACACTTTGCCATATCCATTTGGTTTGAAATAGTACAAGGGAAGTGGCAGGTGACAAAACACTGCTGACAGTTGGTTACAAACTGCCCAGATCCTGATATATTAATCTGAACTGGCTTTGTCACCTCAAATTCAAATTCAAAGTCTTTATTTATACTCATTTCTACGTCATTCTCCTGAATTATTTGTCGGGTCCTTTTGATTTCATCCAGTTTTGCCAAACCAGCTCGGATCTGTGGTTGCAGACCTGTGACTGCAGTTTCCAGCTCTTTGCGTTCTTTGAGGACTTCCCTAGTTAGCATCAAGCTCTTGGTTTCCATATGTGTTAGGGCAACGAAAAACTTCTTCATGCTCTTCACACCCATACTCCAGAACATCTTGTCAAAGTTGTCATCACCATCTTCCTCATTTTCATCATCGCTATTTTTTGTATCTCCTGAATTAGAATTGTCTGCAAATAATGCTGAATTGTTGAATTTGAAGAGAACAGGAATCCCATTTTCTGTTCTATGACATGGTATACCAGACTCTTTGATGGCCTCTAGAACCGGGGGCGTCTGTCCATCTGCAAATGTCACAAGCATCTGGATATTGTCTGCGATGTCTTTACCAAAAATGGAAAGGATGGAGTCAAACTCATATTTCTGTGCATGTGTGAATCGTGGCAGTGAAGCCTGAGTTACGGGGCAGACTGCATCTATAGCGCTGATGCCACTGTCAGAGGTGAAAAATGTTCGAATCTGTTCAGTGATTGCTCTGTCTCTGTCTATTCCTCTTGTGTCACCAAAACCTGGGGTGTCGATGATAGTGATGGAGTAGTTTATTTTATATCCATCTTGATAATTAATATCATAGGCAGTGACGAGGGATGTTTGACTCTCTGCTTGTGATTTTGAGACCCCCTCATCAATCAATTTGAATCGGAAATCATCTTCCCACTTAACACCTAAAATATAGTTGATCATTCCATTTATTAGGGTTGATTTTCCTGCTCCAGTTGCCCCAATGACCATAATGGTTCGATGTTTCCTGATGTTCTTTTGGCCAAAAGCATATCTCTTGCATCCATCTACGTTTGTGGGTATCTCCTGCAGGGGAACCTTGTACACAGAGGGGGGTCCTTCACTAAGACATTCACTCTTTCGTTTTGTCTTTGCAGCTACTGTTGTGGTTTCTGACAGTGTTGAAATAGAGACTGTCAAACTTTCTTTGCTTTGACCAGATTTACCACAATTGCATGTAATTCTAACATCATGCGTTGTATCTGGCTGTAGCCCAGTAATTTTAAAGACCTCATCTTTACTAGTCCTTTTGATCCAGTCTGCCTTATTTTCATTTTTTTCAGGTGACATAATTCTGTATTCAACAATGTAGTTTTCAATGCCGACATCATGACCAATTGAGTCAGGTTTTGTCCAAGCAACTACAATCTCTTCTGAGTTTACATCTATTTGTTTTGGCTTTCCAGGAGGACTTGTGGGCAAAGTTTTAATGCTGTCGGTTGCTTCACTGGTAAGACTGACACCTGCTGGACACACTGC
>JAAGVU020000015.1:160140-200617 GCA_011763525.2 Mormyrus iriodes | reverse complement strand
AAATTGTCCAAAATGGCTTTGTATGCTGAGGCATTAAGAGTTCCTTTCACTGGAACTAAGGGGCCAAGCCCATCCCCTGAAAAACAACCCCACACCATCATCCCCTCTCCACCAAACTTTACACTTGGCACAATGCAGTCAGGCAAGTATTGTTCTCCTGGCAACTGCCAAACCCAGACTCATCCATTGGATTGCCAGACAGAGAAGCATGATTCATCACTCCCAAAAACACGTCTCCACTACTCTAGGGTCCCGTGGTCATGTGCTTTACACCTCTGCATCCGAGGCTTTGCATTGCACTTGGTGATGTAAGGCTTGGTTGCAGCCGCTTGGCCATGGAAACCCATTCCATGAAGCTCCCTACATGCTGTTCTTGAGCTAATCTGAAGGCCACACAAAGATTGGAGGTCTGTAGCTATTGACTCTGCAGAATGTTGCCGACTTTTACACACTGTGCATTTCAGCATGCGCTGTCCCCACTCTGTGATTTTACATTGGCCTACCACTTCGTGGCTGAGTTGCTGTTGTTCCCAATTGCTTCCACTTTGTTATAATACCACTAACAGTTGACCATGGAATATTTAATAGTGAGAAAATTTCATGAATGGACTTATTGCACACAGGTGGCATCCTATCACGGTACCTTGATTTTACATGCTTGATTTTATATACCTGTAGCCATGGAAGTGACTGGAACACCTGAAGACAATGATCTGGAAGTGTGTCCCAATACTTCTGGCAATATAGTATATCTCATTTTGCATCAAACAGGCCAACAACTACTCTTCTTGTGGGGTGAACTGAGTTTTCCTGCTGAAGAAATTCTCACTAGGTGCTGTGCACTATTATAACCAAAACCAATCTAAAATCCTAAGAAACGATGCTTTGAATTTGCACCATAGAATCATACAGTTAGTAAGAGAAAGGGCTGTTGTTCAGATATCCTGCTTTGTTATTATTGTCCATTGAGTTTTGTATTGACCATTTATTTACATATTAAACTGAAATTCCTATAGGTAATTGCTCTGACATTGACATCTTCATGTTTCCATGTTGTGCTTCTTCAAAAGTGGACTTTTCTTGCATGTGTCCTGTAATTTAATTACAAATATTTACTATATTGAGTTCAGGATACACCCAGATGCATAGATCCATTAAAACCAAGGGCAAACATTAATAGATACCACAAAAGACATGCTAATATGAGTAATAAAAAAAATCAAAGGACTGAAATAAGTCAAAGAAATCAATCGCAAAACATGATGGAAAATCTTATCTATTTTCCTTTTCCCATGTTGTTGGATCAGCTGTGTCTAATTTACTGAAAATTTGTTGGCTGGAAATACTGTGCAGCAGGATTTGACCAGCTTAAGCTTTGGGCGACGTATCAAGCAGGAGTTGGCTAGACTTTCCCAAAACTGGCTCAAGACGAAAATCCCCAACAGAAAACTCAATCATTTGATTATTGGCTTAGCAGAATAATAAATAAACACCAAAATAAATCAATGTTACAATATCATTACTGATAACAGGTTATACCTAAGGCTGCATGGTGTCTGGCTATTCATGAGGCTAACATGAGCCATTCATAGGCTAACCCTAACCCTTACCCTTACACAATAAGATGGAGGTGAAAAGTATGACCTTGCTCTGTTCTGCATGTGGAATTATAAGCTGTGCCCGTTCCTCCCATATACATACATTTCCCCCAATGGCTTTACAGATCCCTTGTAAGGAATAAACTTGCATGCTAGTTTGTCAGGGTTTTTGGGGGATCCCAAAGAGTCAATGGTCACTACAAATGCTGGTTGTGACGCATATAATTTGGATTGGCTTTACTGGTTTCAACTGGACTTAAAAACACGTTTCGGCAGTAGTACTGTATACTTATTCTGATGAACGTACAGTTACTCATGTACTCATTCATCCAGAGTTATTGTGTTGGAATGATTTCATTTCCTCGGAATGGGACTGAGAAATGTAAGCGCTCTGACTGCCTTAAAATATGTTGTCATTGTTTTTACCAGTCAGTCCCTAGCCAAGCGTTATCTGCTGCATATGCCTTCCCCCAGCATGCATATCCAGACAGACCACGCAAGACAGCTTGAATAGAGGCTAGTTGCCTCCATCTTTTCTTAGTTTCCTAAGAGGGACAGGTGGAATCAATGTTTCAATCATACTTCACCTTCCATGCCTCTTTAGCTGTCATAGGCCATGTTCTTCGTTTCGGCGCTTAGCATCACATTTTCTCGGCGGTACGGAGCTGTGATGCAGCGGCGGGATCATCCTGGATGGCAGCAGACGCAAGAAGAAGAAATGATGACACACCTGCCCCCGACCACTGAAAGCTGTGACCGAACAGCAGTCTATGCTGCTAATCAGTGCATTGTAAGTGCAGATATGCATTTTCCCTAAAAATAGTTTCCATAAATCAGTCTAAAGGTGGATGGATTCTAAAATACGAATAAAAAAAACAAACCTCATGGTGGAATATAAAACTCACGTATGTCCTTCGCTTGAAGAGATTCCTGTGATTTTCTCAATATTCCTTTTATATTTCCATGCAAGAAATGCCACTGCACATTCAGTAAAGAGAAATACTCCTGTTTCACTGCTAAAATGCCTAATCAATAACCATTAACAGCTCTCTCAGAGTCCTTTTTAAATGAGATTATATAACTAATGAGCCACAGACAATGTAATGATCGGATGAGTCGCATCTGTTTTAACTTAATTCTTTGAAGCTAAAATTGGGGCGCAAGATTGATGAGACATGTCTGACAGAAGCTCATAGATGTGTAAATCTGAAAACAAAATGTAGTCAGAAAGATTTCAAACCTGCTCTTTACCAACAGTTGCAATTATGACAAAAATCAGAGTGATTTTATATGGGAATTTTATATAGAAATAAAATCATTAACGAATATAATGACAACTAACGTCTTAAAACATGATACACAACCAAGGCACATACACTATATCAACACATATTTACATAATATCTATAATAAATTAAGGATTGTAAGTTAATCTAGCAAGGCACGTGTCATTAAATCGATATACATAAAAGATTAACAAATAAATGTTTTGTTTTTTATATTCATATTTATATATAAATATTTTTTAAATATACGTTTTTTTCCTTCGACTGCCATTGCAGCATCTTTGTATTCCAATAACCACTAAGATATTCTTCAGTCTCAGAACAGTAGATTACATAAGTTGTCTAATTTAAGACAGAATGCATTCTTGAGATCCCCATTGTTAGCACACAACTGCCACTTTCACAACACACTCCCTCAGACTCCTTAAGCATGGTCACACTTTTAGACTGAAGCCGCCTCCTGTGTGATATGTAAGCCTCAGGGCATGGCCTCCTCATGGCATGGATTCATTTGTTTATCTTCCCTCTCCCGTTTTTGGCCTAGGGAACTAAATTAGCATAGGGCTCAGTTAGCTTGGCAGAACAGTGAAAGTTACTTTGCCCTTAATACGAGGGCACATCTCCTATGGACGTCATGCCTTCATTCAGAGTGTGTTCCCCCACTGTCTTCTGACCTCACAATCTCTCTCACTGCTGTGCACAAAACAGGCTGGTTGACTCAGTTTTACTGAGACACATTCTCTTCAAATCTCAGGTTATAAAATGGGTGTGATTTGGGGTAGAAAAAAACCCTCTACTCACTTGTAATTAAGAGGACAAAGCAAGCTTGTTGTGTGTTACAGAGGAAAAGATTGGGGAACAATGGCCCAGATGTCATGGCTTTCTGCTTTTGTCTGTTTGAGCTGGACAGCATAACATTTGGTTTGTATTGTGCCTACTTTAGCTGACCAAGGATACTAATAAAATCACCCTAACCCCACCCTTCAGTCCTTCTTCCTATGCCTCTTATTACCATCCAGATGACAGAGAATGTTTCATCATGCGTATTCTTTATGTAATTGAGTTATTAGATTTTTTTTGTGTTTTCAGCAGAAGCTGCTCAAATGCAGCACCTACAGTTAGTGCAAAAGTGACTCTTCTTTTTAAGTCTTTTTTAGGCAAGAGAATAGATGTCTGGTTTCCTCCCTGCGATTTGATATTTGCAAATATCTGCTAATTCTAAATCCACCATGAAGGGCCCAAATCGGCAAAAACACGGTTTGCTTTATGTCGTCCACAATGAAGACTGATGATGCACCCGAACGATTGACTCTAGGGGGGATTTTCTGAAGAAATTAAGCGCCTATGTACTTTTTCCATGGATGATGGCAAGATGCTCAGAGTAACATGGCTGTTTGAGCAGTCAGCCCACGTCTCAAGTTGTGACATCCTGGAAGACTCGCAGCATAAATTCAAACTTGTATGACGTGAGGATGGCATGCGGGTATGGATCTTATGCTCTTCAAAGACAGCTGGGTCAATAACTACATTGACATATATTACGGATAAATTATATGTTTCACACTGTAGTGTGTTATCATTCGAGATCTCTCTGTCGCTAAAAGGCATCTGTTAAATGGGTAGGTTATTTCTAGGTTGGGTACGTCCTGACACAGGCCTGTGGAGCTTCCGCGGGTGAGCAGCTTCTTCTGGGTGCTCATCAGCAGTATTGAATTTGCTTAAGTTTGCTGAAATATAATCCCCCTTTCAATTTATAGATGCACCTTTACAAGGATATACCATCGATGCCTCATCCCACTAGACGCATTTAATTTTGTGGCTAAGCAACACTTGCACGTAAGAAATGATTAATCTTTCAGTCGGGAAATTAAAGCAACACACCTTTACAATGTTAAGATGGATGTAAGTAACTATTACTAGCCTTTGCTTAGATTGATCGAGAGAGTGTCCAATTCATAATGTAATGCATCATACCCAAGGACAGATTTTATATGCATTTATACCAACCTCCGTAAAAGGAGAATATGTTGAGTATTATAACACAGTGTAACTCTACTAGTTTGACAAAAGACTGTAATGCTCATCTTCATTATAGACATGAAGTTTTAATCATTGAACAGATCTTAGCAAGGTTGCTAATGTGGACCCATCAGCTGGCTTCCACCGGGAAAGTTCTTTTAGTCTTTGTTGGCCCTCAGACTTTTTCAGCTGACTGCATGTGTTACTTGTCAATCAGTTTTACAGTTTCAATGAATCTGACCTTTGGTTTAATTTATGAATCTCAATATGTTGCTCTTTTGGTGAAAAAGTTGAGAAAATTACTAGCAGATTCACTTAAATTTAGATATTTTTTTATGGTGATGACAATTTTAATTGGCCCCAGAGTCATTTAAAGCATTCCTGTGCTGAAATAAATTCAGAATGCATAATGAATACATTCCGTTCAGTTGTTCTACGGTACTTTTTTAGACAGTAGGTTGCAAATTTTCAAGTTCCGTGTTATTGGAAACGCATAAAAACATTGTAATTTTTCCTTCACATAATCCATGCATATTGACATAGATCTCTGTGCATTTCGACCAATCAGATGGTGGTGATGCAACCAGCTCGGTTTGGTCACGCTTTCAGCCTGCTAGTAAGCAGGGCCATGTCAGTACGAGTTCGGCTTGGGTACAGCTCGTATACGTTACAATGGAAAACCACCAGTTTGCGGTACGACTTGGGTACAGCTCAGTCCTTAGTGGCAGTGGAAACGGTAAGTGTCTTTGCGCGGTACGGGTTGGCTACGGCCTGGTTCCTGTTTACCAGTGGAAAAGCACCGATAGTTAGGAGAAAGCTAGTTCTAGGAGAAACAAAAGAAACAGTTCTCATATATCTTTTCTGATTTTCTTTAGCTCTGTGAGTTGATACAAAGAATAATTGCCATCGTTACATTTTGGGATTAAGAACATACTTTTCAGCTTGCATGTCCTGCTGTCCCATAAAAAATAATAAATTAGCAAGCTTCTAAAAGCCAAAGCAACCCTGTATACGACTAGCATGAGGAGCACAGTTAGAGGCCCAGAAGAAACACAGGTAAATCAGCCATGAACGGAATAAAAGCTGATAAAACTGGTATTGGCATTAAAGTAGTTTTTATTATGGCTGTATGTGATGTTCTGTAACCTTTACGTACCGTTAAAGATATTTACATTAATTTATGTAAACGGATGACGTTAGTTATTAATCATAATAGTTATTTATGGTATTTTTAAATTGATAGTGCGTAAGACAGATATATAGAGCTGTTTTAAGCATCACGTAGTGTGTGTGCTAGGAAATAACAGATTTTGCGATCCAATAGGATTGAGCATCGAGCATTCCATAAATCATTCCTGGTTTCTTGTTGAATAGCGGTATAATCACTGCTCTGTCCTCCAGGATAATGAATGTGATAATGAGTACATTTGTGCAACTCTAATTATGCTGAGGATTTGCTAGGATGCGGGCGATGTATCTAAAATCCAAAACGAGCGAACACCCCTTTGGCTCTGACAATGCAATGTGTAGGGTTAATCTCATCCTTTGCATTTGTTACGTTACTTCTGGGGAAATTCCCCAAAGTATATCGCTTTGCTGTGAAAGTAAAGGATGTATGCTCACTATCTGTTTGGGTTCAACATCTGCCAGATGTCTCACAAGTATCAAAATGATTTTCCACAGAGAAAACGGCTTGTCCAGGTCGGTGCAAGAAATTCCTCTTTTCGCTCGCATTGCATCGGTTGCAATGCAGAAAGGTGCGCGTAGCAGCTCTGACATCCCGTGGCTCTCCAAGAATGGAGTCATCTATCGTTATTTATGTTCGCAGGTCATGGACGCGGGCGGTGTCTTCATCAGCAGGGCTGTCACAACCTTGGCTCCTCGCAATCGTCTGACACCAGACCGACACCGGCAAGGAAGGAAAACGTCAGGCGGGTGCCGTCTTATTTATTAGTAACATTCACGACTCTTTGAAACAAGGAAGAAGAGTTTCTATTGTGCAGACATATGGCAACTAGTAGCTTTACTAATGATGTGTTAATGAAACAAAGTCAGATGCATACTTCACGTAAACACAGAGGAAAAGTACTCTTCAAAGCTGATCTCACGATGAAAATAGAAACTGTTTATATTAACATTAATTTCACACTGACCAGATGTTACAATAGTCATGCAACTAATGCACATTTCTAAGCGTTAAGCATTGCTAGAGACCCATGAATGTTGCTAAGTAATGAATTATATAAACCCTATACATTTTAATCATAGGTTTCACACGTCCTGGCTCTGTGACACACTAATGCACGATCAGTTGAATGAATATCATTAGTTTTAGTTGTGAGGTCAGATTCACTTCATTTTAATAAACAGCTTAACTTCCAGAACCTATCAAGTATACCATGTTCTGTCACAGGGGGGCATAAAAAGGGTCACGTATTTTTTTACACCACATTGTTTTGTCCCTTCCTTTGCAATTTAAACAAGAAACAAAAAGCCTTCGGAAAATATCATTATCATTTGAAGCCACGTTTTCCATCTGGATAAGCAATTAAGGACCGGGAACTATTTTGCTTATTTCTCTCTCACAAATTCAGTGATTATCGTGATCTTTAATAGAATTTCTCCTTTTTACATGCCGTGCGTTTATTATTGTGGAAATACAGCGATTTGAGAGAATCATGTCGCTGCTCTTGCACCTCCTCTCATCCTCCCTTTTGACCTCACGTTGCTTTCTAATCCTTTATAGTCACTTCTCAGACGGTTTTGTTTCGCTGCTCCATGTACCTGCAGACTTTAAGCATTGAATTTCCCCATCTTTGGTTGCTATAATCCCCAACTATTTTTCCCCGAGCACCAAAATCCAATTAAAATTGCAGGCAGATGGGGGGGTTCGGGTGATCGAGTTCACGATCTGGATTAAATCGAACACCCACTGCTGTACTGTAACCTCCAATGTTTTTCGTACATGTTCCTTGATGTAAAGGAAGATTACACTGACATGGGCTGATCAGCGCTATTAGTCCAGTTCTCTGACTCCAGTTGTTAATCTAACCCTCTGTAGTTGTTCGCCGGAGCACAGAGGCTGATCATAGATCAGGTCATTGAGCATTTTTGGCTAGTCATGCTGAAGTACGAGCCAACTTTCCACACGGCCAGGCACTGACCGGTTCAAATCAGGCTTAGTAATATTCCCTGCAATACAGTAACAACGAACTGCTTAAACTTATTTTCCTGGGAACAAACAGCACTGTTATCAGACTACACCCATCCATTTTAAATCTCTTAATGTCCTTGATCCTTTAAATCAGTCCATTTGGAAATACACAAGTTTACTTACTCCTTCTTACCTGAAAAACTCGTATAATTACCAAGCCAGATGTGATACACCATAAGCTTTAGGTATCCTTCCCTAAAGCTGGAGAAGGTGGAAGGTAACAAAAAATGCTCAGTTACGTTAAATTTCACCGATTATTTAACGCCTCATATTTAAACGGTTATGCGGCAGCATATGGTTCATTACAGCTGCTTCACATAAACAGCAACCTTCAAGAAGTATTTCATAATTCATTACAAGTATATAAACAGTGTGAGTATGTAAACAGTTAAGGATAGGACTGACCTTGCACGCAAGACATTAAAAAATTGTGTTTGCAAGATGAAGTGCGTTAAATACTGCATGGATTTTTTTATGAGCCTGGCCTTAATCCGAACAAAACATTTCATTTTGTAAATAAAATAATTGTTATCATTGGTACAAAACAATCATGGTTGTTTATGTGGCAAACGTTCAAACAGACAAAGGATATATAAAATATATTATATATATTTAAATATACAATTAGTCTCTTTTGTTTTCATATAGAAAAACTGAGATAACGATCAGAATAATCTGTCAAATGAAATACTTTTATTGATAATGGTAGCAAACGTGCTGTTTCATTCCAGGTGGTTCATTACAATGAATATTTATAGGTTTTGAATAGAATTTCTTTGACACTTAATTGTAACAGTGAAAGCCATGTGCTGAGCTTTCTCATTTTCAATTTCTTAATGCTAATTATTTAAAATGATTGTTACTTTATGATTTGGTGATAAGAACTGACAGGCGGTCCCTGCGTTAGAAACTTCCGACTTACAGACAAGTCGTACTTACAAACGGACTGCAATAAAGCCTAATATATTAAACATTCGAGCTAAAGACACAGGTTTGTATTAACGAACGCACGCACTACTTTGTGAAGCTCATGAAAACAGCAATTCATTGGCTGAAGGTACATACAGTAACATTTGTGGTTACTTTTATTATCATTATTATTGATAATAATAATAACGTGATATTAGTGATAATGCAGATAACAACAACAACAATAATAATATTTTTCTGACTTACCGACAAATTCCACTTAAAGACAGACTTAGAGAATGAATCTCGTTTGTAACCTGGGGACCGTCTGAAATTCAGATTTATTCTATGTTAATGCATCACAACCAAAATAAAATCAACTTAGATGGAACGCAGATTAGTTTACCAGCAAAAGCTCTTAATTTCTGTAACAAATATTTGAATAATGTCTCAGGTGCAAGGCGGGTCTGGGGTTTATTGTGGCCTCACACTTCCAGGACTGGGGTTGCAATTAGGGAAGCTCATCCTGTGTCAGCATAGGGTTCTCTTTCCACTCTGTGTGATAGACACAGGACTGGGTGCATGAGTATGTGCCCAGCATGGGGTTGGAATCCTGTCCAGGTGGTCTCCTCCCTTCTCCATCCTTGGAAGCCATTGGCATCTCCAACAACCTCATTTCCTCTGGTAGTCACATCCATGTCACCTGCACTTTATAGCACTGTTACTGAGCTTTGCCAGCAGATTTTTCTTGCTTTTGCACGATTTGTACTGATTTGGATTATTTGTACTATTCTGCACTGTCTTGTATTGTTTTGTACTGTCTTTAGGTTTTTTGTAAGAAGTGTGGCTGAACAAACAAGCATTCATGTGCACCTTTTTATTTATTAGGTTTTTGCTTTGTTAGATGTTGTTGTGTAGCTCCTGCTCCAAGCCTACTTACACCGGTACCTGGGCATTCATTGGAAGCTCAGCCAAGCAGCCCTTATGCCTAGTCAACACTTGACAGCACGTACTTTTGTAATGTGCTATTTGCATCACTTGTACATCGCTTGAGACAAAAGCATCTGCTATATTAAATAACCATAACTCATTGAAAAGGCTGCAGGGCAGTCAGAATCATGGACTAAAGAAACAGATGCAAAAAATGAATAAGAAGTAGTGTAAGGAGAAAACTCCTAAACTCCTAAAAGAGACCATCTCTATCGTTTTCTGGGTTAGCTGATAAACTCTGGCATATAATTACTTGTTTCCAGAAACAATGTAAGTGATTAATGTCTTATTAAAATGTAGAAATATGCTTTATAGAATCTGCAGCAACATAATTAATCCCTCAATTTTTGTTCTCAACAATAGGAAGTTAAAAATAATGATTAGTGCTCTGAATATTGATAAAAAGGTCATTATTGGTATGAGAATATAAACCAAATGGGCTAATACTCTCCAAAACAAAGGTTAGGTGACCCGTCCTAGAAGGTCATGTTTGTCACAGTGTAATGGCTGCTAGTTACATCAAATCACTCTATCACCAGGATTGTTGTGTGTATTGGTGCATTATCATCCTGATACATGGCACCACCTTCAGGGTACAATGTTTGAACCACTGCCGGAACATGGTCCACCAGAATTGTTCGGTAGTCCTTGGCAGTGACATGCCCATGTGGAACAAGTAGTGGGCCTAGGGAATGCCATGGTATTGGCCTGTGCTGCACTCTGACTATGCAACAGTCTAGCTGGTAAGCCTCTTTGGGGCTTCTTCACACTGTAACTCTCCCAGATGTGGGAAAGACAGTGAAGGTGAACTCATCAGAGAACAATACATGTTTCACATTGTCCACAGCCAAGAATTGCCCTGCTGGTGCCATTGAAATTGACATTTGCCATTGGCAAAAGTGACCCAAGGTCTGGCTATAGCAGCTCGCGACGAACATTATTAACTGGTTGTGTACTGATGGCATAATCAAATTCTAGGCTGTCCCTTAAATTAGAAGTCACTAATTAACTGTGGCACCCCATGAAGTATTTAATGTCCCATGCAGAAGGAATGCCTTGAATTTGCTCTGCTGTTATAACTGCTAGAGGAGGTGTGGTGAACATACTGTAAATTTATTTGTTAGCAAAGAAAATGAGTGTATTTTAGTAAATGTTAAGTGAGTGACATGCAAATGTTGAAAACCCCCATGTGTCCAAAAACTTTTGACTGTGGTGTATATGTATATATGTGTGTGTGTGTATCTAAATTTGTTTATATGTTACATATATGAGCTTCATATATAGCATCAACAAAAATCTTTAAATTATAAAGCTACCATATAAATTTAAATATAGGTTCTGGTTCTTCTTCGGTTGTTCCATTGATTCACACTCTTTATCCAGTAGGCCTTGAGATATCGCAGGCATTTTGATTGTCTGAAGTGTGACAATGTTATTCTTTTTCCAATGCAGAACTGCAGGCCAGAACTATCATTGTGACAACGCTCAAGCTGTCTGCCACTTTGTGGGGCTGTGATGGAGTCACGCTGTTTCCATTAGCGCCAGCGATTGGCATGCACATAAATCAGACCCGTCGCATTAGCCCTAATTAACGTGCATTTCCCCACTAGCATTTTTAGCACAGGTACGGATATGATGCATAGTTTATATACCAATTTTATTCTTGAGACATTAAACTGTGGTTTCCTGTTACACAGGGGCCCTGAACTAACATAAAAACAGCTGTAGATGGCTGAGAAACTGATACATTTTTGAACACTATCCCTAGCTTCAGTTGGGTAACCCTAATAGAGGAACTTAGGGTGACATAACAGGCTGTTGGAAAGTGTGAAACATGCTACTAAATCAAGCTAAACTGCGAATTGCTGTTATATAACAGTTGAAACAATCATAAAAACAGGTTTTGATTTTTAAAAAAGCCAGAGCCTTTCTAACCCTAAGCCTAACTTCAGTTGGGTAACCCTAATCTAGGGACTTAGGCTAATACAACAGGTTATTGGAAAGTACGAAATATGCCATTACGTTTAGATGGACTGTTGCATCCTGTTATAACGGGGCCCAGAACTATCATAAAAACAACTTTTAATGTATATAATAGCCATGACCTTTATAACGCTAACCCTAGCTTCACTTGGCTAACCCTAACCCTAATTTGGGGGCTTAGGGTGACATAACAAGCAGTTGGAGAGTATGAGATAAGCTATGCAATCAAGCTAAACTGTGTTTTACCTTCATACACAAGTCCAAAACTATTATAGAAAGACCCTTTGATGCCTAAGAACTCCTTAATTTTCTACCCCTAACCCTACCTTCAGTAGGCGATCCCTTATTTGGGGACTTAGGATAACAGAACAAGCTGCTAGAAAGTATGAAATAAGCTATTAAATCAAGCTAAACTGTGTTTTACCTTCATACACAAGTCCAAAAATATCATAGAAAGACCCTTTGATGCCTGAGAACTCCTTAATTTTCTACCCCTAACCCTAGCTTCAGTAGGCGAACCCTTATTTAGGGACAGGCTGTTAGCGAATATCAATAACTCTACTTAATTGAGTTTAAGTTCACACCATGTGCTGCTGAATGTGTCTGCTAGGTTTATAGTGATCGCTGAATTGAAGTCTCGTACAGGTATAGATCCAAAATCCTGTCAGGTTCTTTTATTTTATTAAATGATTGCTGTGGGGAAGCACTGAGAGTGTTCATGTCTTCTTGCTGGGTGTAAGCTGGCTAACGGTTTACTTCTTTGCTAAGACCCATCTGTGACCCAGAAAATGAGCATTTCGTGGATGAATCATGTTTGCGTTTCGTGGAATGAAATTACGCTGTCAGGTGACAGCCTAACATGATATGGATGGTAGATGTTTCTTAATTATCATAAGGTCAGTGCATCTCCTGTAGTATGACCCTGAAGTTCTATTTACACTAGTACTGACACACTGTAGAATAACAGGGACCCAGTAGCTATGTTGTTCAGATCCCTAATTTTTCTATGCATGAGTTGGACTTGAAACTGGAATACAGATTAAAACACGAATATACCAGAGCACAATAATTTTTTCAAGTTTTTTATGGCTTATAAAACCAATTTTATGCCAAATAACCAGTTTATGAAAAAAATATGCCCTTTAATAGATGTATAGCTGTGACTTAAAGAAACATAGATGTACAGGATGAAGTAATCATCTTAAATTACACTGGAGATTTGCATGAGGAAGTACCCCCCATACATACCACACTACAATTAGATGCACACGTTCTTGAAAGAATAGAATTCTTATTATGGAAGCAGGTTGTCAGTTTCAGACCTATGTATGGGAATGCTAGATCTGCAGTTCTTAAAATTTGCAATATGCCCTCTGAGCCAAACCGTCACTCCAAGAACAGAAAACACATGTTTCTGGGACTCATTCATTTGTTGTTCTCAAACTGTATATTATCACTATGCTTTGTTGAAGAAAAAAAGGTTTTGACCACACCAAATGCTTCACATTTAATTAAATTTTCAATATCTGGAGACAGTACAGGCACTTCCATCAGATAAGGGACTTCCATTACATGTGCGAACGTCGATTTCGAAACAATCTCTGAAATAATCACTGCTATTACATGACGCAGGAGTGTGTTGAATGGATGGACAGAGCACATGTGACTTGATCGTGTATCGAATTAGACAAATACAATGCAATTTTTTTGAGGACCAGAAAAACAGGGCCTGACTGAAGTGACTTCAGAGAGCTGATGTCACTCTCTACAGCGTCAAGGTGTTTAATGTTAGTTTAATGGGAGAGGTGTAGCAGGAAGACAGTCAAGGCTAAGAAAATTGTTGGGCATGAGGTCAAGTAGCTAGTGTGCGAGTTTGAGATGATTACCTGATGAGGCTCAATAGTAAATCACAGATGTAACACAGTGGACATATATCAGTGTTCTCACTGGAAATATTTGTGAAACAGATATCCTTCTTGTTTTGTAAAGCAAAACATAAGGTTGACTGACACACACTCTCAGAAACCTTAAACGGAAAATGCTACACGCAAATTACGCAACTGTCTTTAGCTATTAGTGAGATTACATTCAGGTGAACCGATGACTAAATATGATCACGATGGTGACTGCAATCCCCGCTGCTGTGAAACGAAAAATATCATTTGTTCACTTGCTTTAAGACGTCCAAAATATTGCTAGAATAAACAAAATGGAAATACTTCATCCCGTGTAGATTGTCATTGTCATGGCAGCAAGGGAAAGACTTTTTCTACTTAAGCTATTTCCTTTAAAATCTTAGGCTTCTATCTGGTTCAAAATGCTTCTTCGACTCAAGTGCATTTTCAAAGTCCTTGGTCCTCTCTGTCACTAATAATTCTACTCAAGCTTGCGACTGAAAATACTTAAAAATGGCCTGTTGTAGAACTGAATTGCTGTCTGTCAGGCTCATTCAGTGTTAATGGACTCTCCACTTTCCCAGACTGAACTCTATGTTTAAGGTCATGATACAAACATGTGCAGTGTCTCTCACTGGCTGTGCTTGAGATCCTTTCAGCCTCAGACTCAATATACAACACCATTTTGTTCTCAGTACGAGGATTTCACAGTGCTGGTGGCTTTTGTTGTAAGATACTTCTGAACTGACGGTTAGCTTATAAGTGTACAAGAAATCGGTCCATCATCTCTGCAATAGGGTGAGAATGTTTGCCAGAATTTTGCCATGTATGTCAACAGGGAGAGATTTCATCTGTATGGTTAATAAAAATTAACAATAAGAAAATTACCACTGATGACAATTTTATTACAGAGAAAAATCCTCTGGAAGAAATCCATAGAAAGTATTCTTTCTGGAGAACTTTTCTGGAGATTATTAGGCATCATTATCGGTTATTAGACGAATCCGGCTGCTAAAGCATCAGTCACACCAGAATGACTTATTACTAGTTATAATGGTTTAATATAAACTGGCATTTCTAACAGGCACCACAATTGCAAAACACTTCAGAATAGGACGCTGTTGTATGACATTGTCCTTAACACACTGATTACAGCACAAAAAAAGTCCATCAAAAAAACTGGAACAGTAGATGTTAAGACAGAACGTGGCAATTCAGACATATGAGTAAAATGATTTTCCCCCACTCCAGAACACATTTGAACAATCAAAGGATTTTCTTTGTGCTTCAGGGCAGTGTTTCCCAA
This sequence comes from Mormyrus iriodes, assembly GCA_011763525.2. Lineage (NCBI taxonomy): Eukaryota > Metazoa > Chordata > Actinopteri > Osteoglossiformes > Mormyridae > Mormyrus > Mormyrus iriodes. The sequence continues at coordinate 185,417 of JAAGVU020000015.1, read as the reverse complement.
TCTGGTCCTTGGGGACCCACAGCTGGTCCATGTTTTTGCTCCTTCCCAGCTCCTTGCTAAATGGCCCATATTTTTGCAGAAATGTGGACTGACTGTTGGTCCCCGAAGACTGGATGGGGAAGCACAGCTCTACAGCATACAGAAATACACTGTGATTGGATCAGTTAAACAATTTACCTGCTACATTTCCTGTCCCAAACAAACATCTTGACCTAACAATATAGACACATTTTTTTATGCATACTTGTTCTTTTGGTTCAATCTGCTCATGCAACCATAACACATTATCGTGGTTTATCGCTACAGTCTTCTGACATTGTTCATGCAATGGCTTTACATCCAGTATACCATTGTTTGAAACATGCCCTTTTAGAATTGCACACAGGTACTGATATTTAGTTTTTGTGTCTAATTTACAATTCAGCGGTAAAATGTTTAGTCAGGTCTTGAACACAAACATCTGACTGTCATGAAGTTTTAGACAGTGGAGGTCTCAAGATGGGGTGGGTGTGTGATTCAGCAGGGTAGGCCTCTGTGCCTGTGAGCAGAAGGTTGCTGGTTCAAATCTTTTCATTGGTAAAATAGTCACTTGTTTTTTAGACCCTTGATCCAGGCCCGTTACCCCGAAATACTCCAGGGACACCATATAAATAGATGACCCTGTAATTTAACTTTACTCTCGACTGTATGTTTGTAAATGTGTGCGTATTTCTTAAAGGAGAGCATGATGAACTATGTGGAAACAAAAAAATTCCAAGTAACTTACGCCAATAAAGCATCGGTTCATTTTTAATATCGTTACAGTTGATATAGGGGACCAGAGTATCAGGGTGTCCGGATTTAAACTGTTTGCTGGATAAAAACCGTCACAAAGACCACAGCGACGAAGGGTTTGGGTCTATAGGCCATACTTCTGGAGAAGTTCCGACTGCCACTGGCGCTTACGCTCGGGGAACTCGCGCGGAATTTTAATGTTATGGAACTCCTGGATGCACTGCTTCATCTCCTCCTCGGCGCTCAGCTTCTCGGTGAGCTTCCGTCGGTTGAGGCCACCTTCTTGCTGGCCGCCGCTACCCACCAGCGATTGGAAGAGCTCGCTGTTGCGTCTCTTGTCAGGTAGCTGCATCCACTGCACAGAGCCTTTCTTGGAGGGCCGGCCCAGGGTGAGAGTGCTTGGCTGGCGGGAGGCCGACTGGAGGCCGTGACTGGGGGCCAGCAAACCGCCATCCTCTGGGTCGTCCTGGGGGGAGGTGATCTCTGAGTGCGTCTCAGAACTGGAGGTGGACAGTTCGTTCAAGGAGGCACCGCTCTCGCTCCCCTTGGCCGGGAGTTTCCCATCCTTGTGCTCATCTGATTCCTGCTTGAGGCATGACGTCCTGGTGGGGGGCCCTGTTTGGGGATGGGGGGCACAAGAAGACATGGAGGTAAAAATGGAATTTCAAATGTTTCCATGTAGACCGTTGAGCTAAAATGTATTTTTAAAATTGAAACCATGAAACCATGTTAACTTCACCAGTCAATGTCAGTGACTCACCCAGTGGAACGTTAATGTTTATCAGCAAAATAAGCAAACAAATAAAATGATGCAATTAAAGAAAGACAGCATAAATATAAAACAATATTTTGACTGAGCAGGAGCTACAAAATTGTTATGTGGATAAAGTATCGTCTAACACCTCTCGTGTGTCATTCCAGTGGATCTGAAACCCAGTTCTTCACTAATTTTCACATTTAAAATGATTTGTGGCCCTGTTCCCATCTGAAAGTAAATGCTGACAGAATAAGACCTTATCAGATAGTCATTATGGATCTGAATTAATCCCAGGTATACTTGGGGGAATAATGATGAGATTTCAGCCAGCAAAATACTCCAGCTGCTGGCAAAAATAGTTTAAAGTAAACGTGCTTCTTTCTCCTCATATTGGATAACAAGGAAATTAGAAATTATGAGACTTTGGAATAAGTATCATATTCATTGAAACATGAAAAAAAAAATCACATAAAGACAATCAAAGTATGTTTTTTGTGCATTTTTTGTGTTTTGCCCAAAAGTAAGCAATGGGAAAAGGGAAAGGAAGAAAGAAGGACAGACTGCTCTAGTGGGATCTTGCAAATCAGATTCTTTGGGCTAGAAAAATAGCATTGAAATGAAAGTAAATAATTAAGCCTACAATGTGTGATTTACTCCCAGAGGCCCCACTATTATGTGGCAATTACTGTATGCTGCTCACAGTGAATTTTTCAGCTGGACACTTCAGGGAGAAATACAATCAGATAGCTTCATGCCATAAAATACAGATTCCATCCAAGGGAGCACAAATCCACCCATTCAGATACCATATATGTGTCTTTTCTGTCCTTTTATGGAAAGCGTAAATGACACCATTCCTTAAATGTTAGATAATTTGTGGTGAAATTTAAACAGAAGTGTCACTGCTGACAACCTAGTTGCTCGAGGGAGAGCTTTAAACGTTGATTTAAAACGTCTTATAGTGAAATAGGAGGATGATGAGGCTGCTGATTAACAGAATGGCCGGCCATTGATGCCACAAACGCTCATAAAGCAGTAGCTGCTGCTTTCAGAGAGCAGTCGAGCCAGATTGGCGACTATTAGAATTCTAGGTGAATGAAAGTATAAATGTAGTTAACAGAAATGGGTTATAAACCCTGTCACACACGCACACACACATACATTTGCACTCATATATTTGGGGGGAACTTCCATTCATTTCTATGGGCATAACCCTAATCCCAACTATGACAACCTTAACCCCTACCCAGCCCTAACCTTAACCGTAAGTAACCAAACAGAATAAAAGACTTTTGACATTCTTAGATTTTTGATTGCAGTCACAAATTTTTATAAAACTGAATTTCCCTTTGCGGGGACTGAAAAAAATGGTCCCCACAACATCAAAATAAGGTTTGTATCAGATTGTAGGGACATTTGGCCCCCACAATGTAATATGTAAATAACCCCCCCCCCCCCCCACACACACACATACACACACACACACATACACACACACAAATGCTATATCAATGTTGCCCATTTTTCACATGTACGGAAGGCATACTGGATTGCCAGACCCAACATGAGATTAATGACGCCAGCATATTTTGCAAATATAAGCAAATAGTAGGGATGTGACTGGACTGTATCTGAAATGAATCCTCATGTTTAGCGGAAACTACGACATGTTTCATGTGTGCCAAAAACATCAACACTTTGAAAAGAGCGACAGTTATAATTAAAATGAAATTGGAAGTTTTTCATGCTTTATTCAGCTCATAGCCAGGTGCTGCCTACACAAGCAAACATTAACAAAAGCAACGTGCTTTTTCAGATTGTGATGACGTCAACCAGTAAAGAATTAAATTTACACTTAAAAGGTCTTCTCCACCAAAGCACCTACCAGAAACAATAATAATGAATGAACCATAAGTTAAAAATAAAAGTGCATCTGAGAAAGTGTGGTACACAAAACCTACTAAGCCTTGAAGTCTGTTTATTTTGCCAGTCCAAGGCTCAAATGTTTAGTTTTCATATCTTAAACCAAACACTCAGAAGACAATGCAAAATGCTAAGCAGCTTTGTGGCACTGAGGGTCCAAACAATACAGTTCCCAGGAAACACTATTCATCGGACAGCTATGGATAGAGTTTGGGTTAAACCACTGGATATTTCTCTGAAGTAAACGATAGATTTTGACTGTGTGACCATAGGAGTAACTGCAGCAAAATCTCAGTGTCGGTATCAGTACATCTACAGCCTCTTTATTCCGTGTCATGAAGAAGGCTACCCTTCATTTCTGCGTACAAGCTGGGCCAGTTTCATTTCGACTGGTCAGACAACTACTTCACCCCATTCCACTTTAATAAGTTCAGCCCCACTAAGTGTAACAGAAAGGCAGATGTTGGCAGGGTACCGTACATTACACTGCATTTAATTCTTTGAGCAGAGGCTCAGAGCGGAGTATAAAAGCATGTTAACCAGGGGGGTGGTGTGTGGCTCAGCGCATTAGGACTCTGTGCCCGTGTTCAAAAGGTTGCTGATTCAAATCCTGTGATTGGCAGAATTTGCTCACCGTCGGGCCCCTGAGCAAGGCCCTTGACCCTAATTGCTCAAGGGACCGGCTGACCCTGCTTTCTAAAATGTACCTCCCTTTGGTTAAAAGAATCTGCTAAATAGATACAGTAAACTTGGCAAAAGACCATCAGTCATACTCAAAGTAGCCAATCCTGGTGCAAAACCAGACGAGTTTCAGAAGAGGTGAACGTTCTGTTTGTGTTCACCAAGGGAGGTGATTCACCAGTTCCAGCAGACTGGTGTGGTAGTTGCAGTGATGCCAGTAATAGAGGAAGGAATTCAGAAGGTTTGGAAGGGCACTGCTGGGTGATAGGGACTATTAACTGGCCAGCTGTTGTGGAGGGGAGCAGCCTGCTGTCTTCGCAGGGGCTGATGATGTCCTGAAGATAATTAGCTCCCAAGCTGTTCACTGCCATCCAGGCCAGACCAGAAGCCTTGAGCTTGACTCCAACAAAACAAAGACTGCTGTGTCTTTAAGACCAGATTATATTTTTTATATCATTATTTTTTAATGAGAAATATTTCAGTCAGCTGTGCTTTATGAATGCCTGCTTCCCTCAGCTCGGCCTACAGTACCCCAGCACCGTGATCGAAAAGGAGTAGCTTCCTTGGATGACGTAACCCGGCCTGCATGGACGACCAGCAGATGTTGTGGATGGCATGTGACCCCACAAGACCCCTCTGAAATACTCATCTCACCCACGAGCTGAGATGAAGCCTCATCGAGCCAGTCTCTTAGATAACTCCGTAGCCTTTCAGTCTCATCTGGCTTGCGGAAAGTGGCAGGCTATATGGATTCAAATCAAAAATGGGAATAGTGTAATGCTTCATGTTGAGATAGGACCCATCATCTGAGACGGGGAGGATGACGTCTGAAGCGAGGTCCTGCCCAAGGCCATTTATTTTCTCCCACTGCAGTGCACCATTATCAAATAATTAAACACAAACAAATACAAAAGAATAAGTGAAAATACTTTCTATAACTAAAGCTCTAACAAAAACGGGAACACTTGAGGGGGTACAATTAAAGTGGTATTACGCTATTTCTTATGTATTAATTAAGCACAAACTGAGTCTTAATTACTGATCTCATGTTCACTCATCATTAATGAATCGTGACACATCTTTTATCTCAAGCAGTTACTATATTTGTTACTATATCTGTTAATTCTGTAAACCTCTGTGAACTACTGAAGGAACAAACAACGAATGAAACATGTAAAATACTGATCTCAAGATTAGTCACCATTAATGAATCGTGACATATCTTTTATCCCAAGCAGTTACTATATTTGTTACTATTTCTGTTCATTCTGTGAATCTTTGTGAACTACTGAAGAAACAAGTCATGAATAACACAAGTGAAATACTGAGCTCATGTTTGTTCACCATTAATCAATCATGACGCATATTTTATCTCAAGTAGCTATTATCTTTGTTCTTAACTTCAAGTATTTGTACTCCCTCAAGTAAAGTGTTACCACAAAGACTTACACCAAAAACAACATAAACGGAAAAGCGTAACTGCAGTTCTGGCTACACTGGCACTACACAGCCCTGAACAAAGAGGTCCAAACCTACCCAACTTCCTCCTTCTATCAGGGCAGCTCCACCCTTCAGCTAAACTGTTGCCTATTCCTAAGAACAAACATTAATTAAAGAATATTATCTTCTGAATATTATAATGAATACAGCACTCTTTATTATGATTATCAAAAGCAACTTCAAAAGAATACAGGTTCCCATTACATAACAGGGCATAATTATTACTCTTTAATTACCTTAAAGATGGAGGTGGCTCCCACTTCCTGTTAACCAGGACAGCAACCCCATACCTCCTTCTTGGGGAAGACTTCAGTTCCTAGTAAACAACCAGTATTCACTTAAAGACATACCTCTGCAACCTATTGCCCTAAATCACTACAGAATGTATTTGTCACAGCCAAGCCTGTGACACCTTGGCTCAACACTTTGTTCCGCGCTTAATTCCTCAGCCGTAAGACACTTCACAACACAGCAGTGATGTTTACTGAGTCACTGGCTGCACGCTGATAGCTCTTCACCAGGTTGGAAGTATGGCATTAATGTAGTTCTTGGTCAAAAATCTTAGAAAAACACTGCTCTTTTTAATTAAACCCAGATTCATTAGTTGTAAGTAGCGTGTCTGGGAACCTGAGCTGTTTTGATCAGCGGAAACCTCCAGTCATGGTGCATCTGGACGTGAGAAGGGCAAAGTCAGGGGAAGTCGGGGATGCTTGTGGAGTAAAGTGAGAACCTGGGGTCAGACTCATTAACATCACAGTAACACTGACCTCACAGCTGAGTTAAAACATGCCTACACACTCACCCAGGGCGGGAGCCTCCTAATACCTGTAATTAGGTGACATGACATTACGTCGTGTTCCAGTAGTCCAGGTGGAAGGCAGCTTGGTAATGATATTATCTGATATCCTTGACACATGTTTCTGCTTTCCACAATAGTCATTATGTACAGTTTTATGACACCCAGCAGATCCAGGTTCTGGAGATAATAAGGCAGCATCTTCACACTTAAAGTTCTTTTATTAACAACCCTTATAAAGACTCACATACACCAGGTCAAAACAACAACAACCGTCTGCCCCTCTCTTTGTTACACACAGCCCACTGTACTGGCTCCTTTACTTATACCAACCTGTCACGGTGGGCACACTATTCACTACACTAACATTAACATAAGCACTACACTAACATTAACATAAGCACTGCACATAACATTACTAGCCGGGGAACACGACACACGAAACAAAGCACATTATTTACGTACATGATGTGAACAAGGGCTACTTACACAAACAGAGAGAGCATGCTGGGAAACATGCAAATTACCTCCCCTAGCGAGAGGCAACTCTCTGACACTGCAGTATATTATATGCCTGGATAGGCTGCTCAGATTGTTCCGATTTTGGTACCCAAATACCATCCATCTTCTAAATGTTTATCCCAGACAGAATCATGGGGGGCCTGCAGCCTATCCCAGGCAGTACAGGGCACAAGGTAGGGGTACAACCTGCTTAGGATTTCAGCCCATCTCAGGGCATATACAAGCCTGCAGGTCTGCCCCACACCGTGTCACCCCTTTTTTGGAAGTATTGACTTTGCATGCACCCTGGTTTTCCTAATACTCTGAGTTTGTGCGGGTGTGTGCCCCATTAGAGACTAGCACCTTATCCAGGGTGTTCCCCTGCCTTGAGTCCTCTGCTCCAAGCTCTGCATTTGACCCTTTACTGCATAAGTGATAATAGGATGGGTTGATGGATGTACGGCTGAAGTGTTCAGTTGTGAACCTTTTAAATGTGGTTGTAATATCTTTTATTTAAACGTATCCTTCTACCTTTGTAAAGCACTTTGAATTGCCTTACTTCTGAATTGTGCTACTGCATAGAAATAAACTTGCCTTGCCATACCCACAGATTGAAACGACGACCTTACAGTATATAAGGTGATCAACCCAAATTTTAGCTATTGCTGTATGAGTGGCCTGTCATCCACCCATGAAGAAGTTTTTGGAGAATCAAACATTTTCAAGCGTAATTGCCAGTCTCCATTAAACGCCATGACATGTTAAAATTTTCTCACACTTGGTTTAATAGATAACACATTTATGCAGAATACTGGCATTCACTGAATGTGTGAATTTCACGGTGGAAGACAGAGAGCAATCGCATCTATGCAAAACTGCAGTCCGTCTGTAAAGGAGAGGAGTACTCTACTCTGAATGTTTCCAGAAACTTCCATTAGCAGATCCGTTCAGTACACTTCATTGGATTTGGTTTTAATAAGCCTTGCAAAAATAAAACTAAATGCGATGGGATGATTGCCACGTATTTCTAACAGTTCTGATGAATCATACGAGGCGTTGCGGCCTTGGGTGGGTGAGGTTATCACAGGATGGGTGTGACGGCAGTCCACTAGTGCCGAGGAGAATCCTGAAACTGACTTCAGCCAGAGCAATCTCAAATATTTGCTCATTACATTGTTAATTGAACAGGTGAAGATGAAGCAGGTTATTACACGGCTACAGCGAAATCTTTTAAGCCATCAACTATTACAATAGTTGTACATTCTTCTCAGCCATTATAAAAATCTTTTTTACGCAGCTCAATATGGCACTGAAGGCACTGTATAAGTGACAGGCTAATTTTACCATTTCTTATGCTGTCCACAGCTTGACGAGGATATATATGTTCGTTCTTTTCTTCTTCAGCAGTAATTGTTCCGGTGTGATATTATTTTTTATTTATTACATAAAACGGAGAAAAAAAAAACTAATGACATGAGACAGACAGACTGATTAGTGTGGAATAAGAGATTATGGGATATGAAAATGCAGATATACATCTTTGTTCCGTGATGGCATGGTGGCTCAATGGGTAGTGCTATTTCCTGTTGTTGCTTGATTCCCACCCCCCCTCTGAGTGTGTGGAGTTTGCATGCCCTCCCCGTCTCCTGTGTGTTTCCTCTGGGTACTCTGATTTCCTCCTGCCATCCAAAGACATGCATTACTGGCATCTCTAAATTGCCTGTAGAGTAAAAAAACCATGCATTGCATTGCCATTTTCATGTTTATCATGCAAAAACTTGGAGCTACACTTTCAGCACAAGCAAAAAAACAGGTGTATTCCCTTAAAGCTTCAGGATTCAAGTTCCTATTCTCACATGCTCTGCGTAATACTGAAATTCTTATGCTACAGTTTCAGGGTAGGGCAGCGCATGGGGGGTTTGGATGAATAGTACAGTACATGACAAGACAGTGCAGAACAAGAAGTAATGCAATACAAGCAGAACTAACAGTAGTGAAATACACAACAAGACAGTGCAGGACAAACAGTAGTGCAATCCAAGACAAGACAGTGTAAGAGGATACAGTGCCATATAGGAATGAGCACCAAAAAAGTTATAAACATGTGCAATATGGCAAATGAACTGCAGTATAGGAAAACAGAAGATTCAGTTGCGCTTGAAACGTTCTTTGACGTGCTGCACCTGAGCGTCATCAGGCAGAACAGCTCCATGTTCAGCTCTATAGGCTTCTGCAGAGTCTCTCAATGTACTGAATGTAAAGCTCCCAGAAGTTGTCCAATGAAGTTTAAAGCTCTGAAGAGAGCCAGGCGTATGTGATACAACCTCATTGGATTAAGGATCATCATCATCTATTCCTCCTATTTTCCTTTATCCTGTGTTCCTCATTATCGACTCTTTGTCTTAATGGTTTTTTTTTTTTTTTTTTTGGAATTTATGAGAGATTGGCCTTCATTAGCATTTACCGAAAGCAGACTGACATCCCTGCGTGCTGGTATTTAGAATTTAATTCCCCTGTCTATTTATTTATTTATTTCCCATTCGAGAATTAATTATAAGCACTCTGATAAATATCAAATTGTCTTTCCGTTTCGATAAAGTGCGGCAATTAATATGCGCCCCGTGGACAGTGTGAAATGCATTTCAATTCTGGCTTGTATCATCTAGGGTCTATTTGTGTGTCTTTCAATCACCTTCATGATTATATCAAGCTTGGGATCATAAATTATCATTTTTAGAAGGTGAACTAATACACTTCTCCCTCTGCTAGCTGTCTTACCACAGAATGTGTGTGTTGTTTTTTCCAGGGCAAAACATCCATATTTTTTCTTTAGTTTTTTAATAACAAAGTCAAAACATCTTTATTGTACAGGCACGAGCCATACACTGAGATTAAATATCATTCTTGGTCATAGTGCAAAAAAATAATAAACAGAAGATAAATGTGTTAGACATATAGGCGTATTAAGACATGGACATAATACACAATATACAATGACAAAATAAATACAATTAAACACCTGATTAGGTGGGGAACGATTGTACAAATGAGCAAAGAAATTGAATGACAAAGAATGTGCAATAAATAGATAAAATAGATCTATAAAGGATAATAATATGGGGTTAAAGAGCAGCGCCTACCAATGGTGATCACTGAGCTGGGGAACATAAGAGTGCAAGAGCACTGTACTGGGGACCATAGAAATGGAGCAGTATTTAGCTATTTGTGCCACGCCCCACTGCGCAGTGCTGAAGACATGCATTTCATCACACTCACAACGTAGATGGGTGTTTCGGAATATACGTAACAGACCAGTAATCCAGCAACCCTTTCATCTATCTTCCATAACACCTATCCAGCAGAAGGTTGCAGTTAATTCTGTAATTTTAATAAAGTCATTCTAATTTTCTGTGCTACAATGCTAGCCAAACAAAAAGGTAAATAAATAGGTAATTAATCAGTAATTTATAATAAACAAATAAACTATTGCGATGTATAATTAGGGGTGGCACAGTGGTGGGCCAGGGTTCAAGTCTCCGCCTGGGTTCTATGTGTGTGGAGTTTGCATGTTCTCCCAGTGTCGTCGTGGGGTTTCCTCCGGGTACTCCGGGCTCCCCTGACGGTCCAAAAACATGCTGAGGCTAATTGGAGTTACTAAATTGCCCGTAGGTATGCGTGTGTGAGTGTGTCCTGTGATGGGTTGTTGCCCCATTCTGGGTCATTCCCTGCCTTGCGCCCATAGGCTCCAGACTCCCCCGTGACCCCGAATGGGATAAGCGGATACAGAAAATGAATGGATGGATGGATTTATAATTATAAATACAGTAGCAATAAAATACAATTCATAAATACAATGTAATTATTTTCAGATTGTCCTGAGCTATTTCAATGGCTCTCTCTTGGAAGGTTCACTCCGCCTTCGCCATTAGAAAGGAGAGACGAAAGTTATGACAGTTATTTCTGCACACTCTGCTGTGGCTGGAGCTCATTGAGAGAGGCCAGTCTGTCTGGGAGGAGGTATGTGCAGGCTGTAATTCTCAGCTACTCTCACGGTCAGCCCCATCATCGACAAAGCAGTGCCCATGCACCCAAGAAGAATAGCCATCACGTGAATGCACAGAATCACTCGGGTCGATATATGAAATCACCCGGTAAACACAATTGTAAGACTTCAGGAGGAACAAACTTCAATCAAAAACCATGTATAATATGTATAGTCTTTGTTGTACGTCTGTGTACTTTTTCCCCTTTGCATCTTTGCATCTTTGTTCTGTGTTCCTGTGTCCCTACATATTCTCTGTACTCAGTTCTATATTTCTGTGTACTATATGTTTGCACTATATCTGTGTGCTATGTATATTTTTTGTTGTCTATGTACTGTGTGGATTCTTTTCCCTTTGTATCTTTGTAATTTGTAATTCTTTGTTCTATGTTGCTGTGTACTATGTCTCTGTGTACTCTGTTCTGTATTTCTGTGTACTATATGTTTGCACTATATCTGTGTGCTATGTATATTTTTACTTTAGTATCTGCATAATGTGTGCTTTCTTAGTTCTGTGTTGCTATGTACTTTGTCTCTATGTACTCAGCTCTATATTTCTATGCACTATGTGTACTGCTTGCGCTACATCTCTGTGTGCTATGTCCTTTTGTATTCTACATACTATGCCTCTGCTCTTTAATCACACACTCTCATATTATTCCTCAGCATATTGCCAATTTCTTTTTCACACGAGCAGTTTAATGTTCCATAATAATCATTTAAACAGTTTTTGCATCCATTTGATCTAATATGACATTAATTCAACTCGTCATTCACACAGCCTATTATTTTACTGGTAATGTGCTGTGATTTTGAAGTCGAATGACAATGAACATTAAATTTACTTCTGGCCTGTTCAAAATCCAGAATCCAGATCAAGACGGGCTTAAGAAGAGCGTGAGAGGGCTCATTAATAGGCACCGATACCCAGGCATGTGCCCATTTGTAGGCCAGATGCCCATCTTATTTTTCCTCATTGCCCCCCCCCCCCCCTTTGCTAAAACTGAAATCATAGCTGTCCTATTCCATTCCTTCAGTTCGTGAAAGCCCGAAACCGTAATGTAGTCCCTGTTTTGGCCTTACAATACCACGTGTATGTTTGCCATCCCAACCAAAGACAGCCAGCTTGAGTCGCACAACTTGCCTGTAGCTAATGACAAAGGAATATAAAGCGAGTTAATGCTGTGTGTGTCATAGAGGGGGTGTCTGGAGGTAGTGGTCTGGTTCATGTAGCTGTTAAAATTGCAGCTGTTTCGTATGCTGCACAGTTGGCTTGTCTTTCTATTTCTGAGGGTACCACTAAAATTGACCACCCCCCCACCCCGAGAACTGCCCCTGCAAAAACTTGTAAAATGTTTTTGGCAAAAGAATCTACTAAGCATAGAAACAGGCTTATGCTAACCATCAGGGAGATAAGCGGGCAGTTTTTTTGCTTGTTTCATCACGTAGGGGATAACCTCGCGTGCAGATCTTACACGCTTCCCTGTCACTGATTAATCACCTGCTGCAGTGTGTGTGGGAATTGAAGGATTTGAAATGCAGTGCAAGTTTTCATTACTGCTTACTGCCCATTGACTCTAAATAACTGTGCAGAAGGACACTGTCTTCCAAAGTATCCATTATGCTCAGGGCTAGAAATGAAGCTCGCCCACACGGATGAGGTGAGTAATTTAGACAAAGGGCGAGTACTAAAAAACTGAACACTAGCCCAATGGCAAGTAAAAAGGAAAGAAAATTGCATGTCGGATTACAACAAAAAATGACAGTACATGGTAGAGATGACATATTCATCTCTACTAATTTTTTAACAACATCAATTCAATGAACAATATAACTGATTTATGATGATTGAATGAGTAAATTGCTTTTTGAAATTAATAAATGACATACTGAAAATGTATTACTGTTAAATGTGATAGCCTCTGGTTGCTCTTCATTATTTAAAATTACATTGCACATTGTGGGCTAGTGAAAATTTATAATTTTTTACTAAAGTAGTCCAGTTGGCGTAATTCTTAGGTTCTACCCCTGATTATGCTTATAAATCACGTTACAAATATTTGACATTTAGACAAATATCTGAAATGATCTGACTGTTGTTCCATTGTGTTTGCCACGTACAAATGGAGATGATTAATGCAGGTCACCTAAAGTTTTGTTCCATCCATCCATTCATTTTCCAATTGCTCATACTGGCAAATATTTTATTAACTCAATTTAAACTGCAAGCCAATAGGGAAGCCAGAGATCAGGGACTGTATTACTGCTTCACATAATTCTTGCTGAATTAAAAAGAAATTCTTATATCCAAGCACTTCCATGGGATTAGCATCCTAATGTTAGCAATTGCAGCATACATGTGCGTTAATATGACTGCAACAGCTTGTCTGCATAGCTTAGGGGAAAATTCCGGACATACTTTTCTGAGAATTATATCACTATTCATAACATAGGAAGATGATATTTGATATTTTTTGGCATTACACAAGCAGAACAGTTATGCCTTCTTTAATGTAGCTTGAATAATTTAGAGTTTGTTACTTTCATCTATATACACTGCTACTGTTACATTGTACTACAGTGTATATGTAACTCTTTTTGCAATGTTTATTTGCCTTCATAAAATACAAAGTAAATGTTTACAAACCTCCTCCCACAAAAGTCATATTCCACAACAAAGCACACACACACACACCATTTAAACTGATACTCAGCCATGAAGATAACTCCAGAATAGCACATAATCCAAAACACGCATTTAAAACTCCAACCGCCCACATTCCCTGTGGTCACGCTCCAGCAACTAGTCTCAAGAGATGACAAAAAAAAACACAACAAAGATCCAGCAATTATACCATCAGGTGTCAGGTAAACAACTTCAAAAGGACAACAAATTATATTCCCTCCCTTGAGTGCATGAAAAGAGGGTAGACTGTGCTCCTCCAGACAAGAATGAGGCATGATTAGATTTCAATGACAGAATGGCTGAAGATGCTGAATGGTGGGGTCAAGGATGTCTTATACGAAAGGCAGCATGAGGAAGATATAGCACCAGTACAAGGGAAAGACTGAAACATCCATTCATTTCTTACAATTAGAAGAAATATATTTGGATTTCAAGATGTATTTATAGATATTGATCAAATGAGGACTTTTATTTACCACTAAAAACTCCAAAGTATTATCTCCTTGCTTGGAAATCATGGGTTCCTTGAGGTACCCTTCTCCTGGTCCATGGAATCATGTTTTTAGGGTATTTTAGGGTATTCAGACATTTATTTTTGTGACTGTGTGACAACGAAGTGTTTTCTAGACTGTGAACTCAAGTTATTTGCATGCACCACGTGTTTGCTTAAACTTGCCCTCCCTTGATTACCCGAGTTCCATCTTGTACTGTCCAGGGAGGACTGAGTTATTGTCATTAATATTCCCCTATTGCTCCTCATATCATCAAACAGAAAACTTTAAATAAAACTTTGCAGCACTATGTCAATATAATATGCATATGAGTCATGCAAGAAACTAGCACGTATCAAAATTTCACTTGGCAAAGTGAGTTTGCAAATAATTAGTCACTCATTTCTCAGTTCTTGTTCCTACTGCTAGGCGTAATGCAGTGTCGTCATGACTCTAGCTCCACTGACCAAAGAAAGAAGACTAATGTACATCACCTCCCGTCAACCTGCCACGCTCGATATGCAGGATTCAACAACAGCCGCGAGGCTCTGTGGTAATGAGAATAAAATGCATAAAGAGCTTGGTCTTTTTTGTGAGGTTTTCTTCTGGTTCCCTGATGGTGGAATGAGCTGCCAAACCCTATCCAGTCATCACACTCTCTCTCCACCTTCAAGAAATGCCTCAAGACCCATCTGTTCCATGAATTACTCCACTAACCTGATGCATTTTTATGTTCCTTGAATGCTCTTATGCTACACTTCTTGTCATTGAATAGTCTTATTAGGTCCTTACTTTGTTGGTGATGGGTACTTCCTGCTCCAATATTGCTTACACTGGTACCTGGGCATTCATTGGATGATTAGCCTAGCTGTACTCATGCCTAGTTGACACCTTGACGGCATGAATGGTTGCAATGTTCTATTTATATCTACTTGTCCATCACTTTGGAGTTAATTGGCTAAATATGTAAATATGTATGGAATGCACACCTGAAATACCTATCCACCATTAACATGATACTGGCACTGTGGGGTAGGGGAAAACAGGGGCGGGGCCTCAGGGACACTAACTGGCCCCCAGAGTAACCCCTCCCCTGTTACTCACTATTTCAAAACATATCATTAGCTTATAATACGGTTGTCCTCTTTGTAAGAATTGTAGCCTCTCTTATGCCCCCACCCTACAAAAATCCTAGAATCGCCCTTGCCTGTGGGACCTTAAACATGGCATCTGTTTTAACCTACCAGGACAAAAGATCAACTTCACAGCACCTTTCTGTGTGTTTCCCAGAGCCACCCTGTCTGGGTAGGAGGGACGGAGGGGGAGGGGCAAACTTAGCAGGAGACAGTTGGGTGTTTTAATATTCATCAGATATGATCTGTGCATCCACAGTGGGATCCGGATCTCACGTGTGCATCTCCACATAGCAGCACGGCAAAATGAAACGCTGGCATGGATCCCGTGCGCGAGAAGCCAGATGGCACTTTTTTCTGGGGGGCAACATAGTTATAAAGGCATAAAGGGGACACACATCAAATGCATTGGTGCATGGATACCAGATTTCCTGCCACAACATACCCTGTGCAGATCTCCATCTATGGCCCAGCTGATTGGCCTGCACAGATGTCAGTTCACTGATTTCAATTTCGGTAACCAAGGCCATGCGAGAAAATATCCGAGCACGAGGTCAGCGGCCGCGTTCCTGCCTGAGTACTTTACAGCAGGAAGTAATGTCATGACCTGGAACGATGAGGTCACACTAAGGGCTAATATGTTCAAATTTGGGTCATCACAGGTCATTTTGACGTGTAATTAAATTACAAAATTTGTTTTGTATTTGTCTTTTGGCTGTTAGGAGATTGTGGCAGTGGGGGTGGGGGTTAGTTAACCATTTTTTCATATTAAATTGTTCCATTCTCAATACGGTGCACATATTTATGTCTGAATTCTCCTCCAGCTTAACCGAGTCCCCTTTCGGTGCTAACGTTTCGCCCTACTGCATGTTCTGATTTACACAAAACCTGGTCCCTAGACTTCACATCTACATTTGTGACATGCTGGCCCAAACCCCACTCCATCCTCCAAAATACCTCCAAAAGAGGTATTCTGCCAGTAAACCTGCTCCTCACTGCCAGGTCCCATGGTTCTGCTGCTATGTTCCCACAAAGATAATTGCCTGAAACAGCCTAAATGAACTATGATGTGCACTACGCATCTAGGATCTGTCCATCAATCAGATGGGCCTATTTTTGTCCATAGTGCCACTGATTCATTTTATTGATCTATGTTTGTGCAGGCTGTTTGTGCTTAGTCTATTTCACGCTATTAAAAGTGCTCTTCATAGGTCTCTCTGGGTGGGTGGGGGGGACTGAATAATTTTTTTATCGCATTAAATTTTTCACAGATTAGCAGTTAAGTGGTATTAATTAAAGAATTTAGGATTTATTAACTCAAGTTGTGCATAAGCAAAGACTGCCAGTGAAATGGTGTTATGTAATGAGCACATGGGTGTTACTTAATTTACAGCTTATCGTTTCAGTCAACGGAAATGTCAAGATAATTTGGCTCACTATTCACTATAAGCGGAGAATAGGTTTGGCTTTATGAAAGTCTCCCAAGATCAGCTGACCCACAAAGGGTGGCCATCAAGGACTTTTTTACACTCAACAGATCAAAAGGGTTTATCTTTTCTTGGTATGATTTTTTTCTCATTGCTGACAGTGTTGCAAATAAGTGATTTGGATGCTGAAGCTACTCAATGGTCAGAATAAGCCATTATAATGCATTATGAAGGTATTTATAGTGCATTATAGATGAGAGCTTCATAAGGCATTCATAATGCATGATAAACACGGCTACAATGTGTTATGCCTTTTTATAGTTATAGCCATGTGTATAATATGTTATGAATGCATTATAATGCATTATGAAGTTATCATTATTGCATTATTCATTGGCATTGGTGCTTTAAGTAAAATGTTACCTAAATATTTTTAAGGACATGATGTTTTAGGGATCATGAGTGTGTTTTTTAAATGTAGGACCATGCATCTGACAGAGACTAAAAAATCGGTAATACAGTCCGTAACAACGCCTATGAGCGACATGATAACATCATTCTTACTCAGCTGCTCAGTCTAAAACAGCCATTCAGATTTATCACCTTTGCCCAAATACTCATTCCTTTCTTTATCTCTTTGACGAACTGTGGCATTATGATGTATGAATAAATAATAGACCGGCACAAATTGAGACAAGCAAAGAGGTGACCGTTGAAGCAGTCGTCCTAACACTTGTTTCTAAGGACTTACATTCAGGAAAAGTAAGCTGGTACAGGATCCATACGTGCTAGACAGATAAAACTGAAGCACATTTAATTTCAAGTTGCCAGCCTGGACATACTCATTCAATAGACAGGATTAGGAGAAGGTGTCGTCTGGCATGCAAATGCTAACAAGTGCTGCAGTATCGCAAAAATTTCATTAACTGCTGAGGTAGTCAACTATATCCTAGAGAGATCCATCAAGATGGCAGATTCGAAGGAGGAGGACCCTAACCAGGCCTGGACGCTGTTTCTGAAAATAGATTTCCAGAACAATGGCAGTTTACTTGGAGACATACTGGCGCAATTGATCATCCTTGGGTTTAGCATTATAGGGTCTCTTGACCTTAATTTTAAGAGATCATTAAAATAATTGATTTTTTCAATATAGGCAGAGCTATACCAGTTGTCAACAAGGGCAAATCCAGTTTCTGTGCAACACGCAGTAACACACCTGTGTGACTCAGTCGCATGGGGAACTGTATCACACATTTGGAATTATTTGTGGGACTAATAATTTTTTAATCACTGCAATATTTTTGGGAATGTACAACAACAACATATGAACAGTTGTAACCATGGAAACAGCAAAGGAAATGACTTATTAATACTTCAGTCTTAAACGCCACAATCATGCCTTCTCTCCCCGGACAAGCTCCGCAGTTTACCATCTTTCTGTAAATTTAAATTTAAAATAAATTTTCTGTCCTTTTATTTCACTTCCAAAGGATTCCCTTAGAAATGAATGGCTGATTCTCAAATTAAATGTATGTTAACACATGCGTTTTCTAGAATTCACATAGAAGGTAAAACATTACTAAACATAACAATGGTAAAATAAACTTATGACTCGAATATCAGAGTGTGTAAATGTTTCACTCAAGATTTTCAACGGAGCAGGGAATAATTTTCCATGACTAATAGCCGATTTAATTTTTCCCCAAATGTGCTGCATCTTATATCTCCTGCTTCCTGTATTGTTTGATCAGACTAATGACTACAAATCCTTGCCTAGCATGATCATGTCCTCTAAACCATAAAATAAGTATTTCTAGACATGAGACGATAGATTGTCTATCAATTAAACAGCAGCAGAGGAAAGTAAAGCTGTGCACCGTCCAACCCCCTGCCTTTCATCAATCCTTAGAGAATGCAAATTGCTCCTTTACAACAGTGTAGGAAAAAGCATCCATTTGGATATAATTTCTCCACAGTCCACAGGTATTAATAATACATATGTTAACAATACACAACAAAGACTTTCTGTCGATACTGTTATACTGATAATAAGAAAATATATCATGATTGTAATGGTAAGACTAAACTGACCAGAATACCACAATGTCATTGTTGCTAAATCAGCCCTTCCTGTATCATGTCAGACACACCACTGCCCTGTTTCTGCTTATGAACACAGACTAATTCAAATGCTAATCTCTCAGCATTAATCAAAGCCATCATTTAACGTTTTTTATAATGATATTTTTTTTTGGCAGACTAACTCTCATTATACACACCTCACCTTCGATGTAACATTGCATTAATGCAGTCTGATTTCACAGTAGCCAATCACAGCACTGAAAGCACACACTCATCTCTGCCGGTAATTCCTGTGTCATCTAAAGACACAACTGTCATCACCTTGAAGGAATTCCCTCTGACTTTCATTCTCCAAAGGATTTTTCATTTCTCTGATCATCCATGCATCTTCGATGGTACTTATTCAGTACAGGGTCACACTGAGCCGGGAGCCGGGCCCAGGGAGCTCAGGGCAGAAGGACGCACCTTGTGTGGGATGGCAGTCCACTGCAGGCCACACACTCAGACACAGGGGGCAATTTAAAGACGCCACTTCACCTAACTGCATGTTTTTTAGTGGCAGAAGGAAACTGGAGAAATTCCACACATACATTTCCGAACCCTGGGGGTTCTTGGCTAAAACGTTACCCCCATAACCACCGTCCCAGTTTCTCTGAGAAAATCACCTTTTAGGGGTGAATCAAGGAGCCATAATTTATATAAAGGAGTTAACCTTATCATTAACCAATAAAATATTTTGAATCGATGAATGACAGGGGAAGGGGCACTCTGAGGGCCAATCAGCTTTCAGCTGGGGCCAGTGCCCCTGTGGTCCCCTCCCCTATTGCCTTTATGTCAAAACAGCTTAGAGTGTTTATTTAGTGTTTAAACAGTGTGGGCATCATACTCAGACATGGAAACTGTGCTCTTGCCTGATAACAGGTATGGTCCAAGTGTCTCTCACACAGTAGATCGTAACTAGCTATTTTGAGGCAGAATGACTGCCAGAGCAGTGCTGTCCTTGACATCCTGGTGCAGCAGTGCTAACATCAGCCTAGCTTAGGGCACTGGAATATCAGTTTTTGACTACTGCTTTTATCCATCATGAAGCATCTTTTTTCATATCATGGACTAATCGCAGTGTTAATTTATTCACTGCGACCTGTCGGGTCACTGCATGTTTAAACTGTTGCTTGTTTGCTTGCATCCTGTCTGTTTTCCTTTTCTCTTCATGGATCATGCATGTCAATTTTGATTCCCTCAATATTTCGATAAACACCATCCAATCTATGGCTTTATGGCCTGCATGTTTTTGCACAGACCTTCCTGCCCAGTGTCGGTGTCAGATGAAATAACCAGCAAGCGAAACTGCCAGTACTAAGATAATTAAATGATGATTTATTTGTCATTTGTACAAATATATTGGAATGTGTTTTTTTGCATATCGCATATTCCTCTCTTTTGAGACCTGCACACATACAGAGGTGAGAGCAAAGCTTTGAAGCTTGGGATCTGAGGGGAAGGTTAGGTGTCCGTCCATTGGGGGGGACAGGGTTTGGGACCTTGGACTAGGACACAATGGAGATATGGCTATGGTTCCAAGAATGGGATTTGAAACAGCAACCACCAGTTCACCAGCACAGAAGCCTAACCTGATGTGCCACACACTTCCCCGACTCAAATTAAGTTAACACTGACACTGGACACTGATCCCACTGGACTCAAATACCAAGAGTGTTGAATCAGTGCTGTTAGTTTTGCTGGGATTTAAAGCAAGAGTGGAGATTAATAAAGTCGACAGATAATACAGAAGGGACTCCTTCCTTGTACAGCTGGGCAGAGGTTAAGGAATCAAACACATTATATTTGAAAATTTAATTCCCAAAAGGAACGACACTGTTGAACCCTGAGGCTAGGATGCTTTCGTCGTGTCTCAGGTGCAGTGTCTCTATATATTTCACTTCATGTCCAATATTGAGTAGTAATATTCGTGCAGAATTTCATTTGGTTACCTTGGAGGCCTTAAGTCGTTAACAAGCAGGAGGACTGAATGAAAAATGTATGATTGCATCCCATGGGAGGCGGAGTCAGGATGAGCAGATACTCATGTCTCAGGAAGAATGGTTTTCAGACTGGCACTGTCCCGGTAGTCGTGACCTTCGCCGGACGAGAATTTATACCGGCTGAACAGTAGCCCCAGTGGTATATCACTGTTATGATGAAACAGACATCTGACAAAATGGCTGCGGTAAATCCTGCACGGAAGCCAGCCAGTAATTAAAATAGCACAGCCTGATACCTCCACAATGCAGTGCATCTGGCAGCTTATTATAAGACAGAAGCAGAAGGGGTTTTAAAACTTCAGGAAAAATGAACAGAACGCAAAGAAACGAACCTAAATGCTGCCCCCTCCCCCAACTCAGACCTTTTCACCTTCCTCTTCTTATGAATTCAGCAACCCTACACCAGCAAACATCTCATTCAGCCACATTACTGAGCTTCCTGTCCCAGAACAGAGCAAAGCCCTTCTGCCAAAAGACACCTGCTGTCCTTGGGATGTATTGATGAGGATTTCAGTTCTAGCAACTGAATTTAATTCTACATATTTCCTCACCACACACAAGTATTGGAAACCAATTAATATCCATAGAAAAGGAAGACTTGGAGACATATGAAATAGACACGGGAGGCATTTTTGGACCCTCGCTTTGTCCT
Organism: Mormyrus iriodes; assembly: GCA_011763525.2. NCBI lineage: Eukaryota > Metazoa > Chordata > Actinopteri > Osteoglossiformes > Mormyridae > Mormyrus > Mormyrus iriodes. Next base: position 163,930 of record JAAGVU020000015.1, on the reverse strand, counting down.
TTAAAACCATTTCAGCAAATTCAGCATAAATATATCAAAAAGATATACACAAAGCATGCTAACCCAATAACTGAGAAAATCCACGAATGTACACGTTCATCCTTAAATACGAACATATTTTTCTTTACAGAGAAACAGGGCGTTATCTAACATTACAGCTGCCAAAGTCACTTTGAAAGAGCTACAAAATGGAACAAATTGCTTTACTAGAGTTGTTGTATTTGTGTGCTCCCACAGATAAAGGCTCAGGCTGGGTCGGTAAACAGTGCATGTCCTTATAATAACCAGTTGCAGGCTGACTCATGCATTATTCAGGGTTATGGAACAATAACATAAGCCAGTAGGCTTCAGAAGAAGAGTGGGATGTGCTACAGTATCAACGCAGCTGTAATATGTAATAACCTGATCAATTAAACGCCCCCATCCCCACCCCCACATGCTTGGTATTTGGCAGTCATGTCTAAAATGCTGCACCTTGACACCATAAGGGCAGTCGTGATGAATATTTATAATTCACGTAGTTTTGCAGCATCAGTTCCTAGATATCTATTCTTTCCCTTTGGGGGGGGGGGTAAATGGTTTAGTAACAGTTGGTGAGTTGCCCTTGAATGAGACAGGTTCTCATCTCTTCAGATTATTTTCCCGAAAGTGACAGTGCTGTACGCAGACAGGTGTGTCAATCTGGGTCAAGCAGACAGGGTGGTCATTTTGGATTTCCTGCTTGCTTGAATATCCAACTCTGGCAGATGTCACCTAAATGAAACAGCAGGAGTCACACGCCATTTCCCCCATGAAGAGCAGATCTCCTCGATGTGTGTCCTTCACATCTGCTATTGGATTATAGTGGCTGCAGTATTATCCAGGTGACTGGATGGAAAGCTGCATTAAAAGCAGGTAGGTATTACCCACTGTCTTTGGCACAATGCTTTTCCCTGTAATCCTACCATGAAAGTTGGACCAAAGACACATTTATCGATGCAAAACATAGTCAAAATGATGGACTAGGTTCAGCCGGAGCTCACCAGCATTCATCATTTCCGTCTGTTTCCTCAGTCCTCGTTATGGAAGATCACCTCCTCAACAACACCTACTTCGGATCGATGCCGAACCTGGAATCCTAGGCTTTTATTTCTTTTTCAACAACAAGCGCTTTTATTGACCGCCAAAGGCAGCAATAGCTGTGTTTTTTTCTGAGACATAATCAGAGCCGATGCTGTTCCCTTCTCTGGTGTCACTTGTTCTCTGGGCTGTGTGAGTGAACCAGGCCGGCAGTTGACTTGCCGCGGGATGCGGTTTCCGCGAATGCCTGAGGAATGAGGTAAGGGCACCGCTTGGTTTGTGACAAACTGTGGACAGGAAAAGACGGGAGGGAAATACAAGGCTGCTAGACATACTCCTGGCCCTCTCGCTGCTAGGGGAGATTGAATATCTAATGGTCTGTAACACCTAGAAAGCAGATCCCTGGCTATTCTAGACTGGTCTCCACACATATGGCACGTGCATCCCGCTGGCTTGCTGACTGGTCACTTGAAATGTGCTTAATCATTCGCTTCACCGAAGGGCGCTCTTGGTTATTTCAATGCCAGCTTTGCGAAATATCTTGGCACGCTGGACCACGGACAGCACATAGCCAGCAAGCAAAAAGGTACCATCTATGTGAATAGAGTTAATTAGTGTGATGACCGGGGAACAGGGAGGACAGATATCTGTACTGGATCGCTGACAACACAACAAGAAAACAAGCTTTTCATTTTCTCTTAATGGCACCACTGAAAGGGCTGATGGGTAAAGCGTGGACATGTAGTGGACTGGAAGTGGACTGAGAATTTTTTACAATTGGTATTTTGCAATTTTCATGAACATGTTACATGAACACTCATGCTCACATGTACACATGGAAATGTACATTCCACATGCATACACAGGCATACAAAATGATTTAAATCAAAATGAGAGATATCATGAGAATGCCTGTATGAGACAATTAAATCAATTACAAATTAATTTGTCAAGCAGGAGTCACGGATTTCATTCCTGTGATACTGAAAATAATTATCTCCCCCAACTCTGCATATAAAACAAGCAGGGTCCTCTTGAGGCATGGCCAGGGGTAACGAGCATTGGACTAATGAAACTTCGGCATCCCATGGAATAAAACCAGGCAGCCAAGTCACCCCCCCTTCCCCAACCCACCTACTTCGCTCACCCCTGTCAGAGCCTTCACAGCAGGCAGGACCTGCGGACCCCCGAGGCCACCGGGACACCATGTGACTGATATTCCACATCACATAAATGGAAGACTCCTCACTCCACGCTCCTAGGTCATTCATTTCTGCCAGTGTGGTGGCTCTAAATGCCAGAATTCTGGAACTGATGAAGAGAGACTGGTGAAGAAATGGGACAAAGATTTGCGCACCGGTTGACGATGCCCTCAAACACTAATCCCCTTGAGTTGGGTCCATAACCCCCAAAAACTGCTCCAGGGGCAATGTATGGATGGCTGACAGAATACAAAGACAAATACAGCTTTCTGCTATTTGTGCCATATCAGGCCAATTTCCCAGAAACCTCATATTCATAATGATGAAAACTACAGTGCTGTGAAAAAATGTTACGCAGTCAAAGAAAATGATGTTTAAATGATCTTCGTGTTGGTGTAGAACTATGTCATGACTGATTAAGTTAACAAACTGAGCTGGTGGTGAAATTTAACAAACACATGGAATGGCTGGGGTGCCCCTGAGGAGAGATTTGGGAACTGAATTGGTGCTCATCTAGCCATCCAACTAGATATCAGTAACTTCTTGGAGGACTGAATAAGTTAAGTCGTTATTTTTTATTTGTTACTCATAATTTGCACATGTTCTAAGGTTAAATTGTGAGCAAATTCTGAGCAAATATACACTTATTACTGTAACAAAAAGCTTTAAATATTTTCTTTGACTGCTTTAGTCTTTTGCACAGTGCTGTACATCAGCTGCAACTGACAGCACATTACTCACTGAGTGCGAATTATTAATGACAGGCATGCCGTTGTTTTTGCTCTGGTCTAAATTACATGCACGGAGCATGAGAACGACAGACACGCACATCCGTATGAGCACCATTTTGCACATGTGCCTATTTCCTATGAACAGTTCTTCTGTACCTAAATGTCTATAATTTCACCTGCTTTTTCACCTTCAGAAAATAAGCCATTTCTGTGAAGATAAACTGGAAAAAGGGCTGCTGTGAAGGGAGAAGAAGCAGAGCAAGTCTCTGTGAGGCTGTGAATGCCTTAAGGGTCATTAGGTTTTAATTTCCCAGGACTTGCTTCCCATTGTGATGAATATACCAACTTGAACATCAAAGAAGAGCAGGAATGTATATCTGTCGCTAAAGGGCACCTGCCTCACCTCACACAATGTCGGCCGTTCATTTAACTAACCAGTTCAACGCAACCTGCAAGTAAGGTAGCAGAATGTCTGGGGAAACAATGTCCCCGAGTTGGAGGTGGAACGTCAGGTAAACCCCCCCCAACCCCACTCTTCTACACTATTCCACCTGTTGGTACAGCATATGCAGACAGGAGCCTGATAGATATGAGACATCTGGTCAGGTGGGGGAGAGCATACCTTTGGCAGATGTCCCTGGGGGCATGGTTAAACACCTCTATGGCTAAAAAGTGGAGATATCACCTTTGACCATTTTCACCTTCTTTCACAGGCCCCCCCCCCCCCCCCCACCCCCCCCCCCCCCTCCCCCCCCCCACCCCCCCCCCCCCCCCCCCCCCCCCCCCCCCCCCCCCCCC
>JAAGVU020000015.1:141223-160040 GCA_011763525.2 Mormyrus iriodes | reverse complement strand
CCCCCACCCCCAACCCCAACCCCCGTATCTCATCCAAACCACTTTCAAAACTCAGAATGAATTTGTTTGGATACAAGGAGAGAAGTGCCTCAAATCCTGTCACTCATTTCCCGGAAAACAGAGGGAACCCCAGCACTTACTAAAGAAGATGTACTCGGTGTAGCTGCTCCAGATCTTATCATCCCTCCGCTGGTTGACGAAGCTGGCCGTCCCAGAGGAGTTGCAGGCCACCATGTGGAAGCCGGCCTCTGAGAGCCGGTCAAACGCCTGCTCCAGGTAGGTGAACTTCAGGTAGAAACGAGACGTGTATTTCTCTGGCGGTCGGTCGGGGTCCCGGCTCTCGTTCAACGTATCGCCGAACACCTCCTTCGCCAGGGCAATGCGGCCGCAGACAGCGATCCGTGGCACGCGCCGGAACCTGGCGTCGGTCTGGCCGTCACGGACGGCGGCATAGGAGCCACGGTAGCCGACGGTGAGGAAGCCCGAGCACCTGTCAGTGCCTGAGGCCGAGCGGACTGGCTCGCTGCTCTGCGAACTCTCCTCCAGGTCGCTCAGGCAGCCCTCGTCATTCACCGAACCCTGCTTGGGCACGCGTGGGGCCAGGAGCCTTAGCAGCTCAGCCAGCTGGAAGTGCTCAGCCTCCCGCTGGAGCCGCTCCTTCTCGGGGAAGTGCTCAGGAAGGACAAGCTGCCGGTCACGCAGGAAGTCCAGCACATAGCGGAAGAGGAAGCCGTCGCGGTCGATGAAGAAGCGGCCGCGGCTGTCTCGTGGCAGGTCGCGGAGTGGCCGGCGGGAGAACATGGCGTGAAGCGTGGTGTCGGGGACGCTGACCAACGTTGAGTGCTTCGTGACGTATACCTGACCCCCCACGTTGAGCTCCACCACCTCCGGGAAGGAACCCGACACCTCGGTGATGGGCAAGAGCCTCTCCCGCAAAGCCATGGCCTCCTCTGCCCCCACCCCTCCCACCAGGAGGAATGAAAAAAAAACAAAAAGTACAAAACGAAGAAGTTTCTTTACCTTTTTTTCTGTCGAAATCACAAACTGAATGTAAAAAGTGCCCCAAGGCCCAGCTTGCGGCTGCCCGAGAATTGCCTGATGTATGGGGGACTGGGCTCAAGTTGGGGGAAAGAGTGCTACATCCCTGCTGGAAGAGAGATGAGAGGGGAGAGACAGTGATAGGGAGAAGGAGCACAGACAGAATGAAAGAGAGAGAATGAGAGAGAGGAAAGACACAGAAAGAGAGAGAGAGAGAGAGAGGGGGGGAAGTCACACTAGCAGTGAGTGAGCAAAGTAGTGGAGAGAGACAGAAAAAAAAATCCAAGCTGAGCAACTCTCAGCATCATTAGTCCAGGATCTGGGGAAGCCATGGTGACATAATCCTCTGTGTGGCACCGCCTTTTAAAGGAACAGTACCGTATTTGCCTTTTTAACCGACATACTCCAGCTGTATTAAACCCACAGACCACAGAGGCCAATTGAAAAGGGCTTTTGTTTCTCAGGTCTATGTGTAACCATCAGCTTTTAAATAATTCAACTACCCAAATGACTGAAGGATAAATTATTTTCCTTTAAGCCAGGATAAACGTACAAGGTCCGGAAAAATGGTTTACAGGAACAAACCAGTGGCTATAGAAATAAATAGTGTGTAGCAATGATCACAATCACACAACTACAGCAAGGTTCAACAGGCTTGGCACTTAGCCTGCTGGATAAGGAGCGAGTTTGATGGATCCAATCCCTGGAAGCATCGTATAGTAAGATTCTTATCCCCAATTATGCCAGTAAAAGCTGAATTATATATATATAAAAAATAAATACATGAAAACATCAAGAAATGGATCAAGCATAATAGCTATTAGCTGTTTAATTCCATCTGCCTCATAGGAGAGGCACAGGAGCCACAAATCACGACCTTCTACATGTTTATGAGAACAGCATATATCAAGTGCTTAACAGGGACAGGTGAATAGGTGAAACCACATATTTAAATGTTATACTTTACAAGCACATAATATTACACTATACTGCACATACTGTGGTCTTCAATCACATCGATGAGTTTGCCAAAAATAGATGAGGTCCGCAGCACCACCTGCTGGTGAACTTCTGCATCGCACTATTAGGATTAACTATAACGTAATACAAGACTTTGCTGCTACACTCACTTAAAATCTCGAAGTCAGGCAATTAATTTGTGCATAAACTGAGATGAGAATTTGAAGGTTATAGCTAAAGGCTTACTAACCTACCCCCCCCTCAAAAAGAAAAATCTCTTCAGCAATCTTTGTTTTAAGTGTACTTAAGGGTTGACATTGACAGTGTATGTGGATTATGTTGATGGATTGGACTCCCCATTTTTTCTTTTTTTTACATGTTTATGTTTGTTGTTGTTAACTAAGGATTACCCTGTATAGTTATAGTCTCTCCCTCTCTCTCTCACACGTTGCTTTTTCTTATTGTTGTGATTTAGCGAATAATCTGTGAGTATATTAAAAGCACTGTATAAATAAAACATTACTCTTAGGCTAAAATTTAAATCTAAATTTCCTGCTGTATAAACCTCTTAAACACTGAGCTGAAGTTTTTGAAGAAACTCATACAAGAGGACCACAGAGGAACTGCTGCAAAGAAAAAAGATTAAAAACCAGTCCGTATGTGACGCAGGTAGCTGCAGAGTTAGCCTCCATGTGCTGTCATAGTGATTTTTTTTCGATAGTGCCACAGCTCGCTTTGGAATCCTGCGTAACCCATCCAACTGTTCTAATGGAGGCACAAAACTCCATCACTCCAAGACCATGACATTATTCGGTGTGGATGGGGGGGTGGGGTGAGACCTACTCTGCTGCTCTGGCTGCTTCAAGGATGATTTACCGTGTTGAGCCATATGACATATTATTTCCGTGAATTAAACCGCTGTCAATACACTGCATTGGGGGGGGGGGGGGGGGAAGTCCCACAAGTCTTGACTGAAAACACTTATCTCAGCTGGGATTAGGACGTAGCTCATTCATCTTCTGACTTCCTTCATCTTTGTGTAGGTCTATACACAAGTTTCAGTTCCAGGGAAGTGCAAGTTAAATAATAATAATAATAAAAAGAAATGGATTACACACTTTCTCTCTGTACTGATTGAGACTGTTCTCTCCATTGGTGCCTTCAGAAAACCTCCGGTAATAAGAACATTCTATTACAGTCCAGTTTATTACAACATGTGGCTAGTAAAATTATAAAGACTAAAACAAACCCATCATGCTGGGCCTTATTACTAAAATTAATTTTCAGCATATTGCATCATTAATCACCTCAAATATCCAGCACCAAAAATGTTTGGGGTCTTTGTTAATTGTTCCATGAATGAGAAGACTTGAGTTATATCAATTAGGTGGAACATATTTGTGATGCATTGAGGTCAATATCACCATAATATTATATGAATAACAAACTCTCACAGTGTAATTTTGTACAGACAACCTTTATCAATGCGTGAAATAAGGTGTAACGGATATTGCTGACGTGATGGCAGATGAAGAGCTTTTTCTACTCAGCTGAAACAAATCCACACGTGACCGAGATTGCTTACATTTATGCCTTGGGGGAGCTGAATAATTCATCAAGGTATACGGGGCAGAAAATTCACAGGACGCCTGTGGCACAATGATATCAGTCTCAGAGAAAGTATTACTGAAATGTGTTTCCCTCTAATGCTATTTTAATTGAAAGTTGTAAAATAAACAAAAGTAAATGCACTTTGAATTGTCAGACAGGAAAACAGTGGTAATTTGTTTTCACAATGATACCACCATGAAGTATGCAAAACGCTATTATATAATGCTTACAATGGCTGGTTAAAAATAAAACCAGTAAATCCGTATTAAACAATGTCTGACATTTTTATGTGAATAACTTAGGGCTAATATTCCTAAAACACTTGTTCTGTAATTATGTTTACATTGGCCTTTCTGTGGGTCTATCAAACAAGGTACAATGCCATAAACATTATTTAATTACTAACAGCAAGCCCCCAGACCTGAATGCTGTGAACTTTCACAATACTGCTTAATTCATGTCCAGGTACTCACGGTTGCGTTTATATCATTTTCAGTATATTTTTCTAGCATGTTCTATCATCTGTGCAAGTAGCCTTTCGTTTTATCATCCATCAGCTTTGCTGGAAAAGAATATACCGATTTTTTGATAATGAATTTGCACCTAAGACTCTAAACACTAGCAAGGACAAAGAACACCCAGAGAATGAATATAAGCAACCTACTCAAACCAAATCTCCTGCTCCATATCAGTCTAACCCTACCCACAAGAAAGATTTACAACATGATAGTTTAAAAATAAGCAATCTGGGGTTGCGTTGACGAGAAGCACAAATCTAGATGGGTGGGGGTGAACCCGCAGAGTGACGACTGGGGAATGAGAAATAAAGCAACACTAACCACCGATCCTGGCTTCCTACAGGAGACCATCAATCCTCTCCTCCTAACAGAAATCAATTCCCAGCTAACTTTCTATCTTCATCACCGGCAACCCTAAGCAAGCGACACCCATCCATCCATCCATCCATCCATCCATAAATGATCCGCAACCAATGAACCTCAATGCAAATGTTGTTGCTGCACCAAGCTCATCACTCAGCGATCTAACCTGGAAGAACCTTGCAGTTCCTTTTTAACTCTTGTTCATTCACTTTCGCAATTAACTACCCATATGAGTACTCTCCACCAGAGAATACAGTCGCCTTTGTTTATGCATCATAACACAATACCTGGACGTATTTTATCGATTTGTTGCTTTTAAGCATGAACAGATATAATTCACTTCGACTGCTACCCTTTATCGAGACGAGCTGCGTATAAATGGACGGATGTATGTACTGCGATTTAATGTTCAGCGAAGTCAGTTTTCCTGCAATGCACAGAATCACACTCTCTCTAATGTATTTTGAAGTATTAATTATTAACGACGTCAAATCTATATCACTCTATTATAAACCTAAAATTAGTTACACAAAAAGCTTTGGGGTAGTTTGCGAACCCTACAGACTATTTATAAGGGAATAAAACTGTTACATACGTGTAAATGCGTGTGCAGACTTGTCTCGAACTGAAAATCTCACTCCAGCCAGCTGACCGAAGTTGACAACTCTGGGGATGACAGGCTTTGTTGTTTGCATAATATTTGTATAGTTACAATAAATAAAATAAAATAATATATAATACAGTTCGTGATTCATTAAAAAATACCTACGTTCACAAATATCTTAAACTCTAGTTAACTGAACAGTATCACAGCGGGATATCAAAAAGTATTAATCATGCTACACATTTTCGATTTGCCACATAACTTTAGGTTTTGTGATTATAATTAGTGTAACAATTACACACCGGCGAATATTTAAATTGCGAGCAGATGGTTTCTGAACGAGCCAATGAAAGCGTCGCATGATGACACGTGACTGTGGGGTTTATCACGTGAGCGAATGTTTTCTTCGCCTCTTGTTGGCAGGGAAGCCGGAAGAAAGCGGTGCGACGTGAGTGTCTCTGTGTTAATGTCATTGCTTTTGAAAATATTTTAATAACGTGCTTTTGTAGTTATCGTGGAAACCTTTGAATTTTGCTAGAAAGTTACAAACTTCGATAGCTTCGTGTATATTTAGCTGAATGACTAGCTAGCTATATACGTTTTAAAAGCCTCATAGAACCTGTATCGTATAACGTAGCGGATTTATGTGAATGTGGTAATTGTTTTTCCAGCTATCTCACTCCGTTCCACCTGCAGCGGGCTGTACGAAAGAAAAATGAGGCTGGTAATCCTTGACAACTACGACCTGGCCAGTGAATGGGCAGCCAAGTACATCAGGAACCGCATTATCCAATTCAAACCTAGTGCCGATGGATACTTTACACTAGGTTTACCCACAGGTAAAACAGTGGACATTAATGTAGCCTACTACTGCCAAATAACTGACCACCTAACTCCCCTAGATTTTAACAACTTTTTTTTAAATTGTACCTTTTTTTTCAGGAAGCACCCCGCTTGGCTGTTACAAAAAGTTAATCGAATACCATAAAAATGGAGATCTCTCTTTTAAGTATGTTAAAACTTTCAACATGGATGAATATGTTGGTAAGTCTTAATGTGCTGAACACAGCTGCCATTGTTCAGGAAGGGGTGGTAAACTGGTGTGTCAGCAAATTTTCAGGAAAGGCCCACAGGGTGTGGAAAGAGGATGTAGAGGAATCTCTTACTAAGCTAATTTCAAAGAGCTGGTTGCTCAGCGTTAGATTTATATGATTCACCCTTTATTATAACTCATGCAGATATTGGAACATTTTTGAAAAATAGCATCATTAAAAAAAATCTGGTTTTAGGTTTTTTTTGTATTAATTTCTTAAAGTACTACCTCATTGTATAATATGTCAAAGATGAGTGTCCATTTCCCTCTCTCAGGGCTACCCAGGGACCACCCAGAAAGCTATCACTCCTATATGTGGAACAACTTTTTCAAGCATATAGACATTGATCCTGCGAATGCCCACATCCTAGATGGCAATGCTGCAGACCTACAGAAGGAGTGCGAGGCATTTGAGCAGAAGATCGCAGATGCTGGAGGGATAGCGTTGTTTGTTGGAGGCAAGTTTCAGGTTTCAAATCATTAATAAACATGGTTGCAGATTGGCTAGTCATGGCATATTCCATGTTGAGGGTTTTTTTTTTTTTTGTGTCACATGGGAAAAGTGTTCTTCTATAGTCTATGGATTTCAGAATTAATTGTGCAGTTAAGAAAATTGCACTGCGCACTTAGTTTTGTGCTGGCCCTCAGTGTGACGTGTGCTTTGCAGGTATTGGACCTGATGGGCACATTGCCTTTAATGAGCCTGGTTCCAGCCTTGTTTCCAGGACTAGGGTGAAGACTCTGGCTCAGGACACGATACTTGCTAATGCCCGTTTCTTTGGGAATGATCTATCCAAAGTCCCCACTATGACTTTGACTGTAGGGGTTGGAACAGTGATGGATGCTAGAGAGGTAAAAACCACTTTCCTTTTTTTGATAAACATTTTGAGCAACTGGTGTGATATAAACACAAGGTTTGTGTAGGTTTTGGGTTCATTTCCCAGGAGGGTGGGGTAATGTTTTACTCTGTTTCTCTGTATACAGGTGCATAGCTAGAACTTCTGGACCCTAGGACAAAATGTCACCTTGGGCTCACCAATTATATTAGAATTTTATGTACTCAAGTGCCTCTGTAAAGTGCTGGGCCCCCTGAATCTGCCAGGGTATCCATACCCCTACTGTGGGCCCTGTATGCATACTTCAAATGTTAGAGATGCAAATGCCTGCAATGGAAGCTGGTCTAGATAAGTCTGTTGTCTTTGCAAATAGTTTTGATGGATGTGTGTGTATGTGTGTGTGTGTGAAAAATTTATTTTTTTTTTTTGTGCAAGGTCATGATCCTAATCACAGGAGCCCACAAAGCATTTGCCCTGTATAAGGCCATAGAGGAGGGAGTGAATCATATGTGGACAGTCTCGGCCTTCCAGCAGCACCCAAGGACCATTTTTGTATGTGATGAGGATGCAACCCTTGAACTTAGAGTCAAGACAGTCAAGTATTTTCAAGGTGAGGGAAACAGGCCATAATCAGCAAAACCCATAAAAAATGCCCATTTCCGCTCTGTTATTCCCAGTTCATTTTTTGTATTTTTGTACCATTTTCAATTTGTAGCTGCTTTTTTTTTTTTTTTTTTTTTTTTTTTTGTTTTTTTTTTTTAAAGAGGACTCTAGAATTTCATTGGAGGTTCAAGGTCTTGTTCGTCTTTCAGTGTTCTGATGGTCAATATTAAGTTATAATTTGAGTATAGATAATTTATAAAGAATTTTCATCTACCTTTTTCCTCAAGGGCTGATGCACGTACACAACAAGCTGGTGGATCCGCTCCACAGCATCAAGAACTACGAAGACTGAAGAAGCGCACCTAAGGCTGCCCAACAGGAAACACTCCAGAGAAGTGCAAAGACACGCAATTACCTATGCATATCAGTCACTTTGTCAACACAAACAATTTTGTACTGTATCTACCGTAGAAGGGACTCCTTCAGTCACTGTGCAAGTGCTGAGTTCTCTTACAGAGGCTCAGACATACACCTTTCTACACAAGTTCAAAAAAAGACATTTCACAAGTCAGTGTTTTCATCTTTAATTTCTTGGAGGTCCAACTCCTCACCTAGACCTCAACAACGTACTTAGCCAATGGGAAGGCTTGTACCCTAGACAGCTGTTACTGGTTCAAACTGTCAGAACTGGGCCTCTATGGTTCTTTGCTTTGATCTGTAACTGGACAAGCCCAGGCATCTGTACTGTGCAATATTACAGTTAACCTTCTTTCCCGACGCTATCATGGTGCTCAGTATGATGGTGAGGTCATTTTCTCTCTACGGTTATGAGCTGATGCAGTCAGGTCCCTCTGTTTATTAGTGTACTCCATACAGCAGCCCTGGATACTTAAGTTTTACTTTTTTGCTAATTCTATTTTGGGGAGCTAAAACTCTTGCCTTTCCTCTGTGTTCATGATGGGACCACAGTATGTCAAATGGGATGATAGTGTTACAAACATTGTGTATGTGTGCCTGTTTAATTTTTTTCTCAACACATGGGACTATTTTCTTTTTTGGTAACCCTCTCCCCTGCAGCCCCATTCATGGCCGATCTTATATGTTTACTTTTTGCCAAACAATTAGTCTGCATGGCATAGTGAATGAATGGCATTTACAGATTGCACCTGACCATTGAGCCGTCCTTAAAATTTAAAAAAAAAATCTTGTATTTTTACCAATACTGTTTATTTACATATCGATTTTCAGCCTCACATGTCATCAGAACGTCTTGTTTCCACGTTAAGGGGAGACACTTGACTTTGGTGTGGAAATAATGGCTAAATAATGTCACTGCTTTACTTGTCCTTCCTCTTGAGGACACTGATGAAGGCATCGCGGGGGACTTCCACATTTCCAATCCGCCTCATCTTCTTTTTTCCTTCTGCCTGTTTCTTCAGCAGTTTCATTTTCCGGGTAATGTCACCCCCATACTAGGGAACACATTTCATATCAACATTCATTGCCTTGGACAGACGGTGATACCCAGCTTTGTCAAAAGAGCTAAACCATTAAGAAGGAACCATACTTACGCATTTTGCAAGAACATTCTTCCGATAGGCTTTGATGCTGTTGGAGGGCATGTAGATTAGTTTTGACTATGATATAGAAAAAACCATCCAAAAGTCGATATATAATTCTTGGGTAGACTCACTCTCTCTTACAAATTTGACTTTTAAGTGAATAACTGTAATTCATTCGCTACAAAATAAATCTGTTATTGGTATATCATCCATTTCAACGACGGTAAAGCACACTAGTTTTTGTATACATAATTTATGCATTGTGTATACACTCACGTTTCCCTTGCGATAATCTTGTTCCCAATGGCTGCCTGTACAGCTATCTCAAACAGCTGTCTTGGGATACAGTCTTTTAGCCTTTCACACAAGGCTTTGCCAGCAGGGTATGCCTTCTCTCTAGAAACAATAGTTTACAGACAGAGGTTACAGTTTCCTGTTCATTATTAAAAAAAATCTCATCCGAATTCAGTTCGTTTTAATTCTGCCTTGGTCACCAGAATCACAGCTTGCTTACAGTGCAAAATATTTTATTCCACTCTGCCTATGATACAGCTGATTTTTTTTTATTGAACTGTTATCTTTCTCAAAGCTAGTGACTGTTTTCTGCTAATCCTACAAAACTGGAAAAAGCAATCTTGTGGAAGCCTTACTTGTGGACAACAGTGATCAGCTCCTCAACTGGTTTCCCATTCAGCAAGATGTCCATCTTTATGAGGTCTGCTGCCTGGTAGCCTGCGTCTTCATAGTCAAAGCTACAAAGACAGAACATCATAAACAAACAGTCATACAGCTATTATAATTAAACCTGTTTTCCTCTTTATCAATGACAGATTAATTCAATACTTGGCTCCAACTTCGTTCTTGATTTCAGGGAAAACAATTTAAGGTCAGTGACTATGATAATATGAAAGCAAACAAAAGTTTACTGAATGATGAAAACAGAAGTAGAGCCTTGCCTGGCATATCCAGAAGACAATGACTTTAGGTGATCGTAGAAGTCCACAATGACTTCATTCAGGGGAAAGAGGTACTTCATCATCACACGCTTGTCATCAATGTGCAGCATGTTCTTCTGGACGGCCCTGTTATTCTGCAAAAATGCATCAGACAATATTACTTACTGGTGTGAACTTCATTGGGGTGCTTTTTTTTTAGTCTAATACAGAGTAAATTTGCTTAATCAGCTAGCAAAATAATGCATGGTGCCTGTGACCTTATATCCTCAAAATTGTGACAGTTCAATTTCCCATTTGCATTACACTTTTAGGGCAGTGCTGTGTATGGAATTTGCATGTTCCCCTTTTGCACAGTTTTAGTCTGGTCTCCTGTTACAACTCGAAGACATGGAAGTACAGTAAACTGGCATCTCTATATCGCCCAATGTGTGTGTGAATGTGTACTTGTGTGTGTGTGTGTGTGTGTGTGTAGCCACACCTGACACAGGGTCATGATTTTGCCAATGTACTCATCGGGAGTGATGATAGTCCCCAAGACCATGGGCTCCAAGTACTCCGATACCACAGACCGGTCAGGAAACTGGGCTGGGTTTACGATGGTGATCTCTTTCTCCCCGTATTCCTGAATTAAAACAGAAAAGAAGATCAGGGTGGCCGTTTACATGGGCTTGAGTGAAGGTGACCAGCACACCAGCTCCCCTGGGGATGAGCTCCTGCCTTGATGAGCTTGGCGGATGACAGGATGGCTTTGTACGGGACAGTGGGAGTCGTCACGATGACCGAGGTGTTGTACTCCTGCTCCAGGCGCTGGTTGAACACTTCCATGTGCAGCAGCCCCAAAAACCCCAGCCTGTAGATTACAAGAATAAAAAATGCATCCAATGCATGACTTAAAGGGCATACTCACACTTGTTCCAGTTGTCTTGTACCGTGCTCGAGAACGATTGTCCCCCTCCTCACTCCCCCGCTTGTTCACGCTCGGATTGCGATTAACAATCCTGGCACCAGCGTGCTTTCGTTATCACCGCGTGACTTTTTGACTTATTTAGGGTTGTTTTTGGCGCAATGAGACGCACAGATTCATCTAGCATGCAACACAGCAATTTTAATTAGTACCAGTACTAAATACGCTATTACAAATATCGCTAACGCTTATGAACGAATCAGGATCTTGGACTCAGTATGTCCAAAGTTTTTTTTCATATGTTCATTGAGCAGATGAACGGAAGAAAGCAAAGGAACCTGCTGTAACCTTAATGGGCGCTTATATGATCTGTTCGCTTTAGTTTTACAGTGGAGAGTGATGGGGATGAGTTTGATCGCGGCAGAAATATGTTTTACAGTTTTATATGCTTGCAGGTTTTTTTCCCCATTCGTCATGGCAGCACCCTTTAAAAATCCATACAACGAATTGTATCCATAGCGATCCCCCTCTCCCCCTGATACTCTCCTTACATGCAGTGCCCCGCCCCTCTTGCATGCATTTTTAAAAACGATAAGGCAGAAGTGCACAAAAATCGGGGGTGGGTATTCGCTTTATACATTTTATAGAATGTATTACAGTTCTCCTTGTAACTGAATGAATCAGAGCAATCATAAAGCCATGCTTGGCAATACTAGGATACATGCTGGAGTGGAAGTGAGGGTTAGTTTATTAAAAGAGTAACAATTTAAATGCATTTGCAATAGAAGTCTCCTGAAAATCAGTGACATAAATGCCTAATTTACTATGAACAATACTTAACTGAGTCCGACTAACCGTGCTCGGGCCCACCTCTTCAAGCAGGCCCGGACAGTTAAGCGTACCATGCCTGAGCACAGTATGGAGCGATCACATTAGTAGATCACTATAAGTAGAACTGGACTTTGGGGTTCAAAGATGCTAGGGCACGGTATGGATCGCATGGTGTGAATTCACCCAAAGTATTATACTAACCAAAACACGTTCTGACATCACAAACTGCACCCACAAGTTCGTGGAACATTATAACGTGAAACCTTTTTCAGATAGATTCCTACCTCCAGCCGGCCCCCAGGGCATGACTACTATCCCTCTGTACTGTCACGCTGGAGTCGTTAAGCGTCAGCCTCTCCAGCGCACTGCGGAGGGAGTTATACTCCGACTGATCCGTTGGATACATCCCTGCTCAAGGAGAAGTGGAAAGAGAGGCAGACATCTTACCTTAACTGACTCATACATTTGTAACTGATCATCTCTGACGAAGTCAAGCGCAATCATGATGCTTATGATACATACCAGCGAACACCATCGCTTTCGCAGGTTTAAATCCTGGCAGAGGCGCAACAGGATGTTTCTGGAGGAACAGGGTGTCCCCAATCTGAGCCTCCTTCACCTCCTTCATCCCTGCAATCATGTAACCCACCTGCCCAGCATAACTGTAGGGCGACAAGTCTGCTTATATGGAGCCATATGTCTGGGCTAACATAACAAGGCTGATTGGTTTATTTTTTATGAAGTACAAAGCTCAATGCAGATAACTTTGGTATTATTAGGATTATGAAGGAAGATTTGGATCCATTTTTATGCAATTAATGTATTTAATCAATAAAACAGTTATGGTAAGCAATTCCAATCATACCCAAACTACCCCAAAGTGAAGCTCATGGCAAACTTACAGTCTGTCTGTAGGGTGCTCATCCGGCCTGAGAATTCCCAGCTCGTTGACCTCATACGCCTTGCCCAGGTGTGCCGACATGATCCTGTCCCCTTTACGAACCTGCCCCCCGAACAAGGCGATATTGGCCACCACTCCTCTGTAGTGGTCAAAGGTGGAATCAAAGACCAGTGCCTTAAAGGAGTCATCCGGCCTAGCCTTGGGACTGAGATGGGAGGAAAACGGAAGATTTTAAATACAGTCACATATACAAACAAACATCAGGACTGGACAAACACTATTACTCTCTGTGTAGACCATACAAACCATAGCAATACATCACCAAAGTTCTGATTTGTGTTTATAGTTCATAGTAAGACTTTGTCTTAATATTCCTGCAAGTCGGTGATAACGTTCAAGAACTTTAAGGGAACACAATGTGATCATTAGCATTAAAACAAATATATTTTATACGATGTACAATGCAGAATCATAAATAATAATTTGTTATGCATAATAATTTATAAATGATTACTAATTTATAATGCATATTAACACATTTATCTGCCTGTTAAATTATATGTAATCAATTTATCTGTGGAATTCAGGGGTTTGATAAAGAATAAAGAGGCTTACGGAGGAATGCGATTGATAATTTCTTCCAGCACTCGTTCAACATTTGTACCTAATTTGGCTGAAATCTGAGAACAGAGAAAGTCCTTGAGTTTATCAAATGCCATGAAACCATACAGTATTTGCTTTGGTCAGCCTGAAGGTTTATATACCCGTATGCAGTCTTCTTTTGGAATATCAAACACTTTTTCAATCTGTGTTTCGACTCCTTCTGGGTCGGCGTTTTTCAAATCAATCTAAAATATTGTGCAAAGGGAAAAATTAAATACAAACCTACAGAACCTTCTGCAAAGACAACACAGCAAACAAAGAAGTGCGAATGATTATAACACGGAACTACTTTTTTTCTGAAAATGAGGTAACTCAGTTACACAAAGAGTAAGTGTGTATACAGCACGCTTGGACATACCTTATTTACAATTGGTATGATAGGCAGATGAGCTTCAAAGGCCAAATAGAAATTGGCCACTGTCTGTGCTTGAATCCCCTTCAAATGGAGTGAACACAGCAATCACACGTGTATCATTAGTCTCACAACAATCAACATCATGTCTGATGCAAGATTTTGCAATTTTCAAAAGTATGCCGAAAAAATTGTTTAAAAATGGTTCAGTATTCTACTGAGCACAATTCTCTAACAGAGTTCATCGGTCGCATATGTTCTACAATAAATGTGGCGACAGATTTGTCCATTAGACCTTATAGTGGAAACATCTTACTTGATTTGCGTCGACTATCAGCAGAACCCCCTGGCATGCAGAGATTGATCTGGAAACTTCATAGCTGAAGTCAACATGGCCCTGCATAAAAAACATCGGGGGACAGAGCACATTACAAAGGTATGAAAACAAAATAAAGATAAAAACATAAACAAAACAGCTGTTAGATATGACCCTCATATAATCAGAATAATATCGTAATGCCTGACAAAAAAGTGAACCAATAAGGAGTGGTCAGAACTCACAGGCGTGTCAATGAGGTTGAGTAAATATGTCTGGCCGTTGTGAGTATAGAACAGAGAGGCTGTCTGAGCCTTCACCGTGATCCCCCTCTCTCTCTCCACCTGCAGCTTGTCCAAGACCTGTTTGTTGCGCTCTGTCTTAGCAATTGCTCCTGTAATAACAATGTTCTAAGCCAGGGGATACTGTTTATTTCCCATTTATTAAATAATTGCCAATATTCACCTATACAGACCAGTACAACATACCTGTTAACTCCAGTAATCTGTCAGCCAAAGTGCTTTTACCATGGTCAACGTGGGCAATGATGCTAAAATTTCTTATGTTCTCGACAGGAAATTTGGACATATCGATTCTATCCTGAAGAGGAAAACAAATTCGGTAAGTATACTGATATATTATACCATTATAAATCGAAAACATCTGAATGTACACCTAAATAATACATGTACCCTTAAAATTCGATATCTATCATAAATGAAACAATTTTCAGGACCTGTTATCACCAGCCGTATAAATACATTTCTGAGTCTCCATAATTTACCTTTTCTGATTGCGTGCTTAACTGCTTGGAGCTGATAGCACATATTGAAGGTATATTTCTCATCCAGCGATGCCTAATTAATGTGAAGGTCGTGCTGTATAATTGTTTCCTTCGTATTTTGCATGTACTTAAATCCAGAAGACGTTCGACCAAAGGCAACCCAAGCCCTTGATATGTTATTAACGGCAGTCGCATCTTGGAGTTTGGCAGGTAAAACCGCAGCAGTGTCAGCCGCTATGTGCTAGTTAACAATCATGCAAGTAGATGCAGAGGGGCTTCTTCAATCGATACACATCTCCGTATGATGACAGACTGGACTGTTGTTGTATGATATCCGCTTAAATGGTTACTCCAACTTTGGATCTCTCTGCTCAGCCTCCAGCGAGCAGCAGAGCACTTCAGCAAAATCCAACTAGGACTGCATGACACTACCGTGGGCGCAGCCATCTTGGGATCAAAGGTTACACTGCAACCTTATTATATTAAATGTGTGTTGCCTGCTACCGACTTCCTGTTTTTAAATTCTAAATACTAAGTCAAATAATATGAAAAACACGAAACACGAAAACAACATATACATTTAAATTAATTTTTTTTTCACTTGGCTGTTCTCTGTCGCATTACACTCTGGGATAAGTAGTTTATAGTAATAGAACGTAGGATTCATATGGTAAAATGCGTGGATACTTTTCTGCTTTGTTATTCATTTATAACAATATTTAAACATTCAATATCAGTAGAACGTGTACTTATTTATGAAGTCTCCGATTGGTAATTTTTGTTTTTGAAACTTATTTGTTTTAAAAAGATGCAAATCCTCTTTTTAGTAAAGGCAATTACCATCTTGCCTTCCATGACAGTGAGTTTTGGGGTTACAGCACAGGATCAGCCAGCATCCCTGGACCATTTGGGGTTGAGGGTCTTACTCAAGGTCCCAACAGTATCATCGGTCTGGGGGTGACAAGATTCAAACCAACAACCTTCAAATCACAGGCACATAAAGTTCGACCAAAAAAGTACGTTAAACTTAGGGCTGTGAATGTAAATGACACTGGTCTGATTTTGTGAAGGGACGTATGCATCTACATTAAAAATAACTTTCTTACTGATTTTAATCATTCATCCAATTAAGTTACATTCTTGTAGCTGGATATCGCAGTTTTCATCCTGCAATATCTGTCCAGTCCACATGATGTCCCCCTCTGCAAAGTGATGGGAATTAGATCAGTCTAGAAACTATGCTTTAACAGTATTTAAATAATCAAATGAATAGGGTACACAATATTGCTTAAATTCCACTAAATATATTCTCCAGAAGCCATTTTCATCACTTTTTAAACCAATACTTAACCTTGATTGTTTAATATATATGTGTATATTTACATATATATATATATATAACAAATTATTATTATCGCTGTTATTTTTTGGTATGACTGCTGTGTCTTAAAATGCGGTCTTTAATCTGATTATAAGCTTTAATCTGATTATAAGGTGTAGCTCAGTACATTAGTCTTCTCTTATCAAGTTTGCATAGGGTTCCGTGCCTGCCTCTGAAGCTCTGTATGCAACAAGAATAAGAAACAAAGACACATTTCAGAGAAATTCATAAGCCAAGCATCAGCCAGGTATGATTTTGTAGATGGGAAAAATTATACAGAAACCAACAACAGCTAGAGGTGGATTGTTCAGGTACAATCCAGACCAAGGTTTTGTTTCAACCAACCAGTTGAGTACTCTGTGACTGTGACTCTTTATACCTAATTGGTTGGTTGAAACAAAACCTTGGTCTGGAGTTGTACTTTCTGGACTTGAATTTGCCACCTCTGACAACAGCCCTGTAATGGGTAAAGGGCACCCAGCTTAATTTTGGTTAAAGTTCAAATACTGAACAGTTATAAACAAGCTGGGCTGAGTCTGAGGGTATTTTAATAATGTGTATTGTTGATAGGTGTTTGAGTTAAAATTTATGCTAGTCTTTAGAAGTTGTTTCATATTTTCCTCATTTCACACTTGTTTGTCAGGTTTGGACTTTGGTCATCTCTCAATGTATTTTTTTTTGCAATGGAAAAATTATGAAAAGGGTGATTAAAAGAATACGTTTGGATCTGTAGAATTCAGTCTATGTAAGTCAGTGCGTATGTAGAGTACGTCAACTTTGATTAAGATGGGTCTACTGTTTCCATGCTACAACTTCAACACTTCTACATAAGAAGCTATTTCCAGATGATATGCTAACCTTCACTTTCTATTAAAGATTATATCCATGTTTTTTATAAGAATGTACTGTGTTAGCTGGAAAATAAATGATTGCATGATTTAATTAGAAATCCATATCTTGCAGAGTCTCCTTATATGCATTATGGGATACATTGCTGGTTATCACTCCTGTTGTCAGCTGTATAAATTATCAAGTTTTCTGTAGTTAAAACTTAAATTGTCCTGAATTTTGTTCAAATGAGGGATCACTTGAATTTCATTATTTTTCAGACAGATTCATCCATATGCAGATAAGGCAATTTTACTTTCAGAATGATAAGTGTATATTAACATATTATTTGCATCAAAACTAGCACCATACTCCAATTTCTCAACAAAAAGTTTGCTTATTAGAGGATAACAGTGAAAGATACCATTTGTAAATGATGTGGTGATCATTACATGTGGTGAATCAGACACTATGTGTAGGAAAGAAAGAGAACTGAGTGGTGCACAAACAGAAATAAATAAAGATAGAAATAATGATGTCTCCTCCTGAACTGCTTTATACAGGCTTTCAGGTTATGACCTGCTAGAAAAAACAATACTCTGGGCACCGCTGTGTATCTTTGAGCTGTGGTAGGAAGTTGGTGCGACAACTAGAGAAAATGCCTTCTCAACATAGAATGAGCGAAGGTGGGATTTAATGTGTAATTAAACAGTGCTACACACTTCCATCCATGAATTCATGATAAACAGATTATTTTATTTTTCCTAAGATTTGAGTTGCTATTTGGGGTGGAGCTAGTGTTAGGGGTTGGGTTTGCTAAAAAATAATAATTATTGATCCCTTTGGGGAAATTCTCCTTATGCCTCCCCCAGCAGCTAAGAACAAGCTGGCTGTGAAGGGCAATCATCCATAGCAGCGCCCAGGGAGTTGGGGGTTAAGGGCCTTGCTCAAGGCCCTGCAGATGTGTTGAGGCTGTGCTTGACCTTCTGATCACAGGCACAGAGGCTTGGCCTACTGAGCCACACACTGCCCCCAATGAAGGGGTGAAGCTAGGGTTAGGGGTTGGGTTGCTATTTGTAGTAGTGCTAGAGGTAAGCATATGGTTAACTTAAAGGTTGGAGTTAGGGTTAGGGTTAGGATTTCCTTTAGGGTTGAAATCTGGATAAGGGTTAGGGTTGAGGTTAGGGTTATGTCTTGGGCTAAGGGTCAGGCTAAGATGTACAGTTAGACTAAAGCTAAGGCTTAGAGATTGACTTACAGTTAGGGTTAGGCTTGCTATTAGGGTGAGGTGAGGGATAACCCTTAAGTCACCCCTAACGCTAACTATAAATGGAAAATGGCTTTCAACTTGATTCACAAACCTATTTACAGCTACAGGGATCAGTTATTGGTAAGAAAAATGCCCCAGCATTGCATTGTTGTCCCCCACAAACGGCTCCTGCTTAAGCTCAAAGCAGCAGGGATTTTAGGTACTGTAGCAGCTTGGACTGATAACTGGTTAACAGACAGGAAGCAGCGGGTAGTTATTACAGGCACAATGTCACAGTGGGCCTGCGTTCATAGTGGGGTACTGCAGGGTTCAATTTTAGGACCACTATTATTCCTAATTTACATTAACTGTATTGACGCCAGTTCATACAGTAAACTGCTTAAATTTGCACATGACACCAAGGTGGGTCGTGTAGCAGATACTGAACTAGCGGCACAGAGGCT
>JAAGVU020000015.1:115340-133005 GCA_011763525.2 Mormyrus iriodes | reverse complement strand
ACTACACTCTGCAAATTTCAAGACTTATACCAAAATAACAATACGAGAAACCCTGGCTTTGTGCTAGATAGAATTTGGCCCTTGGGGAAAAAATAATTGGGCAACACTGCCCTAAGGTGTTTCAACAGTGCTGTATGTAATGCAGACCAACCACAACAACTGGCAGTAAGGACAGAGGGATGTTTTTTGTACATAAACTAAAGGTTGATTTTACTTTAAGGTTTCAAGTTAAGCCTTACACCTGTACCCTCCGGGATAGACTCCCGACCCCCTTGACCCTGAATAGGTCAAACGGTTACAGAAAATGAATGGATGGATGGATGGATGGATGGATGGAAGAATGGGTTTCAGGTTAATATGACTAGCAGACTCGCACTGTCTGAAACCTGCAAATCATGAGAAAAACCATTTCCAATTACTTTTGATATCAGGTTGACCATTTTCCTCACGCTAAAGTCTTACATTAATGAAAATGGTCTGTCAGTCACTGGCTCTAAGCAGGCATCTGCTAAGACATCATGGGATAATGAGAATTGGATATTTTTCTGCTTCTCACTATGACAATCATTTATCCATCCACTGGTCTCTTTCGTACCATTTCGGTTGTTTGCGTTTGGACCATATGTGCCTCTGCAGATTGCTGCCATGACTCCCAGCAATTTCTGCATTAGAGCCCCAAGTTTTACAGACTGATTTATTACACGCTGGATCATATGTAAAATTCTACAACACTGGATTCTTCAGACGCAGTCCCATCCCATAAAAATCCAAACAAATGGCAATATTACTGCTGTTAACTTTCATACCTGATTGCCAAACTGGTTTTCTCCCACTATAATTAGGTAGCCAAATGAATGTAATGAAACAATAAAGAGTCCTATTCACACACACTGAATAGTGACACCAGACAAAAAGCTTGGAAGTGCTCGAATATAATCTGATGTTCGTCTCTAAAGAGGCACAGTGTGCGTTAAATGATACAGGTAGCTAAATAAACAACCATGTCAGGAATTTGCTAACATTGGGCTCTATTTTGACGATCTAATGCACACCTACGACTAACGTTTATGGGCGTGGCCAAATCCATTTTGCTATTTTGACGGCGGAAAAACCAGGCTGTGTGCCAGCGGAAGGCGCAAAAAGTTTGTCCTAATATTCTTAATTATTCAGAGGTGTGTATCGGGTTTAACATGCAATGAGCCAATCAGAATGGCACGTCACGTCACCTTTAAAACGCAGCGGCGCATGATCTATGGCGGACTAGCAAAACCACTTTGGTGGAAAATAGTGCATATTGTGTTTGCAGCAGAACGGATCCTGGGTAAGACCGTTGATGACTACACTTTGGTGTGGTTGGCTAAGTGCAGTAGACGCCCTGTAAACTCACTCTAACCCTGCTTAGCAGTAATCATAATGAATAAAGTATTATAAACACAGCCTTAACTATTTATTAAAAGGCATAACTCATTATAGCCATGTTTATCATGCATCATGAATGCTCTGTGAAGCTTTCATCTATAATGCACTTTTTATAAATAGTTATAGCTGTGTTTATAATACATTATGAATGCATTATAATGCATTATGAAGGTCTCTATGATGCACTATGATGACTGTTTAAGTGTTACTGAAACCTCTTTCCCACTTTTCTACTTGAAGTGAAAGCAATCTGGGCTTGTGAGCAACATGATCCTCCACCATGCATTGAAACTGACTCTGATTTGAGTGGCCATATTTCACTGCTGGTTTTCCTCGTTGTAATTCTGGGAACTCTGGAATTCCCATAGACGGAAGAAAGATGGTTTCATCCCACAGGGTTGACCTGTGAGGCAAATGGTACCTGTGCTCTTAAATTAAAATGCAGAAAAGGTGTGACCCAAAAGGCTGCGACAGGGCTGGGGTCTAAATGAACTCCGAATGATTTAAATTTCATAGGGCATCACAAGCTAATAGTAGAACATGTGAGTAATTCTACTATCTGTCATTTGCATAAGCTGGTCTTGACTTAGCTGGCATCCTATACACATGGTGCAAAGTGCAAGGGCAGCAAAATAGGCGATGTGAGGCATACAGACATAACCTGCAGTTGAGAGGGTGTCCAACCAAATGCCACATAAATCCTTCACTGCTGGCTGATCCTCTGGCTGTTTCTGATTGCTGCAAAGCCACTGTCGCCCTGCACTTTCTCATTCACAGCAGCCCCTGTGCATAGGAACCTGATTGGTTGGCCACCCACTGCTTAGGGTGCCTGGTGATAGATTAACGGCAACCTGGGGCAGGTATTTATGGCTTAGGCTGCTTAGATTACAGTCTACAGCATGACAGTATGAACAAAAAGACATCTGCATTTGCTGGTACCTATTTAGCTATAACTCTTACAGTATACTTGATCTTTATTAAAAAATATGTGCATGGCTAAAATATAATCAATAATTACATTATGAAGAACAACCCATCATAATAACAATTATGGCCAACTTATTGATTAAGTAAAACTGAATAATTGCTATTTGTCATTGCGGTGCCTAGTTTGAAACTGCATGACGAATGTTTGCCTACTGTGTATGACTCCAAACACTTGTCAACCTATATATTTCTAAATATATATTTCTATATATTGGCTAATGAAGAAACAGAATGTAGACCTGATTAAGATTGTGATAGCTATAATATATTCTTACTTTTGAAAAACTTTTCATGAATTAAAAAGAAATGATCACTTTTTCAGACACAGGAAAGAAAAGTCGTTTAATACCTCTAAACTGGACTTGTAATTAGAGGTTCATGACAGAATGGTGTATATATCCTTAGGTATATAAGTGGTTACACCTGAACAGGGTCCAGAGGAAGTTAATTATGATGGTTTTGACTGATAGCCAAATGACTCCTTAATGCAAAAGCTCTGCAGAAATGCTGATGCATAGCTGAGGTGCCCAGAAAGTCAGACAGAGGTGGGAGAAGAAATGTTTTGAGCGCCTTAGGAACCCGGGGCTCAGAGCGTAATTCATTTGCAGAGACAGATTTGGAAAGATGGGGGCTGGAGTTTAATATATATTTACCTGGCTCGCTGCAATGTTCCAGGCAAAACTGACAGCTAAATTCATTAAAACCTCTTGCCTATCACTTGATATAAGGAATTTTCTGGCTAAGCTCTCTGCCTCATATAGTACTGCATGTTGCTTTCATTTCAACACTGTCTTTTCCCCGGAGAAGTTATTTCATTGCAATGTTTCCAAGCTGATATGTTTTCCTCAGCAAAACACAAACATATATCAATATGAAAATACTTATGTCAAAATGAAATCTTTATGAATTTGTCACTTTGAATGTAATAGTAATAATTATTAAATATGAACTGTACTTTGGCTGGTGTGGTGGCACAGTGGGTAGCATTGTTGCTTCACACCAGAGTTCGAGTCTCCACCATGGCTCCATGTGTTTGGAGTTTGCATGTTCTCCCCATGTCTTCATGGGGTTTCCTCATACTTTGGATTCCCCCCACAATCCACAAGGTGAATTGGAGTTACCAAATTGCCCATAGATGTGAGTGTGCCCTGCGATGGGTTGGCTTCCCATCCTGGGTTGTTCCCTGTTTTGCACCTGTAGCCTCCCGGATAGGCTCCGAACCCCCTGCGACCCTGAATCGGAAAAGTGGTTACAGAAAATGGATGGATCTCAATGGGTTATTTTGGAAACAAATTATGGATATTGCTATTCTATTATACATGTTGATATATCACATGCATCTTTTCTTGTCTTTTTTTCCATTCTCATTACATCACATTTACATATATGTTGTAAACCCAGCTAACAGGGAACGTTCTCAGAACTTCAGCTAAGATTATTTAAAGGTTTTCTCAAAGTTGGCATAGAACATTGTTATTGTAATGTTGATGAAACGTTATTTCCACGTTTTAAATTTTAACAAGGGATCTGTGAATATTAACACAGTAATATTATTACATGAACATGTTTATAAAATAATTCATGTTGGGAAAAATATTGTTTTATAATAAAACTATAATTTTACATGACCTTTGAGCTGTAAAATGACAGTGTTACCCATACTCTTCATTTGTTTTTATATTATTATTCTTAGTTGTTGTAGTAGTGGGATAATGTTCTGAAAAAGTCAGGAAACCTGGGCACTTTGAGCTTTTCCATGTCTTAATTGTAATGTTCTGTAAAAGTTCCTAGAGTAAAAAATTGTTAGCTAGGAAGATGCCTTTTTGATGCTGTAAGGGTGAGGGACTATATAAAAGTCTTTTCACACATAAGCGTCATTTTAATGTCAATGGCTTTGATATAAGGTTTGATGTGAGTGGTACATAACGCATCATTAGACATTTTAGCACCCAATGTTTAAAAAGTAACTCTGCTTTGGATAAAAATGGATATAGACATAGATGGAAGGGTTACATCAATGACCTGTGACTTTAATTTATGCAAGCTTTGAACACTGAAAGAAGTTTCTTACATTGAAAATATCAAAGTCAGCCATTAGGTGAAGAGACCTGCATGTTTCACCTGGATATTTCAGGAATACATGATGTGTGTGTATGTCTTTATCGTGAAAATTGCACCAGGGAGGCGAGTCATCCGTAATGAATGATACATTCAGCTCTTCGTTCCTGTTTTGCGATCAATAATGTACAAGTTACTATTCATGTTCAAACTAAAAGGAAAAGTGAGGTCAGCCTTTTAACAGCAGCATAAAGAGCCCGAATGTTGTAGAAGACGGTTTTTTCCCAACCCTCTGTGTTCTCCATTTTCAAGGAACCTGACCATCAGCAAGATTTATGTTCTCTCAAGCAAGATGGAGTAGTACTTGTATGAACTTGGTTGAAATATCACATAAATCTATGCAGAAATAAATCTTAAGAGTTCTGGATGCAGAATGTACAGGCCGTGTTGCTTCAGGGTAGGGCCCAGTTATGTTTATGAAGGATTCTGAGGTGGACTGAGTTTGTGAGGGAACAGAAAATGAATTGGGTCTAAGACCATAGATTAGTCTGAAGAAAGAATAGAAAACATATTACTTTTCTTGTGCGTTTTCAATTTAATAATGATAGTTTCCGCCTCATACTGCAAGTTTGTCGATTGATACTGGATGTGATGTTAAAGCGGTATAAATAGGCACAGAAATGCTACAGCAAAGTGAGGATGCAACAGGTAGAAAAATTTATTGGTAACACTTTACTTGAGGTGGCACGTATAATATGTTACGTTACACTCAATCAGCCATGAACTAACTCTTACTTAGTATATTAATTAACAGCAAATTATATTTGTTTATGATTTGTACTTGAGTAGTAACTGAGTTACTAATAAGTTACTAAGGAATTGTATTGCAAAGTGTTACCTAGTATATTATCTGTACACTGTCAAGTAAAGTGTTATCAATTTAATGTACACTAATTACCTAATGCTTATTGTATTATTATATGATCTATTCTTGGACTAGTTATGCCATAGATTTTAAAAAGTGCATTGCAGCTTCAGGTAGATAAACTTATGAAAAGTATTACGTATTGGGACCTGGATTCAAGTTTCTGCCGTGGCTCCGTGTGTGGAGTTTGCATGGTTTCCCCCAACAGTCCAAAAGCATACTAAGGTTAATTGGCATTCCCAGATTGTGCATGTATGCATGTATATATGTATCTGAGTGAGCGGAGTGTGCCCTGCAATGGGTTGGCACCCCATCCGGGGTTATTCCCTGCCTTGTACCCGCAGCCTCCAGGATACACTCAGGACCACTCCCCCCCACACTCCATAACCCTGAACAGGACAAGTGGTTGCAGAGGATGGATGGATGGATGGATTTTACACGAGTGCAGGAAGTATGTGAAAGGAAGAAAGATAAGCAGGCATCAGATAGAGAAAAACAAGCAAAAATCAGTCCTCACATTGTAACTATGCTCCTTCACATTTATTGTGCAGTAATTATTAATGATGCTGATTAATGGTACTGATTGACCCAGCTCATTTTCACAATTCCCTCATTTTCCTTCATTATTCATATTTCCCATGAGTGGAAAGTGAATAATATTTCAAAGGAAAATGTGCCATATTTCATTTTCATTTTATTGGAACATACTTAACCCTGGAAGTACAAGAATTGAAATGGTAAAATGAGCATTAAAAGGTTACATCCAGATGTTGTGGCTTTATCACCCATATTTATTAAAATAATCTCAATTTCTTTCAGTATTTAAGTTAATATTATTTTCTTGGCAATCTCATAAACACTTATTTCAGGTTTAGATTGAACACTTCAGAATTTATTTGTTTACAGCAGCCAAGGTGGTGCATTGTGAATTTACTTTGAATTTGTTTCCCTCTCAAATACGACACTTCAGCTTTTATCCATCAGGTGATTGTAGCAAAAAGGTCTCTTTGTGATTCACTTTTTTCATTTGTATTTTTTTGTCTGAGCATCTTGAGGTGGATATAAATGTGAGTCTTGACGTATGTGTAAGATTGTGTGAATTCTAAAAGTGTTTGCTATATATAACATCATGTGTTTTGAAGAATTACGTCCTTTTATTAGTATTCACACAGATTATATGCACTTAAAGTCAGCTTGTATTATGGTAATGGAAAAGTAAGGCCTCTGCAGTTGCGTTTAGTCTAAAAGTATACTTCCCAGCATGTTATTAAATATTAGATTAGCATTTGGGAAGGGGGGGCAGCTGAGTTCTAAGACTTGTGCTAAGATACTTATATACAATTATTTATAGGATCTGCTGCTGGCACCCATACTGTTTTCCAGTGTAATTATATAGATTGGCTGATCATATATCATACGACTTCTTCAAAGCCCATTTGAGAGAAAGCCAAATGCTAGTGCCCTTCTGACTTATTGTCATAAGGTAGTTGGTCACTGTCATTATCCTGCAGGGGTGTGACTGGCTCTTAGCGTCTGACTGTTTCAGGCCACGGTGCGGTCTGTTGGAGTCACATGATGCCTGAATCTCCAGGAAGGTGCTAATTTGTGATTGAGATGTACTTTGAGATGTAGACCTATTTTGTATCTGAGGAGACAGGAAGGGAATTCGCATTGTGACATTCTTTATGAGCAACGGACTGTATTTCAACTTTTAAAGCTTACGCTGCCCCCCACCCCCCCCCCCAAAAGCTCTGTTATTACCAAGTGCTATTTAGATATAGGGCGTAATTGGGTTTATGACCCATTAATGTAAGTCATGAAATAAATACAAGCTTCAGATTCCAACTGGATCTGGGGTCACGCAGAGAGATTGTGACTTCATAATTACTGGATCTGAAATCGGCCGTGTGGTCCCAGCAACAGTGTGGGAGGATTATTCTAATTATAGTAAGCGAGATGATAAAAGAATGAAAGATCCCTCTTATCAGATGAGCAACTTAAGAATAGACGCTATTAAGACATGAAACAAGCACGGCGTTAAGAATTCATGATGCCGGGCGCGGTTTCATCATACGAACCGCTATTTTTAGGCCACACAGGTTTTGTTGCTTGGAGAGATTCTCAATAGGATTGTTCGACTTCTGTGCAAGAATGCATGAAATATGTCTGCACATACGTGGAGGAACACAGGCAGATGTTGAAAGACAGGAAGTAAACATGCCTGAAAAACATCGGTACAAGAACTTTTTTGGTGATTTGCGTGACTGCGGGGGCAGATGTATTCCATTATAGCTGCAATTCCAGCAATAATAATAACAACGATTTGGCTGCACGTCATCATTTTAGTTTGTCGGCTTTGCCATTCAGCAAATTGATGGAGACATTAAATGTGGGCGTCAGTGGTTTAATCAAGGTCTGCGGTGTGTAATTAAATTCTCCGGAGGAACTATAAAAGGGAGTTGGTGTTGAGAATAAGCTTGTGAGACCATGAGGGCATCCAAAACTTTGGAGCCAAGACCAATCTCCTCCAAAGCTCATGATTAGTTATTTTTGTGTTCATAGACCTTTACTAAACACTTTTGTATTCCCACTGGCAGAATGTTGACAGAAAGGGAGGCTAATTAATGTTTAAACACTGATGCATTCATTAATTCTCAATTTCACACAGAAACATTAAGTATTACACTAAAATGAGGCATGCCCTGAAAAGCATTCTCATTTACACATTTTTAAATTCAGTTTTCAATTTTTTAAGTACATTGGCAAAAGGGAGAATTGTTACTACGAGCCTAATAGGCATTCAAGACTTTTCATCAGCATGGACAAAATTATCCTATCAGATTATCTAAGAAAGGCGTACATGAAACTAAATCAATGTGCATACTTTATTCATTACAATTTACACGTCTTTGCCATTTTATGATAGAAAAACTTTACAATGGTATGAATTGCTATTGTCTTCAGTACCATAATGGGATTAATACTCTTGATCAAGTCTCTCTCCACAGCAGCCAGTGTCAGACTACTGCTGTGTAAGAGACCAAATGCTACAATGCACTAGAGTAAACTGAATCTATAAGATTTCTACTTCATTGACCCATCTGTAGACTGATCCCCAGCTGTGAGACACGGTTCCTCTAGCAGGTCCAGGGTTTGCTCCATTGTCTCGGCCCAAGGTCCCTCCCAACCCCCACCCCCCCCCCCCCCCCGATTATGGATGGCAAACCTGGCAACCCAAGGTAGACAATAGGTATGTAGATTTACTATTAAACTAAAGGGAGTTTCATTTTATGACTGCATTAAACAATTAACAAGTAGCATTAAGAAAGACTGCAAGTATTAAATTTCATTGACAGCTCTTTCTATTAGGCCAAATATTGTATTCTCTTGTATCCATATCCTTCCTAATGGGTATTCTTCTTCACGCTTTAGCTCTGAGGAAGAATTTACAGCAGCCAGTGGATACTTTTGATTTTGGTGTTAGATGTACAGTCTTGTCAGGAACTTTCCCTTCACTAGACTAGGAGGTGATTAATGTCACTATTTTATTTCTGTCTGCCAACTAGACCATGAAATAATCTGCAGAAGTTTCAGACGGGACTAAAGGGTAAAACCAGGACAATACTCTAATGGACTGAACAATGTTTTCTTTATTTATTTTGTTTTTATTTATTTGTTATAGCTGTAGACCTTTCCCGTTGTGTATATTTCTCTCCTGGTAAATCGAGCCAAACTTTCTCCCTCATACCTGACTTACTGACTAACTGAACATGGCACCACCAGGCCTCCATCTCTTCATAAGTGATCAGCATTAATCAGCTCAGGCTACAGGCGCTAGGTCAGCGGACTTCCTGTGCAGACAGGTGGATCAGAGCTTTGGCTGGGTTACATCCGGGGTAGGCTCACTGATCATCTGGAGGTCCATTTGGAGAAGCCCAGTGGGGTGGCCCCAAGGCCAGGCTCAGTGATTTAACAGACATTTCACCAACCTAAAGCAGTGCTCTTTCAACCATTGAACAAACATCTGCTCCATGACTCTTCAATGGAAAGGTTGGAAATAACAGTGTATATCCTGTACTCACTATTCACTAAAAGAAGTCAAATATTTTGTACACATATAGGACTGTTTCTCTATAAGCTTTTTGTGATTTTTCAGTGCAAAGCGTCACAATTGTGTCATTTTGTGTCTGAAGATGACATGGCCTGAGGTCTAGCAAGTTTGCCCACTTTGTTTTATTCTCCCACCTCATAAGAATGTTAGTGGTGGCTCCCCCCAGTAATCCAGAGGGATTGTGGGTAAATTTTCCTACCCTCCTTCTCTAAATGACTATTAAAAATGATCAAAATGATTGGTTTCTGCCTTCTGACAGCTGGACCCAGACTGCCTAGGCGTGATTAGAGCTCTTCCAGAAATAGGGTCATGCACTCTCTGCACAGCCCACTGGCACCGTTGTCATGGCAACTGCCAGTCTTGTCATAGGCACCATCACCAGATCGCTCTGGCTGCTTCTCACACTCACTGACATGTGCATCAGTTTCCATGGACATGGCACATTAGGAGGACGGAGGATGATGTAACCAGGATCATGAGTTTGTCAGAGAAAATTAAAGTGCGGACAAGAGTAAAAAAATACTGCTAACTCGATTAACTACAACAATAGTCCAGCGAGGAATAATAGTTTACAAATTATTCTCAGTATGACTTTAAAAATGATAAAATTACATAAAATATACTATACATACATGCATTGATACCTAATTCAACCAGTATTATAGCCTAAAGTTTTGATATGTTTCTTTGTTAATTACTATTTAACATGTTATCTTGTAACTATTGTATAAAGCACCCACAAGGGGGCACACCTTTAAGATGTACCAAAATTGCATATTTAAGACTAAAGTCACGCAATAGTATTTACACAAAGTGGAATAAAGTTACTTGTCACCTGAAAATGACTGCCATGTTGGAATACGCGCATGCCGTCTGGTCCACAGTGTGAGCTTACAGTTCTGTCGGGACACAAACTCACACTGTTGGGTTTCCTGTTCACTCCGCCTTCGAGGAGCAACTGCTCCTGGACCCGAATGAATAAACCGTGAGAGAACAGTCTCCAGTATAGAGGATGATAACTGCAAATCCGTCAGGCTTCATCTCAATTCTTTTGTGATTTTATTTTTGCAACCAAGATGTTTTATCTATCATTTTTCTCCACAGTCGTAAAAGTAAAGGGATAATTAGTTGAGATTGAGAGGAAAAAACCCTTCTGGTTATTTCTTTGTTAAATGCTAACATTTAAAAGTCATTTTCGTATAATTTGGGCCTTGAATGAGAAATACTGTAGTATTTACATACATTTTAAATACAGAAACATAATTTATACTTGCATTCAGTGTAGCATTGGAGTTAATTCAGTAAAACAAGTAGACAATGTAGTAAAATAAAACACAGGTTGACAGTTTTAGTGTTAAATTATTAGTTCAGCTGACGATTAAATTCTGATTTATTTTAAATATTTATTTAAGTTAACCCACAGATAATAGCTATTAATTTTAAGAATTATCTGCAGGAATGTGTTTTTTTTTCAGTTGCTTCATGGTGAAAAAATATTTAATCAAATCAGCAACATCAGTCATTCCAAAGAAGGATTTCCCTCTCATTGTAATGTTTAACATTCTTGCCAGATCTGAAAACATATCCTTATGGGGACTGTCCATTTATTTCTATGGGAAAAACCCTAATCCCAGCAATGACAGCCTTAACTCCTGCCCAGCCCTAAGCTTAACCATAAGGAACCAAACAAAATACTAGACTTTTGGCATTTTTAGTTTTTTTGATTGCAGTCACAGATTTTTATTAGACTGAGTTTCCCCTTGTGGGGACTGAAAAGGTGATCCCCCCAAGTCAAACTAACAGATTTTTACCACATTGTAGGGACATTTGGCCCCCATGACATGTACATACACATCGAGTCTGTCACACCTGCCTCTGATTAATCAATCAGGAGATGGAACCTGCTCAGTCATCAGTATTGCTCATGGAGCAATGAGCTCAGTAGCTGTCTTGGCAGAAGTTTAGTCTGGTTTGGTTTTTGGGGCTAGTCTGTGTGGATCCATTTTCTCTGTGCTTGTCAGTAGCCAGCAGGTAGTGGCTTAGTGGGTTGGGGCAGCTTGGGTTTCATGGTCCTTGACTGGCATTTGATCTTGGGCTGCCGGTTGGCCAGTTTCTGTGCTGGGGCTCCATGATTCCAGGTGGCCATCATTCCACAGCTGGTGTCTGTGCTGCTGGCATGCTGTTCCTGGGGGGTTTTGTCTTGGGTTTTGTGTTCTTGCCCCTTTAGGTTCCTGGTTCAGGTTCTCAAGTCCTTTGCAGACGAGTCGGCCTTCTGTTTCACCCCATCCTGGGGCTGGTCATCCAGTCAGTGACTCAAGTCCCCCTGGTTCCCAGTTTCCAGCAGTGCTGGGACTGTTGGGCTCGGGGCCCAGGGCGCAGAAGACCTGGCATGGCAGATGGGCAGCCCATGGTGAGGTGTTCTGTCATAGATCTAGTGTTATAAAGGGTAATGAAGGCTCAAGTCGTGACACGGTCACACCCTATCGGCCATGCAGAGATGGTGGTTAGACAAACAGCATCTCTCTGAAATGGGGGGTGAAATTTGAAAGCCGGAAGCTCACAAGAAACTGGGAAAATATGAAAATCCACATATGGAGTACTGCCAAGAAAGAAAAAAAACTCTCTTTGTGCCATCTCAAAGCCGGTGTGTGTACATTCTGATTCGCTGATTCTATGAACCGGAATTTTATTTTGTACGTACTGGATTTTATATATATATATATACATATATATAACGCATGGTTCATTTGAGGCGATCTTATTTCAGTTCTAAATGATAACACATGATGTTTTTTATCTGTCCACTACAAGTCTGTGTTTTTTCCTCTATGATTATGGCCACATTCGTAACAAAATACACACTTGACATGTATGGCACTTAAGAGAAAAGCCTATAGGAAAAATGTAAACTTTCACATGAAATTTATATTTTACCATATGTGATAATATAAGGCTCTAGCAGGAAAAATATATATGATTTTATATTATTCTAATGAAAGATGTGTATGATCTCTCCATATTCAGTTGGTTTAATTAGACATGAGAAAATACATGTTATGTTCTCAGAGCACAAAGTGAAGCTATCAACTGGAAGGATGCTTCCTCTTCAAAATACTCATTCTAGTCGTGTAGGAACCACCATCCATGATTCAACTGAGTTAATTCAGAAAATTATGCATAAAATCTAATACTGACGAATTTAATATGCATTTAACATGCATTATACCTGAATGTAGAACATATATGTTTGACAAAACATTAATTTAATATGCATTTTAAATAAATATAGGAGGACTATAACTAGTAAACATCCATTTCATATGTATTTTACATCAATAAAGGACTATATATGTCTAACGACACATTAAATCCTTATGGATTGTATATTTATTTTGAGTGCCATTTAAAGAGCTTATATGATTTAGGTAAAACGCATAAGAGACAAATGTTAATTAAAAAAACAAAACTTTTCCATATAGATAAACTCATTATAGGACAAAAGGGCACAAGGCTGAGGAACCCGTGGCAAGACGCTGCACCATCGTAGGGCATAAAATACTTTTTTTTTTAGAATGCAAACTTTTTGACATCATTATAAAATCCCATTGTAAAGTGATATGGGAATGTTATACGTATAAGATACAACCTCAGATTTAAATACATCTCCTACTTTTGCCAAGTCCCTGACACGTCTCGGAGATGCTGAAGGTTTGGTGTTTTTTTTTATTTTCTTGAGATTACAGCAAGGTGCTACGTGAGCGCTTTGATGCCTAAACAGCCTCGCAGGTCCCGGGGAGCGATCGATGCCGATACATGAGGCCGCTCGGCCGCCAGAGCTTTCATCGCCCCGCCGCGGTGGCTTGTGCGGAGCCGTAGCCAGCCTTTCCCCCCGAAGCTCGCTCTTTCATTTGCTTTTTCCGCGGGAGACCAAAGGGAGCGCGGCGGGCATTGTGCGAGAGCGAACTCAGAATTGGACCTGGCAGTCGGCCGAAACCTTCTCCGTTTTTTTCCCCTTTTCTTTTTTTTGCAGCTTTGTTGTGATGAACATCAAGTAACTCTTTTGCGGCTTCAAGGGAGACGATGCATGCATACGTTAATTAATCACGGAAAATAACACCCTGGCCAGGATCGCTAACTCCGTAGCTTCCCTGAGTATTTGTTGACAGGGCTTTTAAAATGTTACAGAAATTATATGGTTGCAAAAAAAGATTTGACAATTTAGGGGGAAACATCTATTGCTATCTATTAGCTCTATTAGCTCCTCACTGCATCCAAACATAAAAAACAGATTCCTATAAAGAAGTGCTATACATTTATATAAATATTTCTATAAGATATAAATAAAATGAAGAGCAAATTAGACCTTCGACATTAGATCTTAGGTACAGTACTTAGGTACACATAAATGTTGCTACAGTTGTCCAAATTATTAAAGACCTTCACTTGCACTTTTGAGATGTACATCCAGTTGTGAAGATAGAGAATAATTAAATAATCAAGACAAGAAATGACTCATGTTCCCTATGCAGTATGTTGACACAATGATAGGAGCTGCAAAGTCTACGTCCTTATCTTTCCTGTTGATGTGTGGCCATTTATTATGACGTTTTACAGCTTTTGCCGGTGGGGATGAAGTCTCCTCTTCTCCAGCTGTTTCAAAACATTTTCATTGGAGAATCAGTCATGTTTTCCAGCCACATCTCATGATGGGCACATAAAACAGGCAGTGGTGTTTATATAATGTCTAGCATCTTATGGGACGTCGTAAAGGGTAACTGCTCTTCAAAACGCCGTAACGGTGTCATAATTTATGCCTCGTAGATGCGGCTCACAGGACCATGGTTTTAATTTTCTCTATTATATTACTTTGGTGCTTTCGGTATAATAAAAGACACAGGAGTATTTCACAATAGGAATCAAGGTTTGGTATCTCCGAAGTTATATTTCAAGATAAAAGTAGTAAGCAACACCAAACAGGCAATAATCAAACCGCTGCTGGTTTGTGGGGGGGGGGGCATGATGGTTAGCTTTTGATGTCCCTTGGGTTTATGACGGGATGAAATATCTCGTATTTGTGACAATGAAAAAGGCATCGTGTTCGCAATAAGTTGTTTCACTTGGAAATCTTGAAGGTTGCTTGAAATCCTGTTGCCCCTTTGTGAGCCTGCAGTTTCTGTGGAAATTCTTCTTCTAGCGGAAATAATTGATGGCTGACAGAACCCTGTGAGAGAACCATCTGCTCTTTAGCAAGCTGTTGTTGATGCTGAGCTGGAAGAGCAATCCGCCCCATTCACATAATCAGTAATAGGCTCATTTCAAACCTGTCTGTTAGGTTTGGCGCCCTTTTGCAATCGCATTTCATGTGTTGCTGTTTAATCTCCTGACCTCCCCACAGCTCAGTCATAACCTTCACCCAGTGTAAAGGGGAAGCAATACAGCAATGCTTCAAGACACATTGTACGATTAATTTGGTCGTCCAACAGGAAGGTTGCGAGGGGATATTAGTGAGAAGCCGGGAACACGAAGCTGAAAAATATGAGGACAGAAGATGTGTCACCAAGGACCATGGAAAAGCTTTCTGTGATTGGGCAAACAGCTGTCAGCAGCTAAAATTTATTCAGCAAGAGGATTGTGAAATTCCACAATCCATTGCTTTGTTCCATAAGACTGTGGGCTAATCGCTGCACAGGAGACCTTCAAAGAGTTGGTTTTGATGAGCCAAAGGGGAAGAATATTTCATCATAGTTGAAAACACACACACATACACACAAACACACACACACACACACACACACACACACACACACACACACACACACACACACAGGCAAAAACCTGTACATGTGCCAACAACGGGGATGATGCACTTTAAGATTTGTTGCCTTTCACATAAATAACTCAGCAAAGTCTAACTCACTCCGACGCTTATTCAAAGGTGTACAGTTATTGGTCCGTGGAGAAATATGTTTGGAAATCACTCTGCTGAGCATCTTGGGCACTAAAGACAGTCAATCTGGAGAAGAAAATGAAGCTGAAATTTTGAGACAATCGGAGTAGCACTCAGTGGTGCAGAACAAATGCTTTCCCCCCCTTTTTTATACACAAGGGCAGCCATTTTTATTTTTTCAGTAGAGGCAGGGGATTTCTCTCTGACTGTAATGGAGCGCCATAAGGTGATTGTCTTTCCCATTTTTTCATAGACGCTCCACATTTGTGGTGCAAGAGCAGCAGCATCACAGGAAGTTCAGGTCTCAGGCTATTAATAAAGAAGAGGGCTGAATTTTCTTTGCTAGCCTTCTGCAGCTAAATGAGGCAAATCCTATGATAATAACTAAATCCTCCACATGATGCTCTATCCTAACAGTGGCATGAAAAACTGCCTGCATCATAATAGGGGTTCGTCTGAAGGAGAGGGTGCAGGATATGTCCAGAAACCTAAAATCTAAAAAAACTAATGTCCCTTCTTGCTCACTCATATCCTCTTCAGTTCCCTCCAGTCTTCAAACTCCTTTTATTTGCAAGGTCATTCATATCTATTCATAATTAACAGGGCAATAGAATGTTCTGTCTTTAGGGACTGTAGTTTCTGCGCAGAAATGAACGTTCAGATTTACCAGTGCTACAGATGGCATCATATTCATTTTTAATAGGGCTGTAAAAGACACCTATTGAAAATAAATAAACGGTAGAAAAGCTGACTAATATATACCATAGATGAACATTAGGGTGATGCAGTGGCTCAGTGGGTAGAACTTTTTCCATGGATTTTTCTGGATAGTCCAGTTTCCTCTTGAAGGTCAAAATCAAGTGAAAATTCTGATTTAGTAAAAAACTCAATATTTAGCATATTATTATTTTCTGAAAATAGGCAAACTCTTTTCTGTGACATATTCGCTTAATTAACAGATTCCTGGAGACACAATGTGACTGATGACAGCGTGTTTAATGACGCCTGCATGTCTTACTTCACACATGGTCCCCCCCCCCCCCACAATATACAAACACTTTTATCAAAGCTCGTTTATGAAATGCCATACGGCTCATTGGGTGTATACTGTGGTTTTTTTTTTTTTTTACCTTAAACAGCTGAAGTCAGACAAAACACATAAAGTCAGGTAATTCAGCCGACGTATCCTAAATGACAACAAGGTAACTCTTGTGGAGTGCTGTGCATGGATGACTAATTAATGACTCAAATGAGCAAGGTGATGTCAAAGAACAGAGAAAGACAATGCTGTCCTTCCCTTTCAAACTCACTGAAAATAAGACACACACACACTAAATTATTTATACAGTAAGAGCAGCTTCAGAATCAATCTTAGCTATTTATCTTGGCTATCAGGTTTGAGAAT
This sequence comes from Mormyrus iriodes, assembly GCA_011763525.2. Taxonomy (NCBI): domain Eukaryota; kingdom Metazoa; phylum Chordata; class Actinopteri; order Osteoglossiformes; family Mormyridae; genus Mormyrus; species Mormyrus iriodes. The sequence continues at coordinate 116,153 of JAAGVU020000015.1, read as the reverse complement.
GTACTCCAACAGCCAATAAAGTTTCTCCCCCTCTGTGTGAGGACTGAGGTCTTTTGGTAAATGCCAAGAGATAGTAAAGTTATTCTCTCTTAACTTCTACATATAAAATGGAGTTTGCAAGTTCTTGTGGAAAGGCAAAACCACTGACATTTGACAAAGATGAGATTCCGTGTTTCTTCATCCGGTGTGTTTCCTATACTTGACTGGTGAACTCTAATCTTGGATATACAGGAGAACGTGACGGGATGAAGGCTTACTACATTACTGATTCGAGCAGGTGCAAGGAAATGTCAACAAAGTTTTAGCTGCTTAAATGAAAACATTCCCTGATAAGAGATGTTCACATTTTATAAAACATAATTTGTCATTCTGAGCTACTTCCTTTACTTGCCATCTGTTCAGAAGATAAAATCACAGGGTCATAACTGTACCTGCATTAAAAACTACTGTCTCTTTGTGGACGTGAAATCTGGACGGTGAAGAAGCAGGTCTGTTAGAATATTGATGCTTTTAAACTTGTGTGCCGAAGGAGATTTTTAAAAATATTGAGGGGAAAACAAATGGATTCTTACTCAGATCAACCCTAAACTTACACTTGAAGCAGAAATGACCAATATAAAATCCGTACAGGCAGTCCCCAGCTTACAAACGAGATCTGTTACCTAAGTCAGACTTTAAGTCGAATTTGTTGGTAAGTCTGAAAAATAATAATAGAATAAATAACAATAATTCTGCGTGGGGCGGCACGGTGGTGCAGTGGTTAGCACTGTTGCCTCACACCTCTGGGATCGGGGTTCACGTCTGTGCCCGGGT
>JAAGVU020000015.1:104717-115240 GCA_011763525.2 Mormyrus iriodes | reverse complement strand
CGGGATAGGCTCCGGACCCCCCGCGACCCGAAATGGAATAAGCGGTTCTGGAAAATGGATGGATGGATGGATAATTCTGCAGTAATAATAAAAGTACTACATATACTACTAATAAAACTACATACGGTCCCATACTGTACCCCGAGCCGCCGAATCGCTGAAGCCACTCAATGTTTTCATGAACGTCATAAATCTGTCTGTGCATTCGCTTTCATGAACCATCGTATTTCATTTTTTATATGATAGACTTTATGGCAGTTTGTTCATAAGTACGAATTGTCCGTAAGTCGTGCATTCATAACCTGGGAAGAGTGTATTTTTGGGCATATTATGTAAAGACCCAGTTCAGTGGAGATGAGTATAATTCTTGGAAAATTCGTAGGTAAAACAGGAAGAGGAAAGTGGTAACAGGGTGTGTGCGCTCAGTCATCACAACAGCAAACGTGCCTTTTGGAAGCCTGACAGCTGACAGGAGGAACGCCATATGCACATTCAGTAGGAGTCAACAAGCGTCTAGACAGTAGACACAGCCTTATAGCAACAATGAAAACCTTCTCAAAGTGTACATCAAGCTGCTTTCATGGGCTAAGTTTGTAATAATGGCCCTTCCCTTATACGACAAACTTTTGTAAACACCTATTGCTTCTAGCTTTGTTTCCATGGTGATGGGAGCGGCGTCAAGCGCTGTGCTAAAACTACCGTGTGTCTCACCCTGCTGTTTGAAGTTCAACATTTCTGCGGCGCAGTTGCTCATATAAATGAGACAGGCCAGTGATTACATTTAATGTACCGTATAACGATTAATTTGATTGGCTTAGGAGGCAGAAACATTGCATCATATCATTTAAACTGGGATGCAAAGTGGAACGAAGGGGAACATCATAGGCCTTTTAAACAAATATCAGCAAAACCTGAGAAATTAACCTTCCCTACCCAAACAGAGAATTATACATATGCTGTCATTTCCTAGAATCGCCATTCAGATATTGCATTTCTAAAACACATATATTACATACTCATTAAATTAACTGACACAACGTTTTACATTTCTAACGTTCTTACAACATTTTCATAAATCAAACACACATCCATCAGCAGCATGGCCTCGATATTTGAGAGTTTTTTTGCCCATGTAAGGATACGTTCATGAAGTGGAAGTACTTTCCTGATGCACTATATTCCCTTTACTCTTGGTATAAACTTGGTGAGGAGTGAGATATGCATTTTCTCACATAATTGGATTTTGCGAGACCAATGGTTCCTGCACCCCGCTAGCATATCCTCAGATAGAATTGGATGAGACTTGAGATTTGAAAGTTCTGTCAAGATCAATGATGGTCAGAACCCCTCTAAGCTGGAGTCCTAGTCCTGATACTGACTCTTCTCCTGTATCTTTCTGTCAGCAAAGATTTTTCTGCCTATTGCCACGTCTAACGACACGCAGAGCTTCTTGGTAAATGAAAATCAAAAAGAAGAAAGGTTGTTATGTCAATCTGCTTAGCTTAGCCTGGGCCCCCCTATAACCATTAAATATCAGAGACAGACTGTGGTGTTCTTTCCAGCACAGTTTATCTGTGGACATTTCCTTGACATATGAAGCATATTGCATGTCTGGGAGATCGCGGAAAAGCTGAATTATCTTCTGTGACATGTGGACCCAAGGAAAAATCATACAGCCGCCTAATCAAGGTGACTATTCTGATAATCTACAATGGTTTTCTGGAGACTTTGTGACTTTACCCAAAGTCAAAATCCTTGATAAAGGCCTCAGTGACTGAAAAAAAGAAGATACTGAAAACATATTTGAAATGTAAATTACAGTTGGGTTAGAGTTTTCTGCAACATGTTTTTAAAGCTTTCGTGTGTTTTGTTCATGTTTGGCATATCGGATATTGTTTAATCTTTGTAATTTGTCATTCCAAATATTGCTGGGTGACTGTGGTTGCCTGTATTCTGTAGGTCCGCTGGTTTCTGCTTCCCCACAGTATGTATAAATGGATATGCTCTGTTTTCTTTTCTTCCTCATGCCCATTGATGCTCGTTCCGGAAGCTTTTATCTCCTCCCCTACAATCATTTACCGTGTTCAACCCCTGGAGTACCAGATTTCTCAGAAAGGCCTGATGCCCTCCCAGCCTGACCCCTAAAATACAAAATTATAGGCAAAAACCTTTTTTCACATCTCCATTTCCTTGTGTTACCTGTTTCTATGTACAGTACTAGCCCAACTTGTCATCATATTTAATTGCCCCTGGGAAGTATATTTCCTTCAGGTAGCACAATACAGGCAAATGGATAGTGACTCTGAATGTAAGAAATAAATATTGATTTATTTTTCTAAAAAAGAAACAAACAAATAAGGATTGATTTTGCATCTCTTGTTCAATTTGCAGTCCCTAGAAGCCATTGATTATCCTTTCTGAGGGAAAGGGCCATGGAATTTGAATAATGTTTGTCACAGGAAGTATCAACACCTAAGTATAACTAATTTACATGTTTAGTAGATGTTATAAAACCAGGGGTGCAATAGGGGCTTGATTACCTGGCAGATTCAGGGGGCCTAGCACTTTACAGGGGCCACAATAGGGGCATGGATACCCTGACATATTCAGGGGGTCCAGCATTTTACAGGGGCCACAATAGGGGCATAGATACCCTGGCAGATTCAGAGGGCCCAGCACTTTACAGGGGCCGCAATAGGGGCATGGATACCCTGACATGTTCAGGGGGTCCAGCACTTTACAGGGGCCACAATAGGGGCATAGATACTCTGGCAGATTCAGAGGGCCCAGCACTTTACAAGGGCCACAATAGGGGCATAGATACCCTGGCAGATTCAAAGGGCCCAGCACTTTACAGGGGGCACACCCTGACAGATTCAGGGGGCCCAGCACTTTACAGGGGCCACAATAGGGGCATGGATGCCCTGACAGATTCAGAGGGCCCAGCACTTTACAGGGGCCACAATAGGGGCATGGATACCCTGGCATATTCAGGGGGCCCAGCACTTTACAGGGGCCACAATAGGGGCATGGATACCCTGGCAGATTCAGGGGGCCCAGCACTTTACAGGGGGCACAATAGGGGCATAGATACCCTGGCAGATTCAGGGGGCCCAGTGCTTTACAGGGGCCACAGCAGGGGCATGGATACTCTGGCAGATTCAGGGGGCCCAGCACTTTACAGGGGCCACAATAGGGGCATGAATGAATGAATGTTACATTTATATAGCGCTTTTCAAGACACCCAAAGTGCTTTTTTACAGAGCCAATGGGAAGCCACTTCAACCACCACCACTGTGTAGCACCCACCTGGATGATGCGATGGCAGCCGTTCTGTGCCAGAACGCTCACCCCACAGTAGCTAAGGTGGTGAAGGGGCAGGAGAGAATCCACCAATTTGATACAGGGGATGATTAGGAGGCCAGATTTGAAAGGGCCACAGTGGGCAATATTAGCCAGGACATCGGGGTACCACCCCTACTCTTTTCAAAAGATGCCCCGGGATCTTTTATGACCTTAGAGAGCCAAGACCTCGGTTTTACGTCTCATCTGAAGGACGGCACCATTTTTACAGCACAGTGTCCCCGCCGCTGCACTGGGGCGTTAGGATCCACACAGACCACAGGATGGGCTAACCTGCTGGCCACACCAACACCTCTTCCAGCAGCAACTCAGCTTTCCTAGATGGTCTCCCATCCAAGTACTGACCTGCTTAACTTCAGGTGGATCACCCAGTCTGAACTGCAAGTGTTATGGCTTCTGGCATGGATACCCTGGCAGATTCAGGGGCCCAGTACTTCACAGGGGCCACAGTAGGGGCATGGATACCCTGGCACATTCAGGAGGCTAAGGCACTTTACAGGGGGCACTGTAGGGGCATGGATATCCTGGCAGATTCAGGAGGCTCAGCACTTTATAGGGGCCATGGTAGGGGCATGGATACCCTGGCAGATTCAGGGGCCCAGCACTTTACAGGGGCCCTTGAATATGTAAAATTACATGTAACGTTGGGCAAAGGGACCTAAGGTGACATTTTGTCAGGGGACCAAGAATTTATACAGACCTGTGTAAAACAAAGTGTATGAACTGATGGTTTGGTGTTTTTTCTTCTGTTGAAATACCGGCAATAAAAAACCCTCGCCAGATATTTCCCATGAAAAGCCTGACCCTGTTAAGTAGCGAAATCGCTGCACATTTTTACTTGGTCACTGCTTCTGTATCTCTGCTTCATTATGTCGTAACTCCCGCCCTGCATAGCTATACTCCATCGTAGCCAAACCGGCTCTCCGACGTGCTACCAGCACGGAATCCACTGCTTTACCCCCCCCCCCCAACATCGCAAACAAGCACTTATTACAATACTGCTGAATGGCACCTCCGAGTGCTGACCCCGGCCTTCCAAATCCTGGCAATAAAACCTAATCCAATAAAAGGGAATTAGGGAGGGCCTGTGTTTGGGTTATAATTTCATCAGTGGCCTGTAAATGATTTATGTGCGTGACCGACCGCCGCTCAGCATTTCCATTTAAATGCACCATTACAAATGACTGATAGGCAGGTGGGCGATGGCATGCATATGAGGCTGCCGCTATATTTATTGTCCAAGCTGAATGTCAGGCCGAGCTGCTCTATATATTCCATGCACTTGATGGGTACACCTGTGCATCCATCCATCTCACAACTAGTTATCCAATACAAGGTCCCAGTGAAGCCAGAGCCTATCCCAGCAACCACGGGGACCAAGGAAGAATTTACGCATTGCACAGCCCATAATATAAATATATTTACATTTATTTAATAGATACTTTTCTCCTGCTGTGAGGCAAGTGGCACATACGGCTGTCAAAGAGTAAACTAGTCGTAAGTTCAGCGAGGCTTAGCTTCCAGCGAAGGCACAAATGTAAGCAGGGCCGCGCCTTTCAACCAGAGCAAGAAGCTGATAAAACAGCCATTCAAATTTGAAACAGAAGAAAACACAACGAAGAAGAAAGCTGTCAATGGAGTTTGTCAGAAAATGTAGGAATTTACACAACATTATTTTATATTATGTGATGCCCTGTGCTGTGGTGCCCTGGGCCATGATGCCCTGTGCCACGGTGCTCAGTGCCACAGTGCCTTGTGCCGTGGTGCTCTGTGCTGTGATGCCCTGTGCTGTGATGCCCTGTGCCGTGGTACCCTGTACTGTGATGCCCTGTGCTATGGTGCTCTGTGCTGTGATGCCCTGTGCTGTGGTGCCCTGTGCTGTGATGCCCTGTGCCGTGGTACCCTGTGCTGTGATGACCTGTGCTATGCTGCCCTGTGCTATGGTGCCCTGTGCCATGATGCCCTGTGCCATGGTGCCCTGTGCTGTGGTGCCTTGTACCATGATTTCCAGTGCTACAGTGCCCTGTGCTGTGATGCCTTGTGCCGTGGTGCTCTGTGCTGTGATGCCCTGTGCCGTGGTACCCTGTGCTGTGATGCCCTGTGCCGTGGTGCTCTGTGCTGTGATGCCCTGTGCTGTGGCGCCCTGTGCTATGGTGCCCTGTGCCATGATGCCCTGTGCCACGGTGCCCTGTGCTGTGGTGCCCTGTGCCATGATGTCCTGTGCCGTGGTACCCTGTGCTGTGATGCCCTGTGCCGTGGTACCCTGTGCTGTGATGCCCTGTGCCGTGGTGCTCTGTGCTGTGATGCCCTGTGCTGTGGTGCCCTGTGCTATTGTGCCCTGTGCCATGATGCCCTGTGCCACGGTGCCCTGTGCTGTAGTGCCTTGTACCATGATTCCCTGTGCCACAGTGCCCTGTGCTGTGATGCCCTGTGCTGTGGTGCCCTGTGCCATGATGTCCTGTGCCGTGGTGCCCTGTGTTGTGATGCCCTGTGCCCTGGTGCCCTGTGCTGTGATGCCCTGTGCCGTGGTGTCCTGTGCTGTGATGCCCGGTGCTGTGGTGCCCTGTGCTTATGGTTGGCTGGATAAATGTATAACTGGTCCCATGGCAACAAGCAACAATGTAGATGAAAGAAAACATGCATTTTAAGGAAGGTATTCACAATTTCCCCTGATCTTGTAAGAGAGATTGTATTTTGGCAAACTGCTAGATACTTATGCACAAATCCGGACAAATCTAAGAGTTGATCCATGTGGATTTGCCTCCCCTCGAGTTGAATGACCTATCTATCCTATCAGCGTCGTCCCTGGTTGCCTCGACAACCTTGTGTCCTTGGTATTCTCTGTAAGAAATTAACAAAATACATGTTATTATGTGACAGATGCTACCTGAACACAGAATGGCTGAAAGATCCCCACAATCGAGTCAGCTGCTTCTTTTCCTTTTGCTCCAGGAATGTATTTAATGTAACCGTTTGTCCTTGAAATGACCCAGTTGTCGGGTCTCACACATGCCATCTGCTCAGTCGCGTGTGCTCTTTGGCCTTCCGAGGCGCAGAGTGACCCAGCACTCAGATACATCTCTAAACTGTGTTACTTTGACTATTTTTAGGCACACCAACTGCTGGCCCTGTACCCTACTCATTCTGCTGGAGAACCTACGATGTAAACAAGCCCCCCTCCCCACTACTTTTCAGTCACCGTAATGTTTGGGGGCTTACATTTTAACCCTTGTTTGGATTTTTTAAGCGAATTGCAATCCTCAGTGTCTGCAGTCCTGATGGTGGCGTCTACATAATATTTTCAAGTATATATATATCAAGGACCAGTTTTGTTTCTACTGATGTGTGGTCGCAACCAGATTGACCATGTATTTCCTAGGGCTGGTCGTGGCCACCCCTTATGTCTGCCCCTGAATCCTGAGCTCCCTTTTAGCTTCTGTGCCAGACTGATTTACTCCAGAAACATCAAGTCAGAAAAAAAATTGAGAAGAAGAATGAGCGAGTTCCACCTCTCTACTTTCACGTTAATATAAGGAGAACCTGAACATTGGGAGCCATGTTTGCTGTAGACCTTCTCTGGAGCTTCACAAGTTCCATTTATCTTTTTTTTGCAGTGATTAGGAAAGCCTATAGTTGGCCTGTCATAAGTAACCTGACAAATGGACTCAATGACCTCTAATAGACCCTGCTACCTGACAGACAGTATGGATTTAGTCCTGCCCAAATATAACGGCACTTTATTGACCGGGTGGTTCCATCCTTGCCATATCTCATGTCAGAGGGTTTCTCTTAATCATCCTGTGCCTTATAGTGCTAGATAGCCCAGCTTCAGATATTTGGTGGATCTGACTGCTGCAAGGCCAGACTATGGCACCCCATCACTTTCTGTGCCTTCGCTGCACCGTCTCTGATCGACCTCTAACGCGATCTCCGTGCGATTATTCACGCACCCGTCCACCCAACCGCCAATCATTTCTGTTTAGAGAGACTGAGATGTGTTAAATGAGTGACGATGAGAATGAGAATCCTCCAGGGGGGGTGTGCTTGTGCATGCATGTGTTCCCGCGTGGGGAGTCGGGTGGGTGTCATGATTCGCTTTGATCAGACGAGATCAGAGAGCCCCAAAGAAACTGAGGTGCACTGATTACATTTCCAGAGGAAAAGATGTTTATATTGTCACTTACTTTTGTTTGCAAATACCTTTCGACCATCTCAGTTTATTTCCCTCCTGGCTTCTGTGCCAGAATGAAGCTCTGCCTGAATACCAAAACTGGCAGTGAGTAATTACAGACAGGGGGGCTGAAGGTGTTTAATTAAGTCCTAAGGAATGCTAACACAAGTGTGGCACTGTGGTATAGTGCAAATCCCCATAAGGATCTTACATTGCTGGGTTTGGTAGATGAGGATGAAAGGGACATGGTCTATGAGGACGTCATAGGTAAGAGTCATTACAATGCAGGAAAAAGTCAAGTACTTTGGCTCTGACACAAGGCTTTATGCCCTGCGTTTCACTGGCATCCCATCCAGTATGCCCTATATCTTGTAGCTTATTGACTCCAGGCTCTGTACTGCAGTGTTTCTCAACCCAGTCCTCAGGGACCCCCAGACAGTCCATGTTTTTGCCCCCTCCCAGCTCTCTGCCAGAGAGTTCACATTTTTGCAAAAAAATGTATTTAACCATTCTAGTCTCTATAACATTCCTTTAGGTATTGTTTTTAATGGTTGCCCACAGTTTGGGACAGGCTGATAAAGACTAAATATGTATTTCATTTATACCATTTATTCATAGTCAGTTAGAAGGTCTTAACTGTAAAAAGTCCTTTGTAATACTACCTTTAAATGTCACAGTATAAAAAACGGAATGTGTATGTAAGAAGGTGCTTTATATTATCAAATTTAAATATCTAACTGTAGGTGGCATTAAACGTCCCCTTCCTCTTTCCAGTGCTTTGACTCCAGTCAGTATCGACGTCTGACATGGCACAGCTCCTGTCTCAGAAGGAAACTTGGACTCCTGTCATCGGCAGGACACTCCCCATGCAGCTACACAAACATGGCTCGCGTTTTCTCTTGTCAGTTAGTGGGCAAGCAATGCCATGGACTGAAAGGAACCCCAGCGCATGCAGAGGCTCGGCACACCAAAGATCATGACCGAGGACATGGTGGTGATAATAAGCTTCCACAGCTCTATAAGTGCTCCTTTCCTCCCATGTGACCAGCGGCTCTTTTCAATTTTCAGGGTTAACACTGTTGACTATGTTGGTTTGGATTGTATTCTAGTGGGAAGGCAGAGGAACCTTTAACCCCACTATTCAATCGCATTGATCTTCCGCTGTAGCAGAGGTAGAGTGTATTCTGCAACTGAAATGATGAGGAGAGGATGGATTGGGAGAGAGTGCGGGACCCAGAGAAAGGCAGGCAAATTTCTGCCAGCCTTCTGTTTCACATTCAGTCATCGCAGACAACCCTAATCCCTACAAAATGCTTCTTCCTTCACACAGAATCAATCATTCCATCCTTAACCACTTATTCAGTACAGGATTGTGGTGAGCCAGGAGAATATTGCAGACAACACAGGGCACAAAGCTATGGACAGGATACCAGCTTTCTAAGACTTCACCAGAATGCAGAGTAAAAACAATCAATCAAACAAAGAAAACAAAACTAAACAGTAAGTGTAAATATATCACTTTAATGGTACCATAGGTTGTAGAGTAGAACGGTGTTATAACAGAGCTCCTTCTAATTACAGGTTCACATGTTTTTCCAGGTTTGTGTGACAGGAGCTTGGCAGACAGACGTTGTACTTCGCCAGGTAGCTGCCTGGACTAGATGCGCAGTAAGACTGGCACAAGTCACCTTCCCTAATTCTCTCATCATAATGTTTCCTGCTGTGAATCGCGGTCCTGCCGTGTGGATGAAGGCTGGCTCGGGAAGCCATGTTCGGCGAGGTTCAGACAGTGCTTAGGATCATGGGCGTGTCCCACCTGGAGCCATAATGGTGGAGTAGCTGTTACCCCACCCATAAGCGGTTCTAGACCCTACTTAGTGGGGCTTCAAACCCCCTATTTTTTGCGTCGACCACCCTAAAAATAATTTTTCTAAGAGCATTTACCAATTTGTCCTGTATTTTTATATACATTCCATAGTACCTCGACTCAGAAAACTTAATTGTTGGGGACGCCCCACCCTTGCTTGGAAAATTTAATGGGAGGGGGGCATCCTACATTTCTTCAGGGTGCTGAACACCCCTAAGGGTCCAAAATTTGCCCCATCCCCACCTCCCATCTCCCATCCCCCCAACATCACCAAGACATACCAATCTTTTCTGAGAAATTCTCACATTTTTATAATTATGCCTTGAGATATTAATCCTCTGCTCAATAGGCAAAAAATGTATTAATATTGCTAAAAGAAATGCACATATATCCCACAGAAAATCAATGCTATGTGGTGATGCTGATCGTCACTTTGACAAACGCAAAGGTCTTTTAGATGTAGATCAGATGGAGGACGCCGCATGGCAGCCATTGAGTTCAAAGGCGTGAAAATTTATGTGCGTCAGACCTCAAAAGCAGGAGTTCAAACAGGAAAACAACAACAGAAAAATGAAAGGACAAAGTATGGATATGTGCTGCTCATACTGACACAGCCAAATGCATATTTAACAGATTAGCTTCGCATAACATATTTGAAAAGATTTTCCCCCTTTTTAAAATTTCGGTTAATGCCCCTGTTTATCCTGCCTCGCTGTCTGTGTGTGCTCGTTCTTCTCATGATGGATGCAACCCAGAATCCCGAACAACGTCACGACCGCACATTCAATACTGAGCCTCGGCCAGGGTTACCTAGCAACAAGAAACACTTCTTCCAACATCTCCTGAGTCTGAAAATATAATAAAGCTAATAACACTGAAAACCATGGCAACGTCAAATGACAACAAAGACGATGATGACAACGATAAAACGACAATGATAATTTCAAAATAATACCCAGAGTTATTTTTTTTTATTTTCACCTTTTTTATGACTTTGCCTGTGCTGTACCTACAGTCAAGCCCCTGATAGCCCAGTTTAAATTGGAAACAGTAAGATCCTGAATACCAGTGATGTGGGGAGAGTCGTTCCTGTCTGTCTTGGTTCTGTGAGGCATTCCTAAT
>JAAGVU020000015.1:89110-104617 GCA_011763525.2 Mormyrus iriodes | reverse complement strand
TAGCCACGGCGGCTGACTGGAGCCGGATAGGGCCCTGCGTGGGGCCCAAGCTGTATCTTTCGGGGGGAGGGGGCGTGGGGGCAGCACTGCTTGAAACGGAATCAGTTCAGTTACAAATCGAGGTTCTTCAAGGTGGCAATTTTTTAATTGCCACATGACTTAAGAATTCGATTTTTTAACATTAATTTAAATGTAGCTTACTATAATTATGGTGGTCACATTTATTACTGCTAAAATCTTTGCCCAGTTGCACACATGTTGTTAAGGGACTGAAATGTGCGAGTTTGGCAAGGCGCTACATGAATGAGCAAGGGTGTACAGAAACTTTTCTAGCATTTTCTCACATTAAATCCAGAACGTAGCGATCCTTGGATTCTATAAAGTGAACAGACGCCTAGACATGAGTATAGCTATCTGCAAGATTTGCCGTGGATATATATGTACAGTGGTGATACCAGTAACATTTGTGTGATATTAACACATATAGTTAATCAATCCCATATACTCCACTACTAAGTATGTTCGCAAATCTGTAGTGATAATCACCCCTATACCCTTAGTTATTTTTTTGTTTGAATTTCCAAAAGCACAGTAAATGACACAATGCGACTCACTTGCAGAGGCTGTTTCTACCTTGCTCTGGTTGCACACACACTTGGATGCTGTCTCAGATGAGTTAACACGTTGGATATGTTTCCAGAAACATTTACAAGTTCGGTATAAGAGAGTCGACATACGGTCCTGCGCTTCACAAGTATTCCCTTTCCCCTGTTGGTGTAATTTATTGGAAAGCCCGACCGCTAGTTATGACTGATTGTAACCAGCCTTAGCCATGACCAACTCACAGCCACATTTAGCATCATGTTTTTGGTGTTGAACAACTACTTGTGAATTTAGCTTTTGCCTCTGTCAAGAAATGTATTCATTCAGTTGAGGGCAGCATGTCACAGGCTAAGCCTCTGTACCTGTGATCAGAAGGTTGCCAAATCAAGCCTGGCCTTGGTAGAATGGTCACGTTTGCAGGTCCTTGAGCGAGGCCCTTAACCCCCAGCTCTATGGACACCTTCGCTGTCAAGCTTGCTCTTGCCTACATGTGTCTGTGTGTCAAGGAGAGCAAGATGGGGTAAGCAAAAACAATTTCTCCACAAGGAACCAAAATATAAATTCTTATTAAGGATGTAACCGAAAGGCACATGATGAATTTCGTTTTCGTTTTGTTTTACAAGAGTTTTCTGGCACTCGCAGGACTGTCATTGTAAATAAAAAAAAACGTTATAAATGCTCTGCCTGGCAAAATAATGGTTAATGAAATGAAACGAATATGTGTACCATTAAAGCCATTGTTTTAATTTTTAATGTAGACCTGAACAGCTCTACAGCAAAAACTATTCAAAATCATGATACCTGTAAATTTGGCAAACAAATATTGATATGATATTGAATCGGGAAGTCTCTGCCAATTTCCACCCCTTATTCCTGCTCTGTAGGGGTGACATGGTGGTGCAGTGGCTAGCACTGTCACCTCACGCCTCTGGGACGAAGCTTCACGTCTCCGCCTGGATTCCATGTGTGTGGAGTTTGTATGTTCTGCCCGTGTCATTGTGGGGTTTCCTCCAGGTACTCTGGTTCCCCTGCCCCACACCTCATGATCCTAAAACATGCTGAGGCTGATTGGAGCTGCAAAATTGCCCATAGGTATACAAGTATGTGTGTATGTGTCCTGCGACGGGTTGGTGCCCCATCCTGGGTTGTTCCCTGCCTTGCACCCATAGGCTCTGGACCCCCCTATGAGCCCAAAACGGGATAAGCAGATACAGAAAATGGATGTGTTCCTGCCCTGTAGTGCATTCCCCTGTGATAAGCATGTTTACAATGACATTCCATGTTTTTCCCCCCCATGCACTCACAGACATCACACCTGGGCCTGAATTAACATGAGATCATGCTGAATAGTTTCTCGTGGTGATGGTATGACATTTTGAATCCTGCGGCCCTTCAAACCACCCGAAAAGGACCTGACTGTATCACCATCGCCCACGTGACGGCGCTTTTGAATTTTAAAGAACGTTAATCTTGTATGACTCATCCGAGGTGATCTGAGCTCACTGGTTTCACACTGACAAAGCAGCACTGTCTGGTTCCAGACTGAAATGAAGGGGTTCCCCTACGGAAGGACAATCGCAGTCCTTTCCATTCTGCCAGGTGACTTAGAAGACACTGGCATTGTAAATTTCATAACACCTCCATCTCTGGCTCATCCCTCAAACACATGCGGGTGGGTGTGGAATACTTTTCGATTCTTGGATGAGCTTGCCGTCGTTTTAGTTAAATGCGTACATTTCCATGCCATCAATTTTTTTCGCCCCCAGAGCATATTTGAAAATTCAGATGGTGGCCACGGCCATTGAATGGAAATGCACGCTGAGGTGTCTTTAGCTGAAAAATGGTCAGTTTGTTCCCCAGAAGACCCTTCTGTTCATGAGGCATGCTGCACTCATCCACCAACCTCTCAATGGATCCATATTCAGACAGGGTACAGCAGCAATGTTCGAGGTCAATGTGTGTCCAGAAGATGGCGTCCTGAATGGCCATCTGTGTCTTCTAATGGGTTGACCGGCACTGGAGAGCAGTGTACAGCAGGGTTTGATTTAACGTTAGGGCACCCTCCAGACTCAATCTACATTGGAGTTATCGCCCCACACTGATGAGCGACTTAGAAGCACATGAAAGGTCAGCCGCCCCGTACTAAAGCTGAGGTCCAGCCAATAGCTTTGTCCAACAACTTTATTTCCATATGTTCAGCTTCGCAATTCCCACTTTTTGGATGCCAAAGTTGACACCCGACCATGAAGGATTGTAGCCAGACCCTGGCTTCTGACACTTACAGTCATTTATAATAAGCCAAATATCTGGAAAGGCTGAAAAAGATCAGTTTTATTGGAAAGCTGTTATCAGGACGGCAGGCAAAGGCATTCGCTGCAGTACACTGCGTAAATTTTAAACAATTTTCTAAAATGTGCAAATGTTGAATAATAACAAGTAAGCTTGATCTTGTAATTACATTTTGTAAAAAAGAAATAAAAAAAATTGATGATGATGTCCTGGTGTATACAGCTGATTTGATGTTTGCCAAGAGGGAGGCTGATGTCATAACTTTGTCATACAGGCAGATCTTGTGGTAATTATTTATTTTCTAAATAAGTAACTTCCAGCTATAACAAGGCACTGCATTATTTCTACATATAAATGGGATGAAGTCCATACCATTAATTTTGAACACAGCGTGGTTTTGAAGGAACATTAAAGAGCTCTGTAATATTCAGTTTAAAAGTGGAATATTACAATGACTGGGCCTTTGACTCAGGCAATGGGTATAAATGCTGACCGAGACGGACAACCATGGAGTGCGGCAATAGATTTCTAGGGTAGCTTATATGCTTCAATAGGAAAGCAACTCATTTTCTGCCTTGATAAACATCATGTCAGCAGACCGGTTACAGCTAATCCTTCTAATACTCACATTTAAAATGAAAACTCGATATACTTTCTGGTCAGAAATAAGAAATGGTTTCGGGAAGCATTTCGGAATTCCATCTCTTACAGCTTTGCACCGGAGTTTGCTTTGGGCTGACAAATGACCTGTTAGCATGCTGAGTTTGTGTTATTCTTTATAAGTGTGTGTATTTACAGGCAGCGGGCTCGCCAAGCCTTAGCGAAACGTTTGTCGTTACAGTCTGCTCTGCTGCCTTTGCTGCTGTTGTTGTACATTGACATTTGCGCTGTAGATAAGTGAACATGAAATCGAATGGAAATTCAGAGGGCCGCTTTAAACCTGCAAATCCCTGTCATGTCGACACCGGATTTGGATTTGTTTTCAAACAGGAAGAAGAAAATAGCTAATTACACTTTATTTCGATAGGACTTACGGCTGAGTAAATTGCTAAAGCAATTTCAATTATACAGCATCAAGGCACCCACCCATCTGAGTCAAGTGTATAAAGTAACTTGTAAATTATGGAATTTGCGCCTCTGGCTGCATTGTTGCGACGTGGCATCTACAGTGGGCGGGCTGTCCATTAGACGTTATGACATAATATGAGTACAAAGTATTCAGCCTGACAGGAATAGGGTTATCAGCAATGGGAGACAATAGCAGTTATTTACACCAGGGGCAGTTACTGGTCCAGAGCCTATGGGCACAAGACTGGGAACAACCCAGGATGGGCTGCCATCCCATCGCAGGGCACACCCATAGGCCAGTCACTCACACACGCATGCCTACGGGCAATTTGGCCTTGGCATGTTTTTGGACTGAGAGGGACAAAGCTGGGCCCCCAGAGGAAACCCCACGATGACACGGGGAGAACATGCAGACTGCACACACATGGAACCCTGGCAGAGACTTGAAGCCAGGTCCCAGAGCGGTAAGGCGACAGTGGTAGCCACTGCACCACCGTGCTGCTTCGGATTGCACAGTATGCAAAATGAGTCACGGCATGGCCTTGCTGCAGAGCCTCTGAATATGCAGGCCAACTGCAGCCTTCTTGAAGAATACATCCATTATGCTTTCATCAGTTGAGCGTCTAGTGTTATTCAAATTTCAAATTCATGTCATTTTTTACCTGTTAATTTATCAAATACATTTCAATTTTTAAATGAAACTGCTATCATCACCGAATGTGACTGGCTGCTGTATGTCCATGTGCCAGCCTCGTGCCAGCCTCGTGCCAGCAACAGTGCTCACAACGTTTATAGAATCAGATACCAACTTAAGCAGCTGCAACAAGAGCATTTACCAAGGAGGGCAGAAAACAACTTTTTTTACAATACTGAAAAAAAATAATCAAATTTATTACCTATATTTCCCATGGCCCTGAATAGAATAAGCAGGTACAGTAATTCGATGGATGGATGAATGGATGGATGGATGGATGAATGGATAACCATAAATTTTTGAGCACATGATTTGTGTTGGGCAGCAAACTGCACCTTCCTCCGTTGTATGCGCTGAGACTGCATGTCTTTTTTTGTTGGGTCGTCGTGCTTCCCGTTCAGAGACATGCTGCTCGGTTTATTTGTGGATTTAAATTGCACCTAGTCTATAATTATTTTATATGTGCACATGTTCTGTGACAGACTGGTGTCCTGTCCAGGCTGTACCCCTGCCTTGTGCCTTGTTATGCCTGGGATAGGCTCCAGGCCCCCTTATGACTTTATGAGAACGTAGATGTTGGGTGGATGACACAGTTTTTAGTACTTTTACGACTTTCATCTCCAGTGTAAAAATGTAACTGTTGATTCTGAAGTAAATAAAATATATAAATAGCCAAATAAATAAGTCCGAAGACAAAAAGTAGCTATTTATAAATTGCAAAAAATCTGTCACAGATAAACAAAATGTTATGGAATATGAATATTATTATTGTTACACTAAAGGAAATACCTCCCAATTCAGTGCAGAATTCTCCGTGAATGTTTCATTTGAGTCCTCTTACATTTCACCATTATAAAAATTTCAAATTTCATGAATATAAATTTAAGTCCGAACTCCGCCCATAAGATGAGAAAATTTCAGGTACATAGCAAGTTTATCACAGGCAAAAATCAAATCCGTGCGCACTCTTAGTTCACACTGCTTCCCCCCACATCATAATTTAGCCGACCGTTAGCGTGTCCTCGAAAAATATACAGAAATTGCAAAAAAACAATCAATATTGACTAATGATTTCTTGGTAACCAAAATCCTGCTAGCATCACTGCCCCCATAATCCTTGTCTGTATAACATAATATAAGATCATGGAACATGATGTGACATAACAATTGTCAGTTTGTGTGCCTAGCCGGTCCTCAAAAGCCTCTAATGCAAGGCACCATGGAGATGATACCAGTCTGCTGTAGGACTCATATGCACAATTATGGCCAATTTAGAAACATCAGTTCACCTAAATGGATGTTTTTGGAGATTTATTTTAAGTGCGTGTTTGGTTTAAAAAAATGTGTTTGTTTACACTTGAGGTGCATTGAGATGAAGGCTGGAGATACTTGATCTTGATCTTACTATTTTTGCTGATGTCTTTAAATCGCGGTTTGTTTTGTAAATGTAGTCCAACAGCACCTTAAAATACTACGTTGGGCCTGCATTTCCTCAGTGGAGATGAACAGTCGAGTTCCTGTGCCATGTGCAGTCACAGGAGCTTCTCAGATCTTTAGCATCCTCAGCTCTGCCTTTTTCTGGGGGGCTTAAGTGTTCAAAGTAGAAAATCCTCTCACTCTGACTGTTTCCAAGGAAACTGTTTGCAGAGGCTATTTCTGCCTTTTCCTTTGAATTCACTTGTCATTAGGAAAGAGAAAAAAACACAGCTTTTTCTCCCTCACAACAACAATGTTTCAATCATGTAGCTACCTTCTGTTTGTTTATTTATAATAATAATAATAACAATAACATTAATAATAATAATAATAATAATAATAATAATAATAATGACTCTTATTATCATCATTATTAATGCTATATATTATTGTTATTATTATTATTATTATTATTATTGATTTGTGGGGGTATGAAAAGAATTTTTGGTTTAAATACATCTTTAAATTCAAGACTATAGCCAGCCCCGAAAATGGTAATGTGGTCAAAGAAGATGAAAGTCATTTTCAGGATCAGCATTTGCGTTGCATGTTGGTCTGGTGTTGAAATGGGGCAGCCAGGTTTACTTGACGTGACAGCGAAATTGGAGTAAGACTTTCTGAAGACGATTTTTGTTTCTTTCATGGTTTTTGCTTTGTTTTTAAAATTCCAGCAGCACAGAGACACTCCTGTTAATTTCAGCCATCGCAAATCATCCGAAAGCTATTCGGCAGCATGGGACAATGAAAGGCACCATAATGCATTGTGACACCTTGCAAGTCCAAATAAAAACGAAGGGATTGATTCTCCTTGGGGATTGGTTCAATTAAATCGAGTTAGCGAAAGCATAACTTACTACCCCAGTGAAAATCTGCTTCGGCTTTGAACTTGCCGGAACATTTGTGACCGCCTTTGGATATAAGGTTAGGGTGGGAATGATCAAGAATCAAGTCATGTTTACAACATTTACAGATATCTTTAATGGTCTAGCCTAGCTCTCACCTGTTGTGGTTCGATACTTTGTTTAGGTTGTGAATCTTCATATTTTTCACACTTTTTTGGTGAGGGTCATGGAAGCAGCATGCCAGCCAGGTCAGGCCAGACTTCCTTGAGCAAGGCCATGAACTCTAGTCATTCTGGTGGATCCCTGGATGTTCCCAAACAAGTTGGGAGATGTTTTCCCTCCAGCATATCCTGGGTTGGCCCCAGGGCTTCCACACAATGGCACATACCTGAAACAGGTCCCTTGGGAGCTGACCAGGTGGTTTTCTTGTAAGATGCTGTAACCACCACACAAATTCTGCTGTGGGAAGAAATTTCAGTAGACAGAAGAAGCTGATGCAGATGAGCAAAATGTATGAAGTCCTTTGCAAAGGCAGGATGTAATCCTGCGGCTCTGAAGGAGTGAGGTCACAGTGTTCGGAACAGCAGATAAATGACGAAACACACTCAATAGCCTGTTCATTAGGTAAAGTGCTTGTTATAGCAAACAGCCTGGTCCTCCAAACACAGAACCATGTGGCTGCAGCTGAATACATAAAGCAGAGTGAGAAGGTCAGGTGGTCCCATTACCTTTCAGCTAAGCATTAGAATGGATACAAGTTGTGATCTAGGCAGTTTGGAATGTGGTATGATTTTTGGTGCCAGACATAGTGGTTGAAGGATCTCAAAATAGAGCATGTTAATGGCCAGACTCCTTAAAGCTAGACCACAAATGCAAAACATAACTGCTCAGTACTACAGTAGTGTGCAGTAGGGCTTCCTGAATATACAACTTTAATACACACACCCACACACACACACACACACGGAATGTGGGCTTTTACTGATGGAGGTAGAGAGCAATATAATTTTAGTGGGTAGAAGTCTTTCAAAGAAAACTCTAGATGAGCCCAAAAGAGTTAGTAGCCACTGAGGATACTGAGTGGAATGGATTTGGGGGGGGGGGGGGTTGCATAGGGGGGCTGATTATATTGGATTAGATTGGATTCAACTTTATTGTCATTGTGTAGATTGGCATAAAAGTGCTAGAAACAGCTGTATAGTATATACACATGTGGGAGGTAAATAGAATAATATACATCTATACAAGGGTGCAAAAGGTATACATGGTGTGGTACAGAAAACAAAAGAGACTAGGAGTGAGTATGAAAACATAGGCCCATTTCACATGCTAATATGGCTTCGCACCCAAGGCTTCATAAGTGACCAGAAACACCTGAGGATTTGGAATCTGTAAAGGCAAGATTTTGGACCTTTAGTCTAAGGGCCCGTCCTACCTCTTAAAGGAAGAACATCAAAAATAAATCTTGAAGATAATTTTTTAATAATAATACATTCCTTTTTAATACTTTTTATTTTATACCTTTTAAAGTAATTTTTCATGTATTGTTTGGCCAAATATAATGCTTATTTTAAATTTCTAGCAATGTACTATTTTTCCATTTCAGTCTGAATTTTTCTATTAGTTTTTTTCTGGCCTCTGTGCGAATAGATCAATATAAACTACCTACCTTGAAAGAAATAGGCAAGACTTCCCATTATATAAACAAAATAGTGAGCCGTTCAAACAAAAGTAAAATCACAGAAATCATTCTCAACCATTTTGAGTCGTTTTGACTTTCACAGTCCACATATGTCATCTATATATAAAAGACGTAGTGTTCAGTTATAATAAGGTTTAATGCTGTACCTTAAAAGCTACATTTACCTACAGATAATGGTACAATTGGCTGTCCCTTGAGGGTACGGCCCCAGTGACAAACAAGTGTGTGACAGACCACCAGTCACTTTGGAAGGGTTCAGCACCATGGCCACAGACAACAACTGCTCACACACAGTCAACAAAGCCCAGTAAACATGTAAGACTGCGTTGAGGCAGGGCTGGAAGTTTCTCGGTCTCGCCAACTTGCCCTGAGTTAGACAAGCAGGTCATAGTGACATGCTGGCCTCATGTGGGCTAAATAGAGACTCAGGAGAAAGACTCTGACTGATAAGTAATTTGAGTAAGACTCTGGCATAATGGATTTCAAAAGTGAGCAGAAAGTTTTGCCCCAGCCTCCACCCTGCCTCAGACTCAGCCTGCAGCTGTCCCTCCCCACTGCCTAACCCAAAAGTTACACAGCTTGTAATTAATGAGCACATCAAACATGCCCAGGGGGCGCCCTGATATCAGTGTGGTGTCCTCAGTACCAGTCCTGCTCTACAGCTCTTACAATGCGTTGTGCTTTGAGGCAGTGATTTTAGAGGCAGTGGTGGGGCCTGTAGAACATGAGCACAGCTAATCTCTCTATGAAGACTTGGCAAGGTACTTCCAGATCACTTAGCTACTCTGCTAACGAGTAGCTAAGTTTGGGACGGCATCAGAGTCCACGGGGCAATAAATGATGAAACCATTCGGTGAAATCGTAAGAACATGTGGTAGCATTATCTGTGACGTTGGGGGGGGGGGGCTGTATCTCGAGGGTAACTATGCAAGCCGGTCGACGAAAAGGATGATGACAGAGTGATGAAATCAAGGAGGATGAACTAAAAAGGCCGGCTCGATAGAGAGCTGCGGGAGTGGGGGGGGGGGGAGGGTCTTTCGCGGTGAATTCTATGCACAATTGAGTCAGACCGCTTTGCCAGGGAACATTGAAATACATCTTTGGTTGAATTGGCCTTGGTTTGTTTGCTGGTCGGCACAATAGTATTCTAACACTGCTTGGGGGCATTGTCTTAATAATCGTATTCCTAGCCCTCTGATATCAAAATCCAGTTTCACTCAATTATTCTCACTGAATGAGTGTTTTCTGTATGGAACAGTCTAAGTTTTAAAATTTAAGTTGATCTTTTACCGTGTCGGCTTTCAAATAATATGTACCATTGACAAGGTTCAGTAGTTCTATTTAGTCTGAAGTAATTACATGAGTGCGTGTTCTCCCATATCAAGAGTACAGTTATTTAGTATGGAATCATGTTCGCGTCCATCCAGCCTGTGGAAGTTTTAAGTCAAAGTCGAAGTCAAAGTCAGCTTTATTGTCAATTCTGCCATATGTACAGAACACACAGAGAATTGAAATTATGTTACTCTCAAACCCTTACAGAAAGCATTAATACAAAAAAAATAAACTTTTAAAAATACAAATACGAAAATAAGAATAATACAATATACAATATACAAGTAAAGACATGGCAGAGAGTGCAAACCAGACAAAGTGTAAATAGGGCTTGTAAGTATGAGGTAGTTAGGAGATCAATGCTGCACAAAGTGACTGGTGCGGGTCAGTGAGTGTGGGTGAGTGAGTGTGTGCATAAATCAGAGTTTCAGACAGTCCGTGGGGCAGAAGAGGGGAGTGGGGGGAGTGGGGGCAGAGATTATAAAAGAAATGTTCTGAGGGAAGAAGTCAAAATGATTGGTTCAGAGAGATTATCATTCAACCATAAGTAGTGTTTCAGTTATAAATGCGATTTCAAATCAAGCTCACACAGTTAGGAGCCACCAAAACAGAAGATGTGAGCTAGATAAGATATCTGAAAACTCAGTATGTTGAACTATTTTATTTGTTCTACTTCTCTTTAAAGTTTAAAGACATTTAATTTTTTTCTAATAATGTCATACACCACGAAAGGAAAACAATGTAGGATTTTTTTTTACAGAGAATAGAGATGCAAAGGGTTAGAGGAACATCTGGGCAAGACTATATTTCTTTAATATAATATCATCATGACGTTTAAAAAAAAAATGTACAGACATTTTCAGACAGACCCATAGTTTTATCCATGTGAACAGCTGGACGTGCTCTGAGTAGATTCCAATGTATTTTTGGTATTGACAACAGAAATTTGTCTCATGGCCCTTGAGGTTAGAAAGGTTATGCCATGTTCAGGTGTACTTCAGAACATGAAGTCCAGAGTTTTCCTAAACCCTGTAGCAACTTGCTGGGCCTGTTCGGTGTCATCAGGTGAGATTGTATGGCTAAGTGTCAATACCCCCTGGGCAGAAATCATGCAGCAGAAAGGAAATGTCAGTCTTGCACAACAAGCCCGAACCCCATGATGCAGCCCGATACCAAAGATGCACCACAGAAACTGTGCTGTTTTCCACAGACTCACATCAAACACATCCCTTAAATGACTGGCTGGGCATTTCCATCCTGGGAATAATGCCTGTATAGCCTTCAGAAATAACACTTCATGTAACAATAGGCATTCAGATAAAACAACACGAAGAGCATTTAGCTTTTTCTTGCCTCTGTGTTCCGCAAACTACTGTGGTCCCATTATGCTGTCTGGATTACACATTGATTGTGCCTAATAGCAGAGCAAAGGTTTTAAAGGGGATGCCAATGGAAGATCAAATCAAAGTCTAACTCAGTCTAACTGTTTCATAATCGGCTCCTCTTAACTCTGGCACCTTGTCTGACTATTACTGGAGCATCGATCAGGTGCTACTGTCCTTTGAGTTATAACTCGGGGGAGTTTTTCTCTCGTGTAGGTTAACTATTTGAAACTATTTCCAATTTATGAGAAGAATGAAAGAAAGCAGATCTATTATGACATCATAATGAGGGTAATTCCACTTGATATTTCATATATATTTATATATATATATATTTATTTATTTATTAATACTCTATTCAAAGTCTGATCTAATTTCAGAGGTACGTGTTGTATGACTTCATGCTAGTGCTTAGTACATGCACCTGTTGCAGGATTTTTAAAATGACTACAGGTCATTTTACTTCTAACACATTTGGGATTAAACTCAATTTGGCTGTTAAATAAATTAGAAAAGCAAGGTGAAAGTGCTTCATAGAAACCAGAGGTCTTCCAGGTTTCTATGAAGCACCATCACCTTGCTTATTCTAATTTATTTAACAGCCAATTTAAGTTTTGTGTTATAAATCATTTTTAATCATGTTAGTAATGTGCAATGTAACACCTAGAATATCCCCTCTTCCCCTCTGTGCATGTTCCCTACTTGTTATTTCAGAAATGTTTTAGTTTGAGATTAGGTAAATATATATTGAGATCGACAAACTAGATTAATTAATTTCACCCTTTTTTTGTCCAGGGAGCCTGAGCAGGTATAGCAGGAATTATCCTGTCATAATTTGCTCCTTTGGACTCTCCTGTAGCCTGTTAACGCAAGATGTCTCCCATTGTGTCTCAAAGACGTTTTTCCGTAAGGATTTTATGCAGTGTTTGAAACTGACAGCACATCCCTTGTATCCTGATATTGGGCTTCTTTGTTTGCCAAGGTGGGATCAGAGGCAAAGGAGATGGATCTGTGGGTAATAATCTGCAAGAGGGTGATGTCTGTTTAGGGGTAAGAGGCCAGATGGATGCTTGGGTCCAGTGGAGTTAGGGGCGGAAGTAGTTGAGGACAGGGATACTGTGCAAATAAAATTTGTGGGTATAGGCACCATATCAAAATCAGACACAAGACATAAAAATACATATACAATACATATGATATTAATGTTCATAAAGCTTTATGTAACTATTATGCATTCAGACAGGTCCAGCTAACCTTGTTTACTGCCGCTGAGATGTGAGTCATGAGTGTCACGGTGTGACGGCTCGGTGATGATGCGTAGAGTTACTGGTAGACGACAGGAATGATGATGGATGGGGGCGGGGATTAAGAGACGCGATCTGACGAAGGAAGCTCCCTCATTGGCCAGATTGCCCCGACTGCAAGGTTACTGCAGGTTTAATGACGAGTTTTTCACAGTCAATGTAGGCATGTTATGGCTTGACTGAATAATTAATTTATACATTATATTTTTACAAGATATTGGATAGGCACATGCCTACATAAACTGACTGCCACAATGCCATAGGGTTGAGGGGGATGGAGATGTTGGGTGTTTTGGGGTCAGGGTGGAGCTTCATCCCTTAGCAGCTGGGTATGTCCCAGGGTCCCAGGTTGGTACGTTTGGGAAGCGCAGTCCCGTCTGGGTGGTTGTCCTCTGAGGACTCCCTATTTGGGAGGGAAGAGGAAATAGAAGCGATGTCTCTCTCTGTTCACTCTCCCGCATCTACCCAGGACGTGCTGAGGGAGATGGGCCCACCTCCTTCCTGTGCTGTAGCTAGCAGCCGTCAGCCACGTCTTATTTTGCCGTCCTTGGGGAATTCCCAGTTTCTATTCGATGTGGAGTTGAATTATGTTCCCCCGTTCCTGGCAGGATCCCGGTATGCCTGTCATGTCATATTATGTGATACAGGTATCCTGTACATTAACCAGCAGAAGAACACCTTGAGTGTGTGGTTAATGTGATTTAATAATGAGGAGAAAATCCAAGTGTCTGTGTATGTGTCCTGCGATGGACAGGCATCCAAGTGTATATATGTGTCCTGCGATGGACAGGCATCCAGGTGTATATATCTGTTCTGCGATGGACAGGCATCCAGGTGTATATATGTGTCCTGCAAAGGACAGGTATCCAGGTGTATGTATGTGTTCTGTAATGGACAGGCATCTAGGTGTATGTATGTGTCCTGCGATGGACAGGCATCCAGGTGTGTCCTGTGCTGGCTAAGATGTCCATGATCCTGACCGCAAACATCAGTTTGGATGGGTGAATAAGGAGATCCAAAGCTATCATCAAGCACATGGATCACCTTATCAAAACAGATGCCAGCAGAGCCCATCATCAGTGGCTTTGTGCCCTTGTTCGCTATAATAGCAAAGAAGCCCCCTTTGTGTGAGGGAGAAAATAATTCATCCTGTGCCCCTGCTTGATAAGGAGGCAATGATAACGTGGGCAGCAAGCTCTCCAGGGGGAATGCAGGGTTGCAGGTTAGATCTGGAGATGCATAAATTACCACCAGTGACTGCCAGGGAACGTCCATTGCTATGAGCCAAAGCGACCCCTAGCAAAAGGCATTAGGTAACAGCTTCAGAAGGAATGGAGCATATTAACATGCATGCTCACAGTTTCATTTACTGATAATATTGAAGATTGTATTCTTAATCTGTGTCCTGTGTCATCGTCAGGGAAATCTGTTCAGTTCCTTTAGCCTGAGAAAAGCGCAGCACCCTACAGTATCTTACAGAGGAGAATAAATCAACTGTCTACCATCTTTGAAACGTGATAAAGTTTCTTAATAAAACTATTATTCTTGTCTCTGCATACCCTGACTGAAATGGGGAGGGGGGGAATCACACGTGTAAGGAAAAAAAAATAAAATAAGAACATGGTCACCGGAATAACAAGGAGAGATAATTTCACCCACTTACAATTAACAGGATGGAATGTAAGGCTGCTATCCCCAGTTTGTGGTGATATAGATACCGCAAGGCATTTTTTGTATTATCATCAGACCTGTTTTGATTTCCTCCATGAAGAAAAGCACACAAGCTCCTTTGGATCATGCCATTTTTTCGTATCAGGAAACCAAAACCATTCAGGTGCATGTTCTACAATGTGCTTGACTGCTCATGCAGGCAAACCCATTTGTACGATATCCAATATGGCATAATTTTTTCCGTAATGTGTTGAGATGACATTCCCGTGAACATGTTGCACATGATTCTGACACATCTATTGACGTGGATTTACATGACCTTATTGCATGTCATTGTGGTGGCCCTCCCAGCAGTTATGTGTTGGAGGCAGGTACAGTATTACGGTGCCCCTCCTAAAATCCCATTAAAGCCACTGGTTTGCTGTATTGGTTTGTCTGAGCAGTGGGGTAGCAACTAGGACATAACTGTGTTGCATGGGAAAAAAAAACTTATGGAAACTTAGGAGATGCTTGACCTAAAAGGTGCATGTCTAATGTAGAGACTTTTTGGAAAATGACTAAAGTACATTTTTAATGTGCTGTAAGATGTTTACATCTGTCTGGCTGATTCAAGTGAATCAACTGAATATTAAAAACCCTTGTTGCTATGTTACATGAATTTTTATCATTTTTTATACGCTTTTAAAAATAATATATTCTATGAGTGAAGCAAAATACACAGTGGCACCCTATAAATCATATCATCAGGTGGCTAAATTTTGTTGTTTGGTATAGTTTTTATTTTTAGTTAATTATATGCATAGTTAAAAAAACACTGTTGCCATTACAGAATATGGACAAAAGTATTGGGACAGCCGGCCATTACACCCACAGGAACTTCTATGACATCCCATTCTAAATACATAGGCATCAATATGGAGACGGTCCCCCCTTTGCAGCTATAACAGCTGCCACTCTTCTGGGAAGGTTTGCATAAGATTTTGGAGTGTGTCTGTGGGAATTTTGTCTGTCATGCTAGAACAGAAAAGTTCCTTCTCCAAACTATTCCCACATAGTTGGAAGCATAAAATTGTCCAAAATGTCTCGGTATGCTGAAGCATTAAGAGTTCCCTTCACTGGAACTAAGGGGTCTAGCCCAACCCCT
>JAAGVU020000015.1:49909-60452 GCA_011763525.2 Mormyrus iriodes | reverse complement strand
TATTTCGGGGTAGGCCAGCCCCTGGAGGGCAATGACCTTTAACACACACAAAGGCCGCAGAGGGAGCCATTTCTAGATCGCCAGCGCGCCCCCCGAACCCCCCCCCCCCCCCCTCACCCAAGGACATATTTTCTGGTGAGATTCCGAATTCCTTTTGTATTTTTTGCTGCTTTAACATATTTTCCATGATCTTCCCCAGACCATCAAACTAGATGTCTCATTCCACACCTCATTGCACCAAAACCAGGCTGGGACATCAAGGCAGCAGTTTATGTGACTGTAGAGTGTCTTGTGTGGTTTGGCAGTCCAGGGACACATCAACCAGGTACGTTCCGAAATGTGTGCTAAGTAGGTCCATGTCAACCCCTTCCGATGTCATGGTGGGCCTTAGAGATGCAACCAAACTCTGAGGCTTGATCTACTCCCAAGGACTGTCGAGCGGAGGATTCCTGGCCTGGTTTCAAAAGGTGCCAAACAAGGCTCTGAAGAAATGCAAATCGAATGGGTTTTTCTCCTTCCTTTCAGCCATGCAGTCCCCCCGCACATCCCTGTGTGGGCATCATTTCTTGCATGGAGATAATCCTGCTCCTTCCCCTGCAAGGCTGCATAATGCCTTTTTTGTGGAGGAGGAATTCAGTGGGCAGACCAGATCAGCATTCTCTCCCCTCCTTGCCATTCTGTCTGTCGCTTTCTGGTCCGCATGCATTTCGAGTAAGTCGGTAGCCGTAGATATTGCTCTCCACGCTCTGACGTGTGATGAAGATGTGATGGAGGTGGAGGGAATCTCTCCAAGCCTCAGCATGGGGCCGCCGGCTCTTGGAGCTGATTACCGCCAATGTGAAATTGATTTTCTCATGGTGGGGACCCAGGCTTCTCCAGCGATGACACAGAAAACCCATCCCACGAAGCCAGCTGAAAATATGGAATGTTCTCAGAGGAGAGGAGGCAAGGGGAGAAGGATCGTTTTGACTTGCAACTGCAGCGAATCAGGATGTTGTTAAGGAGGAGGGAACGCAGAGGGATAGATAGCTATGTACACAAATGTAAGAAGGTCTACGCCTGGTGCCTGAGATAGCTTGATGTCTAAAGTGCACGCGGCACAGATGAAAGGTCAGTTTGTGATGAAAAAAGCTATAACCAAGACACAGAAATCTCCATACTTTTTCACTATACTTTCACAGTTGCCTTGCCTGGATTATTAAGCAGAATAACCGTTTCCAAAGAAAAATAATCGCGATGGTAAAGTCAAATGTAACAAATCCTCAAATGTAAAATCTAATTGATAGCTTTAAATGAACAAAACACATGAGTTATATTAGTGAGACATCCTGCAAACAGAATAGGATAGAGATACTTTATTTACTCCCCATGGGGAAGCTCTTTTTGTCAATCCCATCTTGCTTTCCGCGAGGCACACGGACATGTATACAGGTCAGAGCAAGCTTGGGGGTCACAGCACACGGTCAGCATCCAGCACACCTGCAGCAATTGCTCAAGGGCTCAACGGTAGAATTATTACTGTAGGGATGTATAAATAGTAGCATTAAAACTGGTTGGATCAAGTGTTTTTTCACATAATTACTTTGGCAAGGTTTCCCTGTTATCTTAGATGTTGAAAACCATTCTGCGCAGCATTCCACACCCTTAATTTCAGTTTTGGTTGCCCCTAGGCTGAGATATAAAACATCGCTCGCATGCAATTCTTATCGAAACACATTTCACTTTGAGTAGTAAAATTAGCCAAGCCTTAAGAGAGTCACATACTGAACTCATAAGCATCATTACGGTAACTTGCAAAAGCATGATGTAATGTTTGTGTTTATGTATGTATTTGCTCCGGTCTAAGCTCAGGATCGTAGTAGAGGACCTTATCCAGAAGAGCTTTCTGGAAAGCCAGCACTACTGTTCTGTAGTTTGTGTCGTGTACAGTAAGGGTTTTATCTGCCAGTGACATAATCTGAAAGAATGCGGATTTGTCAGTTTCTGGGTCACAGGAGTGGGACCTTGAGAGTTGAGCAGGATGAAAACATCAGCTTTACCACATGGTTCAGAGAGAATATTGGAAGCTCTGTTTCAGTCACTAGGAGAGCTGCTGCACTCTCAGAGTAAGACCGAGGTGGGCAGGCATGGTGAATCTGGCAGGAGTCCTACTTCCTCTTTCTTGGGTGCCATATTGCGAAGTAACTTAGAGTATGTCCAACGCTCACGGTGACAATAACGGGATGGGATGGATACCTCTGGAATTTCATTTGCAAGGCTAAGGAGTCTCCGGCTCCCGTCTCCGCGGCATCTGCTGATCCGTGGCTGGAAAACATCACTTGTTCCTGCTGAAAAACCCTCCCTAATTATGCCCCCACAGCTGCTAAATTTGGAGCGTACAGTAATTAAAAATGCATCAGCCCGGCAAACTCAGACTTCACATTGTCATACAACTGCTATATATGCAAATATATAGCAGGGGGCGTGTCGTGGGGGAGGTTATTAGTGTAAATATTCAACGGGGTTTCTTGTATGCCTGGAAACAATATTGTAAGTATAAGACATAATACCTTGTATCTCTGTATTGGGGGAAACCTACAGCTGTCTGATGTTTCCCTCTCCACTGTGATAATCCAATTCTCCTTGAAATGAGCCAGTTATAGACATAGATGGAAGACAGAATGTTAATGCGCTAAAAGGCCAGATAGGCATTTAACTTGAGAAAAACGTCAGTAAAACATCTCGTAGAGGACAAACTGCAGGACTGACCACCATCTCTGTCTCGCCCCTGGTGTTTCATTGTCTGTTCAATTTTAGAAAAATTGGATTACCCATCATCCATCTGTTTATCCAGTACAGGCTTGCAGGGGGGCCTGGAGCCTATACCAGGCAACCTAAGGGACGAGGCACAGAGAACATTCTGGATGGGATGCCAGTCCATCACAGGCACAAGGATGCACGCACACACACACACACACACACACACTGGGGAATTTAGAAAGACCAATTCACCTTGCATGTCTTTGCCCACCCACATACTCACACACACAGAGCTCACACACATTTAAACCCCCCCACCACATAGATGCAAGGTAACATTGCTGCCCACACAGTCACCATGCCACCGGAAATGCATTACCCCGAATTGCAAATACATGAGACATTATTAAAGCACAGTGGGGTGCCCATTTACCACAGAGAGATGCATTTCAGATCTGACAGACTTATCCAAACCTAAAGATTCAGAGGTGTCATATATCTGGCCATCTTCCTCTAATGGAGTACAAAATTGCACAGAGAAGTTTTAAATAAATACGTTTATGGTCACAAACACATTAACAATTTGCGTTTATTATTGCCAAAAAGCCGAAAGGCAGAAACTCAATGTGCTGTGGAGAGAGTTAATGAAGAGGCCTGGGCTAAGATAATTCCCAAATTCAAGTCTGAACTGCACTAAAGGTGCGTGAGACAAAACAGACGGTGCAGCTTCAAGCACAGAGCCCAGTAAGAGCAATTCATCAGTAAGCCATACAGCACGGAGGCGCCGCTGTCTTCCACCTTAGTAATCTGTCAAAGTGCAGTTACTGGATGCGCTCCTTGGCTGTAATTTTGATAGCAAAGTGTTACCTGGGGCTCGAGGCTGTTTTTCATTTGAACAGGCAAAAAGAAGCATTCCAGAGTTTCTATATGCACGTTTGTACAAATTATAAATAAAGTGACTTTTCATTTCATTTCAACTAGCTGCATTAAGTTCAGACAAGTTAGCTGATAAGTTTTGTACATTTAGGAAACATTTTAAAAACATGCATTGACTACAAATAGAAATTCTTAAACGTTATATTCTACACCCTTGTAAAATAAGCAAGAGATAGAAATGGATGGATGGATGAATGGATGGATAGATACTTGCAGAATATCTTCCGATATTGCATAACCCCTGTACATTGCCTGTGGACCATTAGACATTTACGTTTATACAGTTGGAGACTTGCTGGAAAAACAGGAAAACCTGCAGCGAGCACTACCTTGTACGGCACTGATGCCTAGTTCTCCTGTAAATCCCTTTGAGGATTAACCACCTTGTGGGTAAAATCTGGTCAGGGCAAACACAGGGACAGGCACGGGGTGCGTGACTTAGAATGAAACACAGCGTGTCAGTCGGTTCAGGACATAAACCTTTATTAAGCTATTGAGCCTGAAGATTTCAAAGGAAAAGGAGTCAGAGAAAATAACAAATGCTTATAAAACATAACCTGACCAGGCTTTGATAAGACACCAGGTGGAATAATTTCAGAGACCTTCACGTCTTACAGTAAACATCCGTTTAGGTATGTCAATAGTAATAATATGAAAATATAAAAGTAATGTGTTCTACAGAGTAGGTGAGCGTTCTTTACTCTCTTTCTGCTGCAGTGTTTGAAAAGGGTATGTATTCTTAAAACGAAAAGTGACAGATTTGTTGAAGCTTAGAACCACTGCAAAACCTGCACTTTTTTCCCAACAAATGATACACACTTTAAAGCAAAACTAAAATAAGTATAATCAACTAAACTGATAATACTAGTAATAATAAGTTTAGGTTTTTAATTTTTTCTTCCTATATTGAGCACAAATTTCACACTGGTTTTAAAACTGGAATAAATTTAGACTCAAGTGAATTTATTAAGGGCTGTACAAGTCTCTCTATAATAATAATAATAATAATAATAATAATAATAATAATAATAATGTAAGCAGATAATATTACATGTTATTTTGCAGGTGTTGTTAAAGTTTCCGGGACAGTGAGCATCATTAGAGTGAACTAATTGCATTTACAACCCAACAAGCAACAGATACAGTCCCAACTCGGTGTTTTTTTATTGCTTAAGCATACAATGCATAATCCTGACCAGGGCACAATCCTTTAAAGACCTGGAAGAAAGAGAATGTGTAATGTGTATGGAGAACTCAGCTTTCTCGGTCTTCAATGGCATCCAAGTGAAAACATTCCAGACCTCGGCTTCAAAATCCCGATTAGCAGAAATGAACATATATATACATTTATATATGTTGTGAATTTTGGTTGTAGTGTGAACTGGGAGCAGTACATATGGAACAGAGGGATTCTGACAGCGATATTACCATGCAAAGCACTAGCGATAGTTACAAGAAAATAATTGATTTTCAAAGCTGGAACAGAAAACGAACTTTTCTGATTCACGTTTGCAGTTGTTCTCTTTGCTCATTCAATACCACTTTTAGCTTAAATTAAACTGTGTACCAGTCAATGTTCTTCACCAACCATGTATTAAATTACTGTACATTACTGTAACAATTCCCACTAAACTACATGTTTACTTACAATAAAAATGTTTATAACAAATAGTTTTTCCATGTTCAGGTCAACAAACAACTGCTAAAATATGTTTAAATAAATAAACAAAAACAAACTAATAAATGATCATATTAATTAAAAGAAAAAACTTGTGGTTTTGTACCAATTTAAAAACATAACTAATATGTCCATTAAAGATGCACAGTGTAGTACATTAAAATACAACTGGGCTTTTCTCCTCTTAAACCATTACAAGCATCGGCAAAATAGTCACCTCGTAAACAGAAAAAGAAGCAGAAAATCCTGCCCTGCAGTGTTAGTCAGGCTGCGTAAATGTGACACGTGTGTCATGTAAACATCGCACACATGTTAAGTGGGTAAACTGCTAAAATGAAAGCTTTATCATTTATTCAAGTACACATATCATTGCTAATTTTATAAATCTTATGTAAAATGGTGAATGGACCTCTGTAGGACAATAAAGCATGCCTAATATATAACAGAATCTTGGGAGATAAATGTTATATGGTTAAAATATGACAAAATGCACAAAATGTATAAATTCTAACAATCAACACCTCCAAAGTAATCCTTACTGAGAAATAGATAAGACCACAAATTAAGTGTATTACTCAAAATAGGTTTTCTTGATAATACTATGAAACAGTTCAAATTGAAGCACTTGTAGGTGTTTGGTCCTTTACGAGTTCCCTAGCATAACATAAAATTGTGTCCTGCAAAGGCTTTCATTTAAAAACAATAAATAAATACATAAATAAGGAAACTGCTTACAGTACAGTGATTTTTTTTTCCCAATACCTACTTAAGACTACTGTAATTTAAAAAGATTTAAACGACAGCGTAACGTTTTTTTTTTTAAACAGATTCTGATGCAGGGAATATTCACATGACAAAAATATAAACTGATATTTTAAATAAAAAAACAAAACCCACTCAAAAACAAAAATCACCCAAAATTATACATTACATGTGAAAATAAATAGATACATATTTACAGCCGTATATATACTATGTCTTTTGAAAAGCACTGCTTCAGATAAAAGTTATACAAAAAAACGAGGGAAAGTATCCAACTCAATGGCTGCCTTATGCCAGGTTAACAAAGTACATAGTTTAGCAGTTACTGGTTGTATTTGGCTTGTCTTCAGTCCTATATTCAATGTATGTTAGACCACATTCCAGCCCCTTCTATTTCGAGGGGACCATATCCTTTATTACGGGTTCTCTGTTTAAGTAAGTGGCCCAGTAAACCAGATTGAAGCTGCCGAAAAGGACAGGGAAGATTATTCTGGACATGCGGTCGATCTTGCTGACGCTGTTGAACGTCTTCTTGTTCTCTGTGGGCTTGGCGTCTGGCTTGGCCTTGTTGGGGTCAGCTGCGGCGCCTTTGGAGATGGTCGGTAACCCCGAGTCCTTGGTGATGTTGGGTGCGTAATTGGCCACCGCCACGGCATACGCATTGTTCTTCTTTATTATAGAAGCTTTCTCCTTTTTCTGCCAAGAAAACCAATCAGGGAATGTTTTTGGTTTTTTTTTTTCCCCTCACAAGTGTCCTTCCCCCGCCAACTGTTCCCCAAGCTTCGTTTTAACAATCAGTAACAGGATTATGGAAAGGGTAACGGATCGATCGGAACGTGCAATGAGTGGTTCAAGACCAGAATTTCCACTGTTACGTTAAGGATGCCCACATTGTGGTTATTTCCAGAACTACAAGAAGCCTTTGAACTTTTTAAGCTAACTGACTAACTATGGGTTAAAACAAGTTCAATACATATTGACAGGTGTGCTTAAGACCATAGGATTTAAGTCTTCACATTTAGCATACGGATAATTGGCCAAATGCAAATGAAACAAAAAGAAGATCAGTTACAAGCAATTACAAGTAAGGAGAGCATGGTGTTTTATGAAGCTGAAATAATTCCTGGCTTTCCGCAAACATGGGGCATGGCTCCCTTTTCCCACAGCCTGCGTTGAAGTTTATGACGAATGTTTTCACTTTGTCATTTATTTACTTACAACAAAATGTTAAGGAGACTAAAGTCAAACCTTTTAAACGATAAACAAACAGCATGCAAGCCTTTTTTATACAATCTGTTCTGGTTTGTCGGCAATCGCCAGATTCAGCATGGTGATTTCCTCTACCTTAAGCGCTAGGAGTTTCCTGCCCAAAACCCTGCTGGATATGGTATCAGTTGGTATTACAGCAGCACACTGTACTCAGCGCTTACACAAAAACTGCCCCGCGGGGCCTACAGCTCCTGAGCTTACAGGCCCATTGGTGGCTAAACATACCTAAGGCATGAGTATTTCTTGCTTATTAAATGAGATTATGACCTGAACTACATATATTACACTTACCTAATAGAAATGAGTCCTAACCCTAACCTTCAGCAATACAGACTCATACATGACAAAATCTGTATACTGTGCGTTCTCAAACTAAACAAAGTCTAAATATTACCTAGAACATCCATCCAACCGTTTTCTGAAACTGCTTGTCCTGTTCAGGATTCTGGAGCCTATCCTAGAGGCTACAGGTGCAAGGCAGGGAACAACGCAGGATGGGACGCCAACCCATCGCAGGGCACACTCACACACCATTCACACACACATGCATACCTATATTAATCAAACAATGACTTTCAAATACATTACAGTAAACTATTACGAGGTAGCTGGGAAACCTTGACTTGATGGACATGCCATTCAGAGGAGAAATATACCACAACAAACACTGGCAGGATGAACGTGCCTTTAAACAGCCTCTGGATTAATACCAAACATGAACAGCTGTTATTTCCATGACAACTCTCACTCGCAATTCGGGCGGCGCAGCCCCACGCAACATTTAACATTTAAAGCTGTCAGGCCTAATTGAAATGGATGCTGAATACAGTGGTGTTTAGGGTGAAATGGCCAAAGTTTCATACTGCACCATTGTGCAGCAGACATCTGATAATGCTGCCTGTATGTATTTGGCACAGATGTCTGACATTTTTGATTGCCTTAAAAATGATTTCAAGCTCCATGTAAGCTTGTAAATAAGAGCATCATTGGCTGTGACATTACTACTTATATTTGCACTGACACTTCAAAGCTAATGGCTATATATATAAAAAAATAATAAAAAGCCTGCATCAATTCCAATACCTAACTCAAGAGTTGTACAGCAATGCTCCTTCTGCGATATAAAGCCAACATTCATGTTAATTCAGAGGTGGGAAGTTCAGGTCCAGAAAGTATAAATCCAGTCCAAAGTTTTGTTTTAGCTGGTCTATAAAGAGTCACAGTCACAGAGGACTCAACTGGGTGGCTTGTCTGTATTATCAAACTGGGTGGCTTGTCTGTATTATCAAACTGGGTGGCTTGGTTTGGATTTGTCCTTTCTGGACCTGAACTTTCCACCTCTAAGTAAGGAAGGGTAGGGAGCTGGGAGGGAGCGAAAATGTGGACTGTCTTGTAGGGAGCTCAGAGGGAGCAAAAACATGGACTGACTGTGGGTCCCTGAGGACCGGATTGGGAAATATTATAAGAGTGCTATACTATACTCCTACCACAGGAGTGCTTTGTTATTGCAGTATAATACACCTGTCTAACTTAACTACTGATCCAAGTCAAACCTTGTACCAGGAGGCACAGGGCACAAAGCAGGGACAGGATGCCACTGTATCGCAGGAGAAACATTTATTGTTCCAATTCGCACATTTAACATTTCGGTTAAGATTATACTACCGTGAATACCATCGATAAATGATAAAATGTTTATTCCAGTTTGTTGTCACAGAGAGTCTGGACCTATGTCAATAAGTACAGTGTATGGGACACCGTGCATGGAATACCAGTCAATCACTGGGCATAGACTCACACCCCAAAAACACCCTATGAGCAATTTTGAGATACTGGTTCATATAAGCCACAGGGGAGAGACAGAGGAGACTCACAGAAGGTCTACATACACAGAGCCAGAAGCAGGGTTTAAAAACCCCAGCAGAAGTGAGGCTAGAGGGCCAAGTCATTGTGCCACCCAAGGTACAAAATGTGTGCTCCTTTGTAGAAGCATGACCCCGTGGTGTTGAAATGCTGGTATTACAAAAAACATTTTGACTTCCATAGAGCGCCCTTCCATGGTTTGCACCTCACTGCCTATGTCTTTTTTCTTTTCATCTGTTTGTGTTCTTAAATTATGTACGGGCTAAATAACGGAATTATGGTTGATGGGTGGAGTCTAGACGATTTAATTATATACGGATGAAGTGGGAGGTGAATTAAATCAGAATTATTAAATATGCAAATATCTCTTGTATCAAAATTTTGAGAGCTGACAAATATTTCATCTAACCCTAACCATAAACTGAACGTGACAGCTATTATTAACGCCTTTTTAAAAACAAGTCTGCAATATATATTGGTGTTGTTTTGATGCAAGGAAAACTACATACATTAAAATAAATGTAAAATAAAATATCCTCTGCAAGTTCATTCCCTGGGCAACACACTAAGCGCTACAATAGACCTATTCTTTAAGGAGTGAAGTTAAATCACCCACAGTACATAATTTAATATTTCACGCTTATGACAAATATTAGTAAATTGATAAACTATCAATGCAGAGATTCCCTTGCCTCACTAAACTGCACATTACTACCCCCCCCCCACTTCTTTTTTAAGCTGCAGTTCATACAGCCAGTCAGTTCCAGACGTCTTGCAAAAGCAGCTGACTACCACGCGTTAGTCACCTTTTAAATGCACGGTTTTGGTGACGATTCGATTAATTCGTGATTGGCTACAAATAAGGCACTTCTGGTGCGCCAATGCGGTCTTGAGTTACGCTGCTTTAACTTTAAAATCGCAACTTGCCGGGGAACGTTCATCAGCAGTTACAACGGACACCGCTGCGCTTTTCGCACATCCAGTCCCATAATAAGCGATAACAAAAAACGAAAGTGCAATAAACAGAGATATGATGGAAGGCGATATACGGGCAGGGAACCGCAAGAGGGAGAATTCGCCATTCGCTCCCCCAGCGCAGTGACTAATACGTGCTAATTGCTTACTGCTGCAAGGACAAACAACTAAATTGCCGTTTGTGAAAATTATGGAAAAAGTGTGATTATGAAAATAAAACCATCACCATTAAGCCTTTGTATGTGTATATATATATATATATATACACTCACCTAAAGGATTATTAGGAACACCTGTTCAATTTCTCATTAATGCAATTAT
>JAAGVU020000015.1:32104-43838 GCA_011763525.2 Mormyrus iriodes | reverse complement strand
CATAGTGTTATTCATTGTGCAATATTCAAGAAAGTGCAATAAGTTATGATAATGGTCGCTTGACACTCCTGCACTTTGTTATTGTTTCTCTTTTGGATGTATCTATTTCATAGTTTGACTACCTAAATATATGTTTACTTTTATATATAGTTTACTCCTTTGTACATTGTTCACATTTGCATACATTATTTACCTCAACAGCAAGACAGTACTGGACACACAGACTGCTGCCTTCGTGCCCACAAATCCCTCGGCGAAAGCATTTCGAGTGTCTCTGGGCCTCAGCTGAAGGGCCCCATCTGTAATTTGTACTTAATGGACGGGTTTCGATTCAATTTAGACCTTAGGCGAGATTTTTCTCTGCCACAGAAATGATATGAGGTGGATCAATTTGCACTGTTCATTATGAACTACATTATTATGGATTTTTAATACAAATACCAGCATTGTCTGGGACCACATGAATCAGGCGCAATGTCCGTTACTCCTTTTGAGATGAAGACGGGTGAGAAGAAACATTTATTGACATTCGGTATGATGTAAGTATATCTAATTGCTGACGCAAGAACATAGAGGATGTTTGGAGTGGATCCATTGATCCATATGGGAGGTAATTCGGCTAAGACATTAACTGTTGCTGACATACAGATTGATTTTGCTTGGACAGTGGCCTCAGTATACTGCTCTCCATAATGGCATCAGCCCGAAGTATTATTATGGTAATTGTCATCATCATTATTATTGATATGACAGTAAAAACCTAGTAATATCAGATGCGATTATTGCTAAAACCTGTGACCCTGACCAGGATAGTCTAGGAGCAGTTAGAGGATGGATGGATGATTACAAAAACCAAACAATATTGCTTTAAAAAAACATGTAAGATATACCTGTAATGTAAAAGCTTTATTTCATCCATCCATCTTCTAATTATTTATTCCAGTCAGAAAAATGGGGGGTGACGTTAGTAGCATAGAGCACAAAGACGGGGTACAAGCTGGTCAGGATGCCAGTACCCTTAATTCAATGGAAAAAAATCATTGGTGCAGACCAGCCCTGAATTCAAGATTTATACATGTCCAGAGTCAGGAAGCGGGCAGGCATAATCACTGCAGACCCATCACACCCTGCTCATAAGCTGTTCAGACTCCTCCTCTCTGGCTGTGCTACAAAGCACTGTAGGCCAAAACAAGCAGACACATGGACAGTCTCTTTCCACAGGCCATCACTATGATGGTCACTGAAGTGTCTAGAACAATACTTGTGGAATATCTGCTATCACCAAGCATCCACTGCACCTCATGTATATATAGCAACCAGCATCTTTGCACTATGGCATTCTGGCCTAAGTCTCTGTACATGCTGTATTTAATCGCTTGATTTTGCTGTATGTCTATCCTGTTTAAGGATACCGAGAGCGATGACAAACCAGAGACAAATTCTTTGTATGTGTAACCATACTTGGCCAATTGAAACTGATTCTTAGGGTATCTAAATAAATGTTTCATGATTTTATATATATGTGGGTGTGGGAAAAAAATCTAATTATAATTAAGTCATGTCCAACTTTAAAAAATAGACCTGCCTGAGCTGCTTTGAGACTCCTTCACTGTAACCACCGCATCGTCCGTGCTGTGTGCACACACTTACGATGGCCCAAATACTCTAAAGGATGAATGTACAGTGAAAAGCAAATCAACTTCCTGATGCGACTCTCCAGCATGTGATGCTAGAGGTGTCCATATCAATGCTTGCACTGAGGTCACGGTAAATGCAGCCTTTCTGACAGCCAGAACAGCTGGGAGACACTCAAAAGTAAAAATAGTCGCAAAATAATATAAATCTGTAATGTCAACAAGATCAAGGCGGGATAAATCACCTATTTTTTTCTTTGAACTATTTAGAATAGAACGGTCTTAATCAAATCTTTGGTTTACCAACATAAACACATGCCAAGAAATGGCATTTAATTAAAGTCTTGTTTTCAAAGGCCTGGAAATCTATTCCATTGTGGCTGATTGCTTCTCTAAAATTAAACCGGGTATTGCAAAGTCACGTAAGACACCGCAGAATGAAGCGGGCTCTATTTCATCTGGCAGGGCTCCTAAAATAGCATTTTTGATGTCGTGGTAATCTTAATTATAAGTAAACAGAATGGCATCACTTATCTCATTTTAAATCAAACCCTTTAATTCCTGCAGTGGATCTTTTCCAGTATGATTTCGGTAAACAGATATCATCAGTCTGAATGCCACCCAGATTACATGTGTAAAATGGTGCAGAGAGCTTCCCTTTTTGAATGCTGTTTCCTTGTTTCTCGTGTGTTTTCATTTTTATTTTAACCGAATAATGTACCTTAACTGTCTATGTTGAATGCAAAAAGAAGCATTCCGAAGTACCCATACTCGAACTTTTGAAACGGCAAATAATTCATCATTTCATTTTTGTTCCATTGGTAGTTCTGAGAATAAGGCAGAGACTACAAATTCTTTTGCCCTTAAAAAGTGGAGTTTACTTTCAGAGGTCCAAGGAGAAGTATTGTGATGCAGCAGAAAGGCAAAAAATTTCAGTTCAAATAGACAGGCTGAAATTCCTTAAACAAGAGCCGTGTACCTACAGCAAGGTGAGAGCAAGTGAACAGAACATGTTTAGTAATCAAGTATTTAGACCAACAAACCTTCACCACTCAATCAGGCACTTGAAACTTTCCCAGGGCTATTGAATACTTTCTGAGAAGGCTTCTAACTACTGAAACAAGTGTATTATTGGCCAGTTTCATGGTTAAGCCCTCGAGCAAACATATCAGATTTGCAGGGTTTTAAAGTTGTGTAAAGGCGGTAACTTCAGCTGAAGACAATATCGACGATGGCAAGATGGCGGGTTCGAGGTCAGGCGGCCTCATAAACACCGCCTCATAAAGTCCGCTTGGAGAGATCCGCACGCCGGTGAAGTTCATGTTCTGCGTCCCAACTTCTAATGGAGTCGTGCGCATCAGGTGAAATTTGCTGACCACGAGCTGATGCGGGGGCACAGCAAAGCATGCAGCTGAAGGGACAGATTAGTTCCAAGCAGCGAGATACCGCATGCCGAGTTGGCGGCTCGGACGTCTTCCTTAACCGGTCCTACTGAAGGAAAGTGAGAAAATGAAAAACAGAGCGCTACTAGTTTTGAGTTTGCAGTCGGTTAGAGTGAGATCATACAGATCGGATGGAGACTGTCCCAATGACAGAGTGGTGGCTCTGAATGGTTGCGGGGTGGGCATGGATGTCTGAAGCCCTGCCAGGAGGGTTCAGCTCCTGGTCAGGACATACATCACACGTTCCCCAATGAGGTCTCTGGGGCCAAGAGCTAATAATTGATCGCTGAGTCCCTCCGTAAAGATCTCCTTCTACACTTTCCATTACTCTCCCATCTGCCTTTCCTTCTCTCTCTCCCTCTTTGAACCACCAATTTGTGATCTCCTCGGCTCGATTTCTCACACGTTTTTTTTTTTAACAATGCACCTATCAGCAGCACTCCACGCATATGACATTTTAATTCCATAGTCCAGGCCTCACAATGAGCAGAAGCGTTTTAAGGTACATTCAGGCTATTTTAATAACAAAACATGCCTCACGAAAATGAAAATTATTGAAATTATGATTGCGAGGGAAGCTTGCTGATTTACACACACACACACACACACACACACACACACACACACACACATATATATATGAATTTGGCCCAGACAAACGGCTAATCTGGAGTTTCCAGCCGGCTCGGTGTGGAATAAATGTATTCTCTGTGCGGCTCACACAGGATCCCACCACCGGGCCTCTGGGCAAGCCCCTTAATGCTCCAGGAACTGGCCGACTGGCTTCCTCAAAAAACGTATGCCACTTTGAATGAAGACAACAAAAAAGGTCAACTGTAATGCAGTGAGCAGGAGAAACATCTCTGTTCATCTGAGCAACATGTGTCCATTTACATGTAGTTGCTAAGCTAATCGCTTTTATCTAAAGCAGTCATCTATCCATCCTCCATCTCCTTATGGTGATGGATTACACTCTGAACAGGATGCCAGTCCATCACAGGGAACATAGCATGTGTACCATGGGAAATTTCAGAACATTAGTTCATCTAACTGTAAGTCTCTGGACCGAGGAGGGAAACCCACACAATGTGAGGAGAACATGCACACACAGAGAGCGGTAGCAGGATTCGAACCCCCAACCCTGGGGGTAAGAGGCAACAGCACCACTACTATCTACCTCTGTCATCTAATTCACACAAAACCATTTACAAAGTGGAGAAATTTGCTGAAGCGAATTTGATGAAGTGCCCTACTCAAGTATATTACAGCACTTGAACCCTGAAACTGTAACCCTGAACCGTTACGTGTCAGTCTGCTCAAACCTTGTATTGCTCTTAGTCTGAGTGCAACTTCAAAAAGAAAAGCTCATCAACTGAGCTTTTCAATACAGTGCACCAGCCCATCTGCAGACATAATGAAGGGTGCAGCGTCTTTGCCCTAAGCCCCACCTAGAACACACAGATAATGCCTCTCTTTGCTGTTAATGATAAACCTTAAAAAAGGATAGAAAGTGACCTACTCCAAGACCTTCATAACCCAGGGCCCGGTGAACAGAAACGGACTGCAGGGATCATTAATGGTTTGGAGGTTCCTATATTCTGCTGGGGTCCTGTGAGGACAATGAGCTCTGCAGGATCTGCTGCTGTCCTGCTCGGGCTGTTGTGGCCTTGACTCTGTGCACCACTTACCGAAGACGGTTCTGGCCGGCACAGACTCCCTGTTCAGCCAGAAGGACACCTGGGACAGGATGACCGTCATGATGCACGGCAGGTAGGTCTGGATCACAAAGTAGCCAATCTTCCGTTTCAGGTGGAACTGAGCCGTCATGACCGTGTATTCACCTGCGGAGAAGGTAGAAGCCAAGATGAGGAGAAGCATTTAGTCATCCTGAAGAGAGACTGTAGATCACAGGTGAGAAGAAACATTTAATGAATCTGAGGAGAGGTTAGAGGTCAAAGGTGACAAGAAGTATTTAGTGAGTCTGATGAGAGGTTAGAGGTCAAAGGTGACAAGAAGTATTTAGTGAGTCTGATGAGAGGTTAAAGGTCAAAGGTGAGAAGAAGCATTTAGTTATTCTGAGTAGAGGTTATAGGTCAAAGGTGAGAAGAAACATTTAATGACTCTTAGAAGAGGTTAGAGGTCAA
Organism: Mormyrus iriodes; assembly: GCA_011763525.2. Classification (NCBI taxonomy): domain Eukaryota; kingdom Metazoa; phylum Chordata; class Actinopteri; order Osteoglossiformes; family Mormyridae; genus Mormyrus; species Mormyrus iriodes. Next base: position 38,618 of record JAAGVU020000015.1, on the reverse strand, counting down.
AGGTGACAAGAAGCATTTAGTGAGTCTGAGGAGAGGTTAAAGGTCAAAGGTGAGAAGAAGCATTTAGTTATTCTGAGCAGAGGTTATAGGTCAATGGTGATGGGAAATATTTAATGAGTCTAATGAGAGGTTGGAGGTCAAAGGTAATGAAAAGCATTCAGTCAGTCTGGTGAAAGGTTCGACGTCAAAGGTGAGGAGAAAAACGACTTCCAGATATATCACACCAGGGGATTTGTCTAGATCTTATAGCAGTGATCAGAGTATCGATGGTCACCATACTTTAGAGAACCTGAAAAAAACATTAGGGGGAAAAAAACAGAATAAAACTAAACAAGCTCAGTATTTTATGGCTCTTAGTATGAGGTTCTCAAAAACCACCAGTGACAAGCAGCTGTAAATGACAGCTTTGCTGTGCTGCCTTTTAAATACCTCTGCAGAATAATTAAATCACAGTTACTATGCAGAGGACCCGCGCTGTCAGCACTGATTCCTCAGACAAATGCATGGCTTATCCACACAGTGAAGTGCTTTTGTTGTAACAAAAACGCTGTGTATTAATATACACAGAGGCCATCCTTGACATGGTGCAGTTATTCATGAGCAGGAACAGCTCACCAACCATCACACGTCGCTTCACAGTTCTCATTTCTACAAGGAAAAGTTGTTTATGGTCGATGCACATGAAGCTACAAACATTTGGAAATTTATCTTCAAGAGGCATAATAATTCACTTAGATTATGATGAAATGGGATTGCAGTATGGATTCTTACACCACTATCTGGGGGAAGAAAAAAAATGCAAAAAAATCTTTATGGGGACCTTGCATTTCTTACTCCCTGAAAACCATAACCTTCACCTGAAGTAGCCAAACAAAATACAAGATTTTTGGCATTTTTAGTTTTTTGAATGCAGCTGCACAATTTGATCAAATTGAATTTCCCCTTGTGGGGACCAAAAAAATAGTCTCCACAACATCAGATTAACAGGTTTTTATCACACTGTGGGGACATATATCTATCCAGAGAGTAAAGTATGCCTGGGCCACACACAAACACAAGCACAAACAAACTCTCCCTCAAAAGTTTGCACTTGCCAAGCAGCCTACAAGGGACAGTGATGCAGTGTCGCACATGACCTGGCCACCTGACCTAATGGTTTGGGAGGAGTTTGACCAGACAGTGAAGGAAAAGCGGCCAATTAGTGCACAACATATATGTGGAACCTCCTTCAGGTCAGCTGGAAACGGATCCCAGGAGGCCACTTCATGAAACTGGTGTAGAGGAGAGAACAGGGTCAGCCAGTCCCTCGAACAACTGGGCTTAAGGGCCTTGCTCAAGGGACCAATGGTGGGATCACTCTGCTGACCCAGGGATTTGAACCGGCAACCTTCTGAGTCCCAACCCACAGAGCTGCCCCCCAACAAATTATAATTTTTTTTATACCTTTTTTGGTCAGGGCATATTTCCACATATGTCTAATAGGTTTTATGTCTTTATAATTATTCTAAAATGTAGAGAATAGTACAAATAAACCTTTCTATGGGTAGATGTGCCCAAACTTTTGACTGGTACTGTACATATATATAAATATGTCAGTAATATAATGTTGACGATCCATGTGACAGGCTAGCATCCCGTCCATGGTGCACTCTGCCTGCCATTCTCCAGCCTGTACTGGGCAGAAGATGGATGGATGAATGGATGGGTGGATGGATGGAGTATAACACTGACATGACATGGTTGTTAAAATTGGCAGAGCTGAGGAGGAATAGTAGGGCACTCGGTTTACCTCCCGCAGTTCTGTTTAATTCTTCTGCCCTGCTAATTGGCAGATGAAGCTTCTATTTTATGTAGCAAGTTTTATCCCTGAAGATTTTCCAGCTAATCCTAAAAAGATGTGCAATTTCCTGTCTCACAGGAGAGCGTGCCCTCTCCTCGTATTTCCTTTTCAGGGGTAACCTATATACACGGAACCTCACGAAAACCCTATCTACGGGGGACAGAATCGGGCTTCTATCTCCATGTAATGGAATTTCCATGCCTGTCCCAGCTGGGAGAGGAGAGACAAAAACTACAGGGCTGCAATCCTCCACCCAATGAGGCTGTAGCCATTTCTCAGCAAAGGGTGGGGACACCAGTCACGGTGACCAGAAAAAAAAAAAAGCGAATTGGAAACTGGGAAAAAAAATATAATTACGAATTAAAAATTATAATCAGGAAAAGGTACTTGACCTCAGCCTGAACCAACATCTATTAGGACCAAATGTCCTAATGATGCCATTGGTCTTTAAAAATGCTTGTCTGCTAAACCCAGCCAGTAAGCTTTCTGGCCTGAATACTGTTGCTGTGAAGTGGTTTTCCTCCCAGTTTACTGGAGAGTATGGCTTCCAGGCTGTACTTTAGAGACCCTTTCACCTAGAACCACACTCACTCGGGCAGTAGGAGTCACAAAAGCGCCCAATAAACACCTACAATACATAACTATGGCGCCATTAGGCTGAGGGAAGCCAGGGCATGGAAATGGATTATAGTTTATATTCCAACACTGCTGGAATGAGTCATGAATGTTAAGAACTACCGTGTTTTTTTTCATAGAATAATTGGCTTTACTATGTCACCTTTGCTGTAATTACAGGTTTTATTACCCTTTTCAAAGGTCCCTGCATTCACAATTTTCCGCTGGGGACATTGCTGCTGTCACACCTAGCCGACACGAAGAATCTCGTATCCGAGATCACGAGAGAGACCGGAGTCGGCACAGGAACGATAATGGGCCGTTTGTGTCAGTGAAAAGGACGCATTAGACGCCCCAAACTGAGGAACTGATATGGCGGAATCAAGGAAGGGATGCTCAGAGGGTCACGTAGCCATATGAAAGCAGTGATTCCAATGAGAAAAAGCTTCCGGGCTTTTTATTGTAGAGATAAATTTGGGAGAGCTTGTGCTCATATGTAAACTTTATGTGTCACCTGTATACTTAATGATGCAACATGGTATTTTTGCAATGACAAAAATAAGACACCCTGAAATGACTCAATAGCAACCAGGCACTCTTTTAAAATATGTATTGTTAAAACACCGAGGAAAACCCACAAGTGTGTGAGAGATATGAATCTATTTATTTAAATTTATTGTATATCAAGTACCAGCCATATTCACAGACAAAAGTATTGCTAAGAGATGGGAAGTTAATGCTGGGACATTCATATGACATTTGCAATGTTAGAATATGTTATTGTATTAATTTGTGAGATACCTGGGAAAAACTGAGAATGCCTATATTTTTGGTCTCTGTTTGGGCTCATGGAAGCTCATTGGGTAACCCTGTCACCCGATTGGGCTGAGATTTTGGGCTAAATTTCTGCTCTGTACTGTATGTGTGTGGCTTGCATGTTCCTTCTGGGTTCCTTCAGGGGCCCAAAGACCTGTGTTTGGATGAACTGGTCTCTCTAAATTGTCCATATGGTGTGTGTATGTACCCTGTGATAGACTGGCACCTCACCCTGGGTCTGTCCCTACCTCATTCCCTGTGCTGTCTGGCATAAACTCCAGGCCTCCGCCAGGGCCGATACTGAATAAATGGCTCCAAGATGGATGGATATATTTCTGTGCTGTGTAAATCAGTGCCACGTTAAAATCAATGCCCACTCCATGCCTAAAACAGGGTTCTCCTCTGAACATAAACATTTATTTTTTTATGCCTCTTTATAACAGTTGTGTAACTATAGCTATGCAAAAATACGTGTCTGTAAAAAGAAGCCCGATTCCGAATTTAGTGACTGAGCACAGAGAGTCACTGGTTATGTAATAAATGGCATTTATTTTGTCACGAATGTATCCACTTCCTGGCCTTGCAATCCCATGCTCCTCCGCTGTTCCACATTCATAATTGCCTGGAGGTCTCTGAACTTGTAAGTTTGCAGCAAGCCCCCCCCCCATTTGCTTTGGAGGAATCGTGTCCCATATTCTTCCGCTTGATCAAGAATAAAGGAGTAGGGGGCCAGCCTGACAAATTTCTCATGATAGCTAATGAAGACGAAGCAAGACGCCCTCATTACCGACTGCATGTGCCCCCTCCCTCCCCTCACCCATACACGTTGGCCTGCGCAGGAGCCCAATAATATCGTGTGACCCCCACGGCCCAACTGCTTGAAGTGCAAATTGGACACGTTATGCGATATGCTGCATTTGATGTCGTCTTTGGCTCAAATGTCTCATTTTTGGATACGGTGTGAGGCAGACAGTATCCAATTAAAGTGGACGAAGAACATCTCAGAGATATGACAGCTGGAAAAGGAAACACTGACAATAGGGAATACCGGATTATTCTAATTGGAGTTTATATTAAATTCAGAAGAAGAGAGCATGGGAGTCTTCTGGAAAAGCAATGTAATTCAACAGTGCTTAATGAAAATTGGTACAAGTCAGACAGCTAACTTAGGCTATGATGGTTTTAAATGCAATTTATACAAGAAAATTTTTTTTTTCAAATGCATCATCCATCCATCCATCCATCCATCCATCCATCCATTTTCTATACCCCCTTGTCCTATTCAGGGTCACACAGCTTATCCTGGAAGCTAACTAGTCTGTGATTCCTTTAGCTTTGTCATTGCTGCTGCTGTTAAACTCTTAACATGAAATAAAACGTTTATTTCTAACTTACCAAGAAGTACCTAAAGCTCAATCCCACCTTTTGCAAATATAGTACCATTAGTACAGGTAGTGTTACAGAGATACAGACCCAAGTAAGAAGCTGAGAACATGGTACAGCTCGGATGAGGCACCAGTTCTTCGCTGAAACAATATCCACACACACATGCACGCAGACATGTTGGTACACATGGTTTATGAGGACAAATACCTGAATACTCACCGGCATTATGAGGACACATGGAATGCAAGGACACTTCTAGTGTCCTCATAATTCGGGCTGCACAATTAGTCTTATATGAATGAAAAAACACCCCCCACAAGGTTGTTCATGTTTTTGAAAACTGACCTAATAAACAATGATGTGCATGAGTACAACAAAATTAACAATCCTGTTAGCTCTGTGTTGATAAGACAGTGGGAAAGGGGATAGACCCAATAAAACAGGATAAATCCGCCATAAACCAGGAAAGGGGTGTCCTCATAAACCCCACACACACACACACACACATTCAGTATTATTGCATGACTTAAGGCTCCCGCCCCACATTCCATACTCCGGTAACAACATTGTGCTGTCCAGCAGCTTTAATTACACTCCAGGTGTAGTGCACACTGATGTGGTCATGCCCCTGATGCACCTTGGGAAGGGGATGACGCGCTTGGTCACAACGGGAAACTAATAAGGTCTTTGATGCAATCAAGCCCATTAATCCAGCACTGTTGTTCATCCTGGTCCTTCACCAACAAAAGCAGAAAGTAAAACCATACAATCACAAGCACTTTGTAATATAAGTACCTTCAAAAAGTATTTTCCCCCATTTGAACTTTCCACACTGTTCTGTTACACCTTAATTTGAATGCATGGAAAGAATGTGATTCCCACTCCACCGATGCAATAAATTTAACATTCATGATGCAAAAAAAAAACTTCTTATTCAACTTTAAAAACTGAAAAAGCTCACGTCTCATTTAGGAAGGTAGTCACCCCAGAGCCAATCCTTTGCAGATAGGCCTCTAGCAGTGCTTACTCCTCTGAGTATGCTGGCACGCGCTTTGCACATCCCAATTTCAGAATTTTTGCCAGCCTCCTCCGTGCAAATTAGCTCCAACTCAGTGGGCAGAATTTTTCAGGTCGTACCACAGATCTTCAATGGGATTTAAGTCCAGGATTTGGCAAGGCCATTACAGGATGCTAACCTTCTTGTTTCCAGGCCAATTCTTTGTAGTGATTGCCATGTGTTTTGGGCCATTGTAATGCTGGAACATCAATCTTCTCCATACGCAAATATCTGTTGTTGAAACAGATGCTCCTCCAGGAATTCCCAGGATTTGGTTTTTGGCCATCATGACTAGCTTCCCAGTCCCTCACACTGAAAAACAACCTCACTGCATCATGCTCGATGATAGGGATAGTGTCACCTCGACAACTGGTTTCACTTTAAGTGAAAAAGTCCAACTTTAGTTTCATCAGACCAAAATCCTCTTCAAGAAACTCCTGCAGTCTGTCACACAGCTCCAAATATCCACCAGGTATGAATTAATGTTAGCCTTTCTCAGAGGTTGCCTGAGAAAAGACCAGATCTGTGTGAAGACATTGCTGAACTCTAGGCAGTGATTCCCAAATTAGACAAAGAGCTCCACAATTCCATCGGCGTCCCTGCTGGTCCCTTGGTCACTTCACTCCCATTCACAGACTCATATTATCTTCACTGGGTGGGAAGACCTGATCTGGGTAGCATTTGAGCCGTTTCATACACCTTCCCATTTTTTACAACAGACAATTCTTTACGGAAGTTACTTAAAGACATGAGCATAAAAGTAGCTGCACTTACACAGATTTTCATTTGACGATGCAAAA
>JAAGVU020000015.1:0-32004 GCA_011763525.2 Mormyrus iriodes | reverse complement strand
GTTGGAAAGCCTGTTTATTTCCCTTTTAAATGGTGCCACATTTGTAAGGAAAATGCATCTGTAGGCTGAGCAGTAGAGTTGAGTATGTGGGTTGTGCCCATGAGAAACTTGCCAAATCTTCTCTGCCAATGCCAAACAGCTGATTCTGCTATTGACTCTTGTTTTGAGCTTCTAGTACCCCAGGTGCAACCAGCAAGTGCTGGTTGAAGAATGGGATTCCATCCCACAGCAGTGTGTGGCCAAGCTGGTGACCAGCATGAGGAGGAGGTGCTAGGGTGTTGTGGCTGCGTTAGGTTCTTCCACACGCTCCTGAGGCTCCTGATTGTTAAATGAATAAATTGTTAAATTGCCAATATGTCATGTTTCTTCAGATTTCAATCATCCAATCCACTATACGACATCAAACAAGAGTCAATAGCAGAATCAGCTGTTTGGCATTGGCAGAGAAGATTTGGCAAGTTTTTCATGGCCGCAACCCACATACTGAACTCTGCTGCTCAGCCCACAGATGCATTTTCCTTACAAATGTGGCACCATTTAAAAGAGAAATAAACAGGCTTTCCAACGGTATAAGATTTATTGCCAAGAAGCATTGCTACAACAAAGAAATAATCGACCAAACACAAATTTCCTTACTTTTTGTGCCAAGTTTATAATTAAATATATAATATTAATATATTGAAATCAAATAAAAAACAAATGAATGCATATAGTAATATTTATTAAAATAAATATATAATATAAATGTATTATATATAATATCAGGGAAGCCTTTTAATCAAATAAATAATGAAATAAAGTCATTGTGACTCATATCAGGTATTACCTTCGATATGACACTCAAAGCACTGAAGTGATTCACTGGAAAGGTTGAAGTCATCCCTCTGTGACTGGAAGATGATGATCTTAAAGGTTGATAAGAGGATTTAACTACATCTACATCCCTCTGGCAAAGTATCCATTCTCCTGATTGTTGCAATTTTTTGTATTTCCTAACCCGGAGACTTGTGCATGCTTTCATTTAGATTTTGCCTCGACGATAAGCGCTTGCATTTCCCGTAACCACCGTCAACAAACGCCTGGTGGATCTGTGACGGACTGATCTGAACCCAGACTGAACACTAATTTTTTTACCGAGGGCCAAATTCATTGATAAGCACTTCGGAGATGATTTCCATCAAACCTCACAACGCAGTATCTTCGCTGTTGATTTGTTTTGGTTTAATTGAGCTGCCTTGTGGCTTTTTACAGTTTTTTTTTTTTTTAAATGCACTCAAAAGCAGCACTCTGTACTTCAGAACAGCTCTACAAAGCTAACAACAATGTTTTCATAGTGGGATGTCTCAGTAAACATCCAGCAGTTATGACTCATACATAAGTATTATATAAATAGGAAAAATTAGCCCCAATCTGCCTTTGAATCACAGAAAGTTGGAATCTTTTAAATAAATAAATTACACATGCAAACTCAGTGGTTGAGAATTGCTCATGATTAATTTACTTAAATATCAAACCTTCAGCTAACAGAATGGTCTGGGTTGTCGGTTTGGGCTTGTGCTGCTCCGTAACGCACCTTTTCCAATCTTTTTCAAACCTATACAACACAACTAGGTACCAAAACAACCAAACACCACACCGTTACAAAACCCGAGCTGTTATGGCACCCCGTGAAACACGCTGAGAAAAAGAAGAAAAGCTATATCAAGAGCTACATCAGCATTAGTTTCATAAGACAAGAACGGTACATATTTACTGAAAATCGATTTATTTACCATTCGCACAAGTACAAGTGTAGGTACGCTGGAACGCTTCACCCATCTTGCTACCCCATCTTGCTCTCCCCGAGACACGCAGATGCATGCAGGTGGGAGACGAATGTGTTTTAGGCATTTCTTGCCAATACTGCTGGAAATTGTCCCTCCGAGCCTTTGGAATCCCATTGGATGCCATATCCCAGCACTCTCCCAGGAACCTTTCAATTCCCAAACCTTCGCCTGAGTGCATATGAGTGCTACACTTGTATCCCGCCAAAGTGGGAAGTCATGCCTGGCTCCTGCCAGTGTCATTTCAAGCATGATCAATCAATCAATCAATCAATCTATCTATCTATCTATCTATCTATCTATCTATTGTTTGTTTGCTATTATTTTTAAAGAGTGCTTCGGGGGGGCTCTCAAATTTCTTTTCCTACTGATGGCGCCAGCATTTTTGTATATGGGTCTCACACAACCATAAAAGCATGAAAATAAATGGTGATCTGACCCAAAAATCATCATTCATCACATAGCAGAACATAAGCACTTGTCTTTGGATTGTTGTATGATGGCGGAAGGTGGCAGGGCAAAATGTCAGACGCTATGATAGGATGCCGAAAATGACACGGCAGCCTTGAACCTTTGGGACTTACCGGTGCTCGATTTGATGGTCTCCTTCCCAACCGTCTGCCCAAGCAGATCGTACTGGTTAAGCCGGGAACCATCCTCTGCCACCACAACTGACTCGGAGGCATTACGAGTCCAAGAGTATGTCACCTCCGTCATCGTGTAGGCGTCTGCGGAGTGGAGCACATCAGGTATCAGGATGAAAATTACTTCTTCCAAACAGACATAAAGGTATTTGTCTCTTGAGAGAAAACAGAGAACATTATTTTAAATATTAATAAAATTAAATACATATTCAGCTAGATGTATACAATGCATAATAAGTACTGCTGTATTGTCACTGTCTGATGAAAGCCATGTATGTCTTTGTCATGTATGTGTTTATGTTGTAAAGTGGTTTCTAAGAAAATGCATCTATTCACCCTCTTGAAATAATGGATTTTGGAGATATGTGTTTTTCATCGGGCAGTGCTGGCGTGGATTGTTGACCCAGGCTTATGGCTTCATGTGTGTGGAGTTTGCAGGTTCTCCCCGTGTCGTCGTGGGGTTTCCTCCAGGTTCTCTGATTTCCCCGAACAGTCCAAAGGCATGTTAATGAACTGGAGTTGCCAAATTGCCCATGTGTGTGAATGGTGTGTGAGTGTGCCCTGTGATGGGTTTGGCGCCCCATCCTGGGCTGTTCCCTGCCTTGAGCCTGTAGCTTCCGGGCTGGGCTCCGGACCCCCTGTGACCCTGCATAGGACAAGTGGGTATGGAAACTGCATGGATGGATAATATTAAAGTGCTATCAGATAATAATGGTATTTTTTTTTCTTATTTTAATATAATTTGGTTAGTTTTATAAAAATATTTAGTGTTTTACTTTTTCAATTTTTTTTTTACTCTGGAAAACCAAAGCAAACAGCAGTGTACAGGCTGCTTGGATAATGCAAGACTGTGGGGAATAAAATCTTTATTCGATCTGTGCTGCATTTCATCTGATATGGTGAAAACTGGATTAAATTGTGTTTGTGTTCCTTATTTCAACAAAAAGCACATTTAGCCTTAAAATGATACAGCGTCCATGCCCACACAAGCAAAATTTCAAATCTGCCACAATTGCTTAAATATAAATGAGCAGTTCTCAATATCGAGTGAGTTGAGAATTCAGCCCACACAGAGAGAAGATTTACGAGGGCAATATATCTGCACCATGCACTCCAAACTGAGAGCTATAACAGTAAATGATGGATTTGAGGTACATGCACGAAATCTGATCTAACAAGATGTAGTTCTCTCCTGAGTTAAAAGACATTTTGTAGATGTGTTTGCGTCGACATGACATTATCTTAAAAAGCGCATTTAGAGAGCGACATGTTGCAGGTACTACTGAAATATTTACAAGTATTTATAAAATGCTTTTGTGGCAGAAATAATTAACTGTCGATATCAATGCAGACATGTTTTGATAACACTTTAATACAGAAAAGCCCATTTACAGGGGAGCATGTCTACACGTGCTTTATCTTTGTTTGTTAGGGGGTGTTTGATACAAACTCAGTTACGTGGGAGCCTCGGGTAGTCACGTGACACTTCGGTAGATGAACCACAAGCCTCAGAATTAAATCAGGTCACAAAACACTGCTGTTCGCCCTTGAGAGAATTACAACTATAATAATTATCTTTCCGACACCAATAAGCGATTTTTTATATTCCAAATTTCATACAATTTTATACTATTTAATTTTATGAAAACAATTCGCTTACAAGGTATACTGATTTGGGAAACTCTTAGGCTCAAAACTGTACCTTGTTTAATCAAAAAACTCAAAAAGCATAAATGCTTCAAAACCAAGAAACTGAGCCTGTACCGCTGAATCTCTCATTGCTGTTTTTCACAATTAAGACATTTTTATATCACAGTTTTTCATGTTATCTAAAATGATGCTAATGGCCTGTACATTTTCTGACACAAATGACTCCTTTCTCCTTGTTTAAATTTACTAGCATGAGCTATTGAGTTTTTTTTCTGTTCATTGATCACTGGGAAAGCTACAGTGAACAGTGCGGTGAGAGTGAGCTCTTGATTGATTTACTGACTGATCAATCGACTGATTGATTTCTTTAGATTCTACTAGAGGGAAACATAGTTAGTTGACACTTGGCACTGACCAATCAGAGCAGCACTGTGAAGCCCACCCTTCTCTGCATCCATCTGCTCCCATCTCCTTGCACACGTCTGGACATAAACAACACACCTGCCCGCCCCTCCCTGAACATCATTCTGGCAAGTAAGTTGGTAATGTATTTCCACATAGATTGATCAAGTGACATTTGAGAGTGATGAAGCGCACAAGGGGTGTTTCTCGATATGAGCACTTGACCATACTTGTGTTCTCATGTACCAATTTTACATCACTTTCCATTGCTGAAGACTGGTTCCAATATTAAGAACAGAATAGAGGATGATAGAAATGATGTTCTTGCCCCACCCCAAATATCAAGGATACATCAGTTGCATCCTTGCCAAATGAGACTAATCACATGATTCACTGCGCCCCAACTTCATTCTTGAGAGGCAAGTTAGCAAGACCGGTCTTGCCCAGACTGCAAGTACGAGAAAGGAAGTGGACCATGAGATAAGCCACCTTCTGTTTTCAGAGATGGCATGAGTTCCCTAGACCAGTGTTTCTCAACCTGGGTTCGCATTGGGAGCTGGGAGGGAGCAAAAACTTGAACTGTTTGGCAAAGAGCTGAGAGGGAGCAAAAACGTGGACAGTCTGATGGTCCCCAAGGGCTGGGTTGGGAAACACTTCCCTAGACCCTAGAGAGCAATGTCGTTGTGCAAACTACATTTGTTAGTTGGAACCATTTCAAAACCAGACACAAGACATAAAAATACACAAACACAGATATTAATGTTCATAAAACTTTATATAACTATTATACATTCAGACAGGTCCAGCTAACCTTGTTTACCGCTGCTCAGATGCGAATTGTCAATGTCACGGTGTGATAGCTTGGTGATGATGCGTAGAGCTATCGGTAGACGATGGCAATGATGATGGATGGGGGCGGGGATTAAGAGACATGATCTGACGGTGGGTGGAAGCTCCTTCATTGGCCAGATTACCCTGACAGCATGTTTACTGTAAGTTTAACAATGTATTATTCACAGTCAATATAGGCCCGTTATTTGTTGACTGAATTATTCATTTATGTCACATTGTTACAAAATATTGGGTAGGCATGTACCTACCCAAATTGACTGGCACAACACCACTGCTGGACAGGACGTATTATGACCCTTTAATCAGCAGAGCCCTCCACTACGTCCCTATTCCATTTACCAGGCAATAACATTGTTTAAATTACTAACAAATGCTCTTCATTTCTCATCATTTCTGGATGTTTGTGTTCTTTACGGAAGTTACTTAAAGACATGAGCATAAAAGTAGCTGCACTTACACAGATTTTCATTTGACGATGCAAAACAACAAAATGAGAAATTATCAGTGAATCAGTGAGATCTTCAGCGATGGTGCAGTGATTAGCACTGTTGCGTCACACCTCTGGGACCAGGGTTTGAGTCTCCACCATGGCCCCATGTATGTGGATTTTGCATGATCTACCCGTGGTCGTGGGCTTTCCTCCAGGTGCTCTGGTTTCCCCCCACAGTCTAAAATCATGCCAATGTAAATTAGAAGTACTAAGTTGTCCATAAGTGTATGTGCGTGTCCGCAATGGGATGGCACCCTGCCTGTGACCCTGATAAATAGCAGGTATGACCTTTAATGACTTGATGCATCTGTACAAGGCCAGGCTGTAGAAGGCCCAGTCAATTGTAGCTGATCCTAGCCACCCTATGTTCAACGAGTCTAAGTTGTTTCCATCTGGCCAAAGATATAGCTTAAATACTCATTTGTATTGGCTGCCATTGGCCGTTTAAATAACTCAACGTAATATTTGTATGGTAGTTATTGTTCATTGGCTTTTTTATTTTTAAGCCAGAGGGGTTTTTATGTTTGGTCTATTTATAATTGTTTGTCCGACGTTTGTGTCGATGTTACTGCTATCTGACTACCTGTACAACAAATTGCCTCTGGGGGCCAATAAGGATATCCTGGACAAAAAGGGCATGTACTGCATTACTTCCAGGTTTTACCTTCAGCTAATGTCTAGCTGGGCTATGCGCGTTAAGTGGGGGTACAAAAACACAGCAACATAGCCCCAAACCGCTACTCCATACTCTGCCAGGTAGCCATAGTGGAGCCAACATTCAGACTGAACACAAAGTGCAAAAAACATTGAGTTATGCTTAGCGGCTTATTCGCAATGCACAATTTCAGCCGACGTACAGGAATATCAGTCATGTACCCTCAAAGGTCTGCCAATTTACCCTAGCTGTAGGTAAACGTACCTTTTAGTCTAATTTAAGGTACAGAAATGGACTCTGAGGAACGTCTCCAAGGTAAAAACAACATTAATGTATCCCCAGCTATACAAAAATGTTCCTCATAGTCCATTTGTGTATCTTAAAAGGTACAATTTCCTACAGCTATAGGGTACAATTGGCAGACCCTCGAGGCTCCAGCTCCAGTGACAAGCATAGGTACAAAATGGTACTTTTTCTTTCTGACAGTGTACTGGGTCCCAGGTCTAGACTTTGTACACACTACAGTTACCATTAACAGCCATTGCATCAGTGGGCTACATCCTCTCCTCATTTAGCGGCCGAGTTCCGTTCCAATGACCGGGTTGTTAAGCGAAATGGTTGCTAAGTGAAAATCACAGTAGCCTAGCTGTGACCATGACTGGGTTAGTGCTGTGAAGATCACTGTTTGCTGCCATCACATTCAGATAAAGCCTAACTCTCACTCATGTGTACATTGTTGTCAGGCGTACAAAAGAATTGGCCATAAACACATGCTTTTTTTATTACCGTCATATTTGCGAATGTTCGCTAACCGAGGGGAGGGTGCATTGGAATATGAAGTACTGTCTAAAGTGCCTAAAATAGCTTACAGTTTTAAAATTCAGATTTATATTTATGAGAAGCACATTTCTTACTGTAAATGACAGCTATTAGTAGATGTTTTTTGTTGCAGATACATTTCCTTAGACCCTGGGCCCCAGTACACCAGCTGCTTTCATTTATTAAGTTGCTGTTTCCTAACCGACGGGCTGTTCAATTAGCCAGCAATGACAGGCAGGGCTGCCCTCTCCCTCCAGGCCCTGCCCTGGGGCCGTGCCCTGCCTATCATCAGAAGGACAGGCAATTGGTTACCTGCTGCCTTATAACGCTTCTAATTAAGATGAATTATCCCTACGTCGCTAATGTAGCTTTCACATGATTGTGACTGCACCTGCCCAGCTGAATGGGCTCTTGGAAAGTCAAGAATAAGGGGCTGGTATACGGCTATTATGTTACAGTGCTACAGCTACTTAGCAGGTGCTTTTATCCAAAGTGACATATAATTGAGAAGGGTCAGCCAGTCTTTGCTGCAACTGAGGGTCTTTGTCAGGGGTCCAACAATGAAAACACTCTGGCCATTCTGGGATTTGAACCAGCAACCTTCCGATTACAGGCACAGCAGCCTAACCAATTGAGCGACACACCACCCACAGTTGCCTACGGTCTGTGAGTAAATGCATTAACAATGCTATCACATGATTTTCGAGAGAGACTCCAGTATGTGGATACTTCACTGTTAATTCCCAAGCACAGGCTGAAGGCCTGTCAACTCCGAAACTACGAACAAGGCTTAAGTATGTTGGGATTTTACTCCCAAAGAGGTAATGTTCAGAAGGCAAAGACTAGTGAGGGAAAGATTTGTGGAAGTAGGGAAGTCAGATGGGGTAAAAAAAAAATACTCTGCAGGGACAGGAGGATTTACAGATAGTGGCCCGGTTGCTGACATACCAGCTGTGATCTGTGATCCGGCGTGTGGGACCCATGCAGACAAGCCATTTCATAGCAAAGTTGAGGAAAAGGCTGACTTTCACAGCGGTCGTGACATGCACTGACATCCAGAGCCCTTTCCTGTCACTCCATGTTTTATTTCTTTTTGATAGACTCCCCTTTATCTAGGATTCAAGATTTTACTGTCTCAAACCAAAATGTAAGCAATACATGGGAATGGTTTCACATTCAATGCAACATAGGCAACATATAACATTTCATTAAAAACACAAGTGAACTTACTGTAGATAATCCAATTAATTCACATGCATTTTATACCTGGGGTGGGGACTTACAAAAAAATCATGGAAAACAGCCCCCCATGACAAATTCAAAATAATTTCTGCTATATTTACCTGAGGCTAAACCAAAATATGGATAAAATGAAAATGGAACGAGTAAAAATTATTATTTTTTTCTGGCTTATGTGAAACTTGTAAACACCCTAAAGCAAATTTTATAATTAGAAACATCCATTCTGACCTAATTATTTTATATATTAAAAAGAAGCATTTCCACGACAGTTTAATAGCCTAGCTCATCTCCTGAACATATGCAAAAGAGTTGTACTTTTATTGTTTAAGTTTACCATTCCATAAAAAAAATCTTGATGTTTTCAGTGAACTGTTGTAAATCACAGGTCATTATTATAACGTTTTATTTATGTCCATGAAACCTAAATAATTTACACTGTTGAAGAGTTTACAATTTAATCACAAACTCACACTGCCCGTTATGTAACATCTGGGAGGAGAATAGTAAATAAGCTTTTAACAAAACATTAATTGAGCTGTTTATGTTTAGATTACAGCATATATTATACTGCATGTGTCTA
The DNA here is from genome assembly GCA_011763525.2 of Mormyrus iriodes. Taxonomy (NCBI): domain Eukaryota; kingdom Metazoa; phylum Chordata; class Actinopteri; order Osteoglossiformes; family Mormyridae; genus Mormyrus; species Mormyrus iriodes. The sequence goes on along the minus strand of JAAGVU020000015.1, from coordinate 22,847 downwards.
TTTCATAGGACAGGAATAGTGAAAACTGGTGTGATGAAAATAAGATGTTCATTCAGCTGGAATGAAGCCAGTCTCATATTCTTAAGGCATCAACAATTATTAACCATGTGGCATAGCCTCATATTAAACTTTGTGGCAATTATTTTACGAAAGAAGTATAGAGGTGTTAAGCCAACATCAGAGAAAGACATCCGTTTACGGTTGCAGGTTCTTATCCCAGAACCTCATCGACATTTTAAGAGAACAGACAAATGGAGTTTGACGGTTTGTGTTCCCTACGGTATCCCATAATAGGTAATATAGCAACATATGTGCTACCCATGTCTTCTCTTTCCCAGCAATGGTATGGAAAATCTGCTATGGACAATATGTGTGTTCCTGTGATCAGAATCACAGGAAGCATGGAGCCTATCCCAGGCTCACAAGGCACGGGGTAGAATACAGCCTGGATGGGATACCAATCCATCACAGGGCACAAACATGCACACAAGCACACACACTCCTACTCTATAGGCAGGGATTGACATAACTGGTACACAAGTACGTCCCTGACATATAAAGGTCATTTTGTATACTTTTGCTGGTAGGATAAGAAACAAGCATACATTTTACCCTTTAAACCATGGATGCATACTTGAATATCTTGTATGTCAGTCCTTTTAAGTAGTTTGGAGATGCCAGTTAGCCTAGCTGCATGTCTTTGGCTTGTGAGAGGAGACCAGAGTACCCGAAGCAGTAGTATGTTAACATGTTTATATATGCATATGCTCCTTGACTTATGATGGGGTCACGTTCCTATGAAGTTTGATTACTACTGAACGTGCATCACTATCGTGCTATCAGAATATCGATCAGTATAAAGCAAGAATCATCTGTGTGTCTGTATTTGTGTGTGTGTGTGTGTGTGTGTGTGTATATATATATATATATATATATATATATAAAACGATTGCTTTTGCTGCTGCTATATTATATGCCTGTCAGCCTGTAGCTTTGGGTCCATGGTCTGGCAATTACTTACAGCTGCCGAACTTCAGGGGACATGAGTGTGAGTCCATGGGAAAGTCTTCCAGATGCATGGGACACTCGGCCTGGACCGTGAGCCTGGAGGCACAAACAGAACCAGCAGATCTTGCTCATTCTGTTATGGCAGGAACAGCAGCTGCCTAGCTAAATCCTGGGGGTCTGGTCAGAGGATAATATTACACTGACGATACTCCCCTAGCGGGACGTAATAAAAGCTCTATATCTGGCGGAAAATGCTTTGCTTTAAAAATGAGCGAGCTGTCAGACTGGATAACCCCCTGGGAGGAATATTTTAAGTAAATAAGAATAGTTTGATATTAATGAATGATAAATGATTAAGTATACAGAGCCCTGCCACAGAATTCTGCATTTAAGATGACTTTCATTTAGACTTTTCTTGAGTAAATGCACGATTTACACACACAGCTGCTGAACCTTGTATAGTGTCTACATTTGCCAGGTGATTTCCTGTACATTGCCTGCTTACATATTCTAGGGACCTCACTATTAACCATAATTAGCCCATCAGAGAATTGACTGCTTGCAGGTCAAAGCCAGGGTACAGAATAAATAACATCCTTACTGACATGTAAGTCTTGTTAGAAAAACAAATAAATGTGTGATTTGTACAGCTGCACCAGGATCGGGCATCGATCATGCGACCAGTTGAACCTGTGTAATTATCCCAAATGATGAATTCAGAGCTTCTGTGACTTATGAGGTATCATGTGACTGTCCCCAGCACCTGCCAATAATCGAGCAGCCAATCAACGTGACAAACGTTCATTTGTTTCTGACCACCCTCCCTAAAAGAAACATGTCTGAGTTTGCTGCATCTGTACTTGCTCTGCACAATCATGATGCCTTTTTTAAGCTGTTAGCGACACTTTAAATTACAATTCTACCAAGTGAAACAGAGAAGATGGTGTTCAGTGTAGCTTCTACCTCATGGTGTACAGTAAGGTCCCATCCTCCTGGATCCTGAGCAGTTTGTTCGGCATGGTCATGTTGTGGGCCACCGACTTCTTCCCGTTGTGGAAGAAGGTATCAGGGGTCCAGATCTTGCTGGCCATCAGGTTGTTCAGACGCAGAATGTTCATCGGCCCATTAAACTTCAGTCGCTCGTCCTTCCAGCTTTGTCGGAAGAACACGTCTATCGTGTATTCCTGTGGGCACAAACAAGGGGGAGGGCAGGTTGCAGAAGTATGTGGTTCAAGTTCAGGTTAAACGAACCTCCTTCTTGCCGGGAAGCTGTGAGTTAAGTCCCTTTTCAGTCAAGATGTGCATAAACTGTCCACTACTTTGGCATTCTGGTCAGTGCTTATGGCTTGCGAGTAATGGACGTCTTTCACAGTCTTACTTACTAAAGAGACAACGGGACCACAGCTAAAATTAAATTAAAAAAAATGCTGTAAAAAATATAATGTTAGGTATAATGTTAGTTGCGTCGGACGAAAGTTTGTTTGGTACTACATAAAAACAAACTCAACTGAATAAGGCTTATCTGTACAGTCATACAACGTACAGAGGTACTGGCACCAACTGAGATTAGTAGTAAAAAACATGATACTTGCATAATTTAAGTCTGATTTTTTTAATGAGTGCCATGAGTTTCTTTTGTAAGGTTATATGTGTTTTATAGATATGCTTTTAAATGTTTTAGTTATATAAGTAAGTAGTGTTTGAACGCATCTGGTCCTTTATTCTGGGAATTATCTCCACCAGCAGACACTGAAACAACACCCATGTCTGCATACGACATGCACAAGGCACAGCAGCCATATTATTCTGAAGCCGTCTACGTGTATGTTGTTTTGTGTCATGTTTTCATGCAGGTTTGCATCTCCAGGCATGTGTCAGAGGAGATTTGAATCACTGCACATCCTTCAGGCCCCTGCTTGACCTCAACAGCAGTAGTACTACATCACGAAGAGGCGAGAAGTACGATTTTTTTTTTTCAATTCGCTGTCATGCTTTATGGACTTCCTACAGCTCCTGCATTCGGAAGCTGCTCCACCCCCCAGCCCCACCACCAAAATGTTGTGTTCTAAGCTCTCAGTCTCAAAACACTGTCCTTCTGCCATCCCAAATTAAGTCAAACTCTCCTTGAGTCACGCCTTCAGCTGCAAACCACCAGCTTTGAACACTGCTCATTAAATCCTTTTTGTCACCAAATTGCAGTAGTGGAACACTGTTCTTGTTGTGGGCGGTACGTGAACCTCCAGGGTTGTGGGTTCGTTTTCTGCTCCTGGCGTGTGGAGTTTACTTGATGTGTCTGTTTGTTTGTTTGTTTTTTTCTTTTCTGGAGATTTCTTCTATCTACACAGGTTTCTTCCACCAGGCATGGATGAATTAATACACAACCCCTTGCTGGATAAACAGCTACGCGATATAGAAAAATGAATAGATGTTCTCACGTCTGTGGATAATCAGTTTCCACAGAGCTCAGACCATTTGAAGTTCCTTCTGAGCCGACATTTGTTGCCTATAAGAAGACAAAAATATCTTTATCCGCTGGGCCGCACCAGCAGGCCAATCTGTTGAGCAATATTTGCTGGATGTGTCAGGTACATCCTACAGGTAAATCCACACAAGCGTAGACTTGAGGGGTCGTTCACAATATTTCTCTTCCTAACTGTGATGTAAGCAGTTGGCATTTGGCTGCAGCGTACAGCTACTTTGAACTGAACTGTATGTGGCTTCCAACTGGATTTTCTTCACGGCACTACAGAGATCAGACGGGACATGAGCATTTGGGAAGTGCGAATCGTCTCCTGCGGGTTCATGCTACGATGACACACTATTCTTCAGCATCTGGGAAAAGTCCCATACATCTTGGGACACATTGGGCCCATTAAACATTAACAGTCATGCCTAATTTACATCTTTCTGGTTTCATTAATAGAAGCGTGACTCTGGGTATCTGTATTCCTTCCAGGCAGCTCATATTTGTCTGTTTTTCTCAAAACATGTTTAGATACATTGAGAGGAATTAGTTTCCTTTGTTATAAGGACTAATTACATTGTTAAAGTTTTCAAATTTGACATATTAAACAAACCTGTTGTAAACCGCGAAATGGAGCAAATAACCAACAGCAACATTTAAATAATTCAGAAAAAAAAATTGATAAGAAGATTTTCAACAAAAATGAATACATCCATCCTTGGGTGTTCTGGTGCCCTAGTGTGACATTCTGCTGAACCCCCCAGAGGAACAGAAAACAAATTTTGGTCAATTCATGTAGACCTATATTACAACCATTTCAGTAGCACATGGTATCTGGCTGCTGACTAACTAGTTTGCATCTGTTTCACAAGAAAAGTACTGAAATATTAAAACTATTGTAAATAATTGTGATGTCATGAAATGCAGCCCGAGGTATTTCTTCTGATTTTTTCCACTCGCTCTTTTGCACCCCCTAATGAAATGGCACCCTAGGCATTCGCCCATGTCACCTATAGTGCATTCCAGCTCTGATTATATCCATCAATTTTCAGATTATCCTGTACAGCAGTTTCCCAATCTGGTCCTCGGGGCCCACGGTCAGTCCATGTTTTTGTTCCCTCCGAGCTCCCTACCAGACACTACAGAAAAATGCGGATTTTCTGTGGGTCCCCGAGGACCAGATTGGGAAACACTGCTGTTCAGGATCACAGTGATCCTGGAGCGTACTTCATTCAAGTTTCCAACATCCGCAGTTCCCCTAATAGTCATATCTATGGCACATGCACCTTACAGCTCTGTTCCTGCACTCCTCAGTCACCATCAGACAACATATCATCCATTTTTAATTGTTTATTGTTCTGTACTTCTGTGGCAGAATGAGTAAGTATTCTAAGATGAATTCTGAAACACAGAGCAGTGGATACTTCAGACAGGATGCCAGTCTGTGGTAGAATACAATGTGTTACAGAGATACCATGTCAATTAATTTAAGACTTTGGAGTAAAACCCATGGAAACGGAGAACCACACAACATGGGAACAAGTTCCAAGGACCAGAATCAAACTTATAATCCGGAGGTGTGAAGCCCCGCCACCCCTACCCTCGAAATGATTACACAGCGTTGAAAAAAACTGACCATCATACCAAAGGAAAAGTGTCACATTTTTGTGTCACGGATGTGGGAATTCAGGACAGAAGACAGAATAAGTTTTACTTTGAAAAATATAACAGACAGTCAGCTGTGGATGGCATTGCAGGAAAAAGGCATAACAGTTTTTTTTTCTCTTAGAAATAACACCGAAGATAAAAAAAAAACAAACCGAGTAAATTATACATGTACCATATCTCTATTTTCTGAACTACTCCAGTCTGAACATTCTCCCCCTTCCTTTCTAAGCATTTGAGTGTAAGATGATGGGAGGGGGGCAAAGTGTGTGTTAGGTAGAGCAGAAAGAGGTTGGCGAAACAGAAAAGTGGTTGGTTAAAACAGGTGGAATCCAAGAATAGACGAGACGCCCGTCAGAAGCAGGGAGGCTGCTTGGACAGGAAAGCAGATATTAGGACTAAATGCTGAAAGCAACCCAAGGAAGTGTTACCTTAACATCATGTGTAAAGGGACCTTACTTCCTGAAAATAACCCCATCAACCTAGGCCACTGAAATGCCCACAGACAGAACAGCGACCATGTAATTAAGGCTCGTACGCCAAAATGCTCAACACGTAATGTTTTGGGTAATAACAAAAATATACAAACAAAACTTTAATTACTACTCCACAGTAACGCATAATATGCCTTTAGAGAGGTTATCTAAAAGCATTGTAAGATGCTGCATTGCTCTTAAGTTAATCGCTCAGTGTAATATTGTGTTGGTTCTTATTTAAAAGGCATATTATCATAACAAACAAAAATTTCATGGCACAGGATTGTGGTAAATTAAAGACACAACATAAGAAGATTCAAATGTTGAAATAAGACCTAATCAATTATTCTACAACCTTTTAAGCTACGAGAACCATTACAATGTTTTGTAATTTATATTGTAAGATCATATTTACACAAAAATTTAGAATACTCAAGCTACAGAAGCATGTTCTGAAAACATCTGAATCTGCCTTTCATGGCGTACGTATAAATTATTCCAGTTGGTAGTATTACCCTTCATTGACTAATTAATTAACTTAGAATAATTGATTAATGGAAATAATGAGCAGAGTCAGAACATTTGTGGAAAAAAAGTTCCTCGATTAGCAGAATGAAACACCTGCACTTTAGTCCACCTGCATGTTGCTTAAACGAGGAGAACTAGGTACCAAGTCCCTGGCAAGGTGCCCCCATTCTGTAGCAGTTGGGAAAACACGTAACACAGAACATGTAATGTACCTGCTGATAGCTCTCAGTGGGAATTTGTATTGCATACACGGGCGAGTAACTCTTCCTTAGATGCAATCCCCCACTAAAACATCGGCTAGCTGCAGAAGGCCACAGATATTTCCACATGTGCGGATGACATCTTTATCATTTGTGTGTGTGTGTGTGTGTTTTTTTTTTTTTTACAAAAACAAACTGATTCTTCAGTGGCAAAACAGAATGTGTAAGAATATATAATTGCCCCCACAAATCTCCATGTCTTTGATGAAGTGTTACCGAAAGACAAATGAGGAATTGCCGTATGGGAAAATGATAATCACCAACTGTTATCGCTAATCTTCTGCCATATTTACACATGCACAAATCAATCTTAAAGCTCCCATGGACTGACAGCACCATAATCATAAACTTATTACCAGGACTGGTGCTGGGTATTTCATGCCTTTTATGTTCATTACACGCAAATCACCTGAATAACACACTAATGGGGTCATCTGACTGGGTCATCTGATCACGCTGTGTCTTGTCTCGAATAATGTCATTGAAGATAAACTCGCAGCAGCAGCAAAATTACATCAACACTTAACAATAACAGCATGTAATAAAAATAGTGTTCTATTTCAATATTTCATGAATAAACTTTTAATATTTGTATTTATATTACATACTGTAGAAGATGGACAAAATAATTGAAACACCGTTAGAAAAGGACTGTAACTCACAGCAACAAATGTAGCTACAAGCGTTCATCATATTAGGTTGCATACCAGTCAACCTGAGCTAAAAATGACAATGACTTTGATATGTGAGTTTTAATTCATTATGAGGTAACTAACAGAGTTCCAAAATATCAGTTCTGGAATTGCAGGTGCATTGGTCATAAAAGCTATAAAATTATTTAATGTGTCAAGGGGAACAGTCCCATAGTTTTAGTGGGCATATGCCAGACATCTACATAAAGGTGAAAAGGAATAGTGTTCTCAAATCAAAGCTCACTGATGGAGACAGATGGACACTTAACGGAATAGCTGCGAAACACCACAAAAGTATGGCCATAAAAATTACCCCAGAACTGAACGAGTGTCTCTGCGTGCCAGTCTCAATAAAATCTGTACATTGCGAGCTTTACAAAGCTGGAATTTATGGCTACCATCTGGGACACCGCTTGTATCCAAGGCCAATGCACAAAGATGCATAACCTAGCCTAAGGAGCTCAAAGTCTGGACCCCTAGGCAATTGAAAAAGCAATATGGTCTGATGATTCATATTTCTACCATTTTATTTTCGAAGTTCAGATAGATTTGCTTTTAGAAAAATGAAAAGGATGTTTTCAACCCACAACGCCCTTGGGTAGGAGCCACCATCTTGTCGGGGTCATTAGGTCTAATGATTTCTTCGCTTGGCTGTATAACGGCCTAGGAATATGAGGCTATTTTACAGGGCCAGGTGCTCCCTATGGTGTAAACATCATTCCCTCATGATGTGCCCATATTTCAGGAAGAAAATCCCCCCCATGCACTGCTAAACAAATTCAAGAGTGTTTTCATGAACACCAGTAATCAAACACCTACCGTCACCTCCCTGATCATCAGATCTAAACACCATTGAACCTTCATGAGAACTGCAAGAGCACATAGTGTGAAGTATATCTTCAGCTCCTTCCTCCCTCAGAAAACTGAAAGCTTTCTGGAAAGATGGGCCAAAACAGAACTTGTATGACAGCACAGCAGTGAAGCTGTTCTGAATGGTGGCCATACTCCTCATTACAAGATAAATGATATCTTTATCGTCACTGCACGAATACGATGAGATGATGTTTGGATGGTCTTGTAGAAGCCTCAATAAAAACTGTACAAGCTAAAGAAAGGAAGGAAGAAAACAAAAGAAATAATAATAATGATAATAAAGAGTATATATCAATTACAATACACAGTATAAAAGTATAGGAGGAATATTGCACATGTGATGAATTATTGCACCTGAGAAAGGTATCAGGTAAGAGTGCAGGAAATGATCACGGACAGCAATATTGCACGGTTTAATGGATTACACGGAGCACAATTATGGTACTAAGATAAGTGTGATAGAAGCATTGTCATACAGTCAACATGGGAGGAGCCAAAACTGTCAATGTGCATATTTCTGCCTGTGTAGTGCCTGATTTGTGTGGTCCTTTATATTAAAATACTGTTAGGTATTTATCATATTTTCTCCACCCCCTTAGCATGTGGAAAAGGTACAGCACACTATTATTGTTTCACTGCTACTGATACTACTGCTTACGCTAGTTTCACAAATGTGCTTCGTGTAACACCCTCTCAGGAAGAATGTGACAGAAACAACTTGGAAGGCTGCATGTCACACGAAAGCCCTCCCCGGCGACCTCTGCCCGTCTCTCACTTAGCAGAGACACTCAGCGAGCCAGCTATTAACCCCAGAGCTGGGAGGAAACTACCTCCTCCCGAAAAGGTTAGCAGACTTCCTTTTTTGCCCTAAAAGCTTCCAGAAATAAAGACCGCGGTGGAGAATAAGTTCTCCCACAACAAGAGGAAAGACTCCCGCCCACATGCACTCGAACGATGCCATCTGAAAATACCAGTTTCCAGAACTTTCTCTGACTCGTCCTGTGAAAAGGGCACTGAAAACAAATAACGGTAAAGAAAAGATCACATTTCTGGGAAGGAAAAAAAAACACTATTAAGACTAAGAAGTACATAAAATTCTTTATATCTATTAAGTATTTTATTTTCACCAAGAGAACACAAATTGATCTTGCCAACTTATACATAATTCTACTTAAAACATTAATTTCATACTCTGAGAGAAGAGAGAAACATTTTATGATTGTTTTTTTTTTTTTAACTGACAGTAAGTGCATTATGTAACGGTGCTTTCAAAAACCCAAACAGCCCTGGCATCCCATCTTCTGCCCCTTATCTTCATTCTAAAGCTGACCGTGCACACAACAATCTTGATCTTCACCGAAACAGCCGACCACACAGGGAGCACTGAAACACGCCATGCAAACAAAAACTCACACGAGAACTGCGAGAATTACTCAACTGAGATGTGGGTGCCTGCTGCTTCATAGGCAGAGCCTGTCTGCGTACTTGTTAGTGGAAAGGGTGCCAAACAAGTGTCTAAAAAAAATTTAATCTAAAACCACAGTCTGGATCATGGCGTTTTGCATGCCAAACAGCTGTACCCTTTTAGAAAACCCTGCCAACCTCAAGACAAGCAATACATTCTTAATGTTATACAATTTGAGAGAATTATACATTGTCGCACATGCTGAGGGAAAAAAAATTGAAGAACGGATTGCCGTCTCTGGATTGTCTTCTGAGAAAGATAGATATTGGACAAGATAGATATTACACTCTATTCTTGGTAAATGTCTTCAGTTTTCAGCCACTACATTAAAAACCTCCGAGTAAAGTCTAGCAACCTGTAGAAGATTCAGGAAGCGACATTGCATGTCTCCCATGTGACTGCTAACAACACAGAGATGGATTTCTCCACGGGAAAGATCTGACGGGTCACACGGCCAGGGCAGCCACAGTGTCCTAGAATCAGGATTCTGGTTCCACTCACTTTTAGATACCTTGTTTGCATTACATACTTTACAATCATGTGTTAATATTCCCACGGCACATTTTGGAACAAGTAAAGGTGACATCCTCATGGAAAAAAAAAGAAAAATCCTTGTAATACATGGAAACCCGAAACTTTCAGTAAGAAGCAGCACAAGGCTTAGATGTGATCCCATAACCTACTGGTGCCCAGTGTTGGGCATTTCAGGTCCAGAAGCTACAAATCCAGACCAAGATTTTATTTCTACCAATCAGTTGAGCATTAAGAGTCACAGCCACAGAGTGCTCAACTGGTTGGTAGAAACAAAATCTTGGTCTGGATTTCTATCTTATAGACCTGAAACGCCCAATACATTTGGTACCACTCAAACCCTACTGCACCGAGTCTAGACAACCAACTACATGGGAAAGGAGGATGTTAAGTTCCATAACATAATATATTCTCTTCATACATTCTTCAAGAACTCCATATATGTCAGTGGCCATTTCAAGCCAGAACCTACCATGTCCGTATCTGACACTGGTCCAAAACTGGTGACATAAATGTTGGTCTTCACTTCTGTCACGCGATCTGTAAAAAGAAACAGGAAATAAACATCAATAATGAGAGCAGCACCAACATCGGTTATAATTAATTCCTATCAGCAAAGCTTAGTGGTGCGGTTTCAAGAAAACGGCGGAGAATCAATCATATTCGACTTGAGCAGCTGCCTGGAAAATGAATACTTAAAAATGCCCTCCAACAGCTGGGGAGTGATTTTACCCCAAAGTTAAGTGGCAATACCGGTGCGCAGATACTCCGCCCAAAACAAGGCACCCTAACACACACACACACCTCCGCATATCTCCATGGGCTTATAAACTCATCTACTCTCACAGGCTCCAGCACTGTGTAGCAGGGCGTTCCAAGTTAATAATTAACACCCCTGTGCACCAACCTGTCCCCACTGTTTTAATAAATCTTCCCCCGAACAGGTCTCTTTAGGAGCATGCATCCTCGGGAGGCCGGGTTACCTAAATCGCCTCTATGACGTCACAATGACCTACTTCTTCACTGCCAGCAAACTAACCTATCCTCATGCACACATTCCATATGAGTCATCCGAGTTACAGTGAAAACACAGTGAGGGGGGTGAAAAAACACTGCACAACTTGGAGAAAACAACGAACTGCCAAAAAAGGTAGGGTTTCTGTAAACATGTGGACTGGGTTGGGGGGGAGGGTGGAGCCAACCAGGGGAGGAGATGGTTACATAGGTGAAAACACATGATACTAGACCCTATAACGTTCTCCTAACACAATGCATCAGCATCTCAGTCTGGCACCATCTCAATTTAGTAAAAATGTTCCTTACTTCCGGAAACTTCTACCTACACTGCCATCACGTTTTTATGAGAGGTTTGCCGTTTAAATTCTTGATCAGCACTTTCTGGAAAATCACCTGTCACTGGAGGCCTGACTGAGCACATTCTTTAATGGGTTTAAAGAATATATAGAGTTTTATGAGAACATTGTTGTTTAAAGTGGCTTTAAGTATTTGACTGTCACAGTATGTGTCACCGGGTGATTAAGGGAATGGAGGATTGGTTTCGGCAACCTGGGGGTTTTTCAGAGGACGAGGAAGCCGAGCCCGGGCATGTTGAACATTGTGTTTCCCATTTGGCAGACTCACGACACACCACTGCCAGCTTACAATGTCCAATGGAGGGGCTTACGATGTCACAATGACCGGGAAGCCATATTTAATACCTACCTGTGCAGGGGCCTGTCTTTGTGTTTGTGTACCTCATGTGCTGAGAGCCACAGCAGCACGCTGAGAATAAGGAGCAGTTGTCTTTCGAGGGAGACGGCATTCGGGCCCTCGTCTGTCATGACAGATGGACGCCAACAAAGCATGCCCTGCTTTGTTAGAAGGACCATCCAAGTCCCATTCAAACAGCCATCAATAATACATGCCCTTGTTGGTAAGTAGAGTGTGTCCACAAGCCCTACATGTATAAAGGCGGTAAGGAGACCCCAAACTTGGGTTAGGTTTTTATCTAGTTACTGTTTATTGGGCTGGAAACCACTGTGTTTTTAGTCGTTTTGGAGATAGGGCAATGTATAGGGGAGGGATCATCTGACTGAGGACAATTATTTGTGGTGATGAAAGTCTGACCCTGGAGAATACCATGCTACCAGGCCACTTCTTTTCTTTCTAGCAGATGTCAGAAAATGGGAAAATCGACGGCAATTTAAGTAAACAGAGCGGATCACAAAGAGGCCACCGGACAAAGCCTGGGCAAAGAAGGACAGCGTGCGTGTAGCAAAAACGCCAGCTGAGTCCTGCTCGTCAGTCGCCTCCCAGCAGTCTCACCCCTGTGCGCTTCTGTTTGCCCCCATTATCACTCAGGCGCTAATTGAAAAGCCGGATTTCATGGCCACCGAGGTACTGAAGAATATGGAAATCCATTCATGTATATCGACTGAGCTGAGCAGCCATTGGCTGAACTTCTCATATCATTATACCTAACAGTTTCAGTAACCACACGCTTGACTGGTCACCACTTTGTGTTATGTAGCTCGCTTAAGCCCCTGTCTTAGAGGCAGTATAACACTTTTCCACTTCAAAATGAGCTGCTGACACAGGGAAACATTTATATAACTGAAAAATCTAACTCAGAAAGGTGGACAATATGCTGTCAAGTGGATCAATGCTTTCTATCTGGAAAGTTCCTGGGAATATGTACTAATAAGCTAGGACAGTGTTTTCACTCATAGTGAAGGAAAGCAGCTAAGGGTATGTGTTTACTTTTATAGCACCTATATATTTCAAAGCAAAAGGGGGCTGTTTAAATGTTAAAACATGACAGAACTGAGAGTAAGTAGTTTGTGTCAAGCAGCGGCTTAGGAGGGAGAGTGAGAGATCAATCCAGCGACCTTGTGAACACAAACGCGATCTGGTTCCTCCACAGGCCACTGCAAACCGCTGATCCCCACAGCAGCGCCGTGTCAAGCCGCTCCGGAGCACCGTAAACTGAGAGCGGAACGTGCACCGGGGAGAGGACCGTGTGGTGGGGGGGGGCGTTTGATTCATTGCTCGCAATCAGGCCAAATTGCCGGCGCTGTCAGGCGGCAATGCGAGAGAAAGATTTGTGTCTGGCGAAGGCTTCGAGTGCTGATGGTGGAAAACTTCTCGATGGAGCACCTTCTTGCGTAACACAGAGGGGGTAGGGGTTCTTTGGGAGGTGGGAAGTCAGGTGAACCAACCTGTCATCCACCAAGCTGCAGTTGTTCCTCACATAAATCCTTTGCTGAAAACAGTTGTTCCACAACCTTCTGCATGGCCCCAGTTTGCCCTTAATCCTGGACCTACACTTTCGTGGTCACGATCCGGTTTCCACTGTTAAGCCCGCATTAGCTGCCATACAGCACTTTGTGCTGCTCCCGCCATCTGTTCCACCCAAAAAGTCCAATAAAATCTCCTTTTCACACTTTAGCCCGTGTCATGCGGATCAGCTCACCGGGCCGATGGCAGCCACTCTTACACAGCGGTTAAAACGGACAACTGTTTCCAGTCGGCCGAAGCCCTCCGCTGACTCCATGGCGCCGTCCCACTAATGGGACATAACAGGCCAACAGGATGCATTTCCCAGGTGGCTGGGAGGGCAGATACGCTTTGTTAGATGTTGTTGTGTAGCACCTGCTCCAACACTGCTTACACTCGTACCTGGGCATTCACTGGAAGCTCAGCCTAGCTGCACTTATGTCTAGTTGACTCCTAGACAACGTTGGACAAAAGCATCTGCTAAATGTGTCAAATATACATGTAGTTCTTACAGACCTATTTCTCTAGAGCAGCATTTCCCAACCCAGTCCTCAGGGACTCCAAGACATTCCACATTTTTGCTCCCTTCCAGCTCCCAGCCAATCAGGAACACTGAATACCTGGTACAGGTGTATTGGGAGCTGGGAGAGAGTAAAAATGTGGACAGTTTGGGGGTCCCCGGGGACAGGGTAGAGAAATATTGCTCTACAGGGATGGAAGCTGACAAAGATGGACGACCCTGTAAATTCTCACAGCTCACTCTCCTTAGCCATTCACTCAGGGACACTGTGTGGAAGTTAGGACAACTACAAGCGCCCCTGAATGATAGGGACCCTTAAAAAATTTGGAACACTGTTGGGGACCCAATTTGATGAGGCTTTTCTGGCACCCAACATCTCTCGCAGCAACCCTGCATTCACTCGAGGGGACAGATCCACTTAGATGTCACTCATATCTGCCATGATTGACTCCACTTTGCAGTCTTACTGCCGGAGAAAGAGCACAATTTGAAGACACCAAATCGCGCATACTTATAATAATAAGTGCATCCATAAACGAATATATAAACCGACTGAACAGTAATTAACTTTCAAAATCTCATTTTCAATAAAATTAATTTTATGCCATTCCGAACGTTTAGGGATATTACAGCACTAAAGGATGAGCATTACTGAATTTCATAATATTTAAAATTATTGTTTCCCCACTGAAACTTAACACAACCCAATATGATAAATCTGAGGCATGGTCATCCAGATCCTATCCCAGGGTACAAAGGTATAAGGTGGGGCACACCCTGGACAGGATGCCAGTGCAGACCCATCACAGAGGTGTGAGACTCCAACACTACTTGTGGGGCTGCCATGGTACTCAAAAGCAAAATTTAGGACCCAGAGCATTACCGTGTTTAAAAAGGGGGCTATGGCAGTAGCACAGCTGCATGATGGCAAAGCAAATCACCTCACAGGACGCAGTATGCGCAAAACACTTACTGGCATGATTACACAGGCTGCCTGGATGGCAGGGAGCCATAAATATGCCTATAAATTGGGACAAAGAACCCGTTGTCATGGCACCGGAGGGCACTGCGAATCTCCAAGGAGGCGATGACACGTGGAGGTTCCTCCTGGCTCACGGGAGGCCTGTCTGAGGGAGACAACTCGCCCCAAAAAGCCCCCGGCCTCTCCTTACTTCTTGCTGGCCTCCCTACCCATGCGTTGCCATCCCTCACACGTGCCTGCACTCTGAGCAGGCTGCACATGCGGGTACCCTGTCAGGTTGATGAATGTACACGCACACTCAGTTTCTCAGACCCACAAGTACAAGGTCCCCCAGTAAGATGCAGTGTCCGTATAACCCCACACGCATTCATCCATACACACTGAGATTTACACTCACGAACATGGCGCTACCATCCTGCCACCACCTCAAGTCATGACGGACTCGACGTGTCTTTATCGACATGTCCCTGCCACAGCGTAACGTTAGACGGCAAATGGGCGATAACCAAGCGTGTCCAGAAAAAGAGACTTCACCGAAGCCACTTGCTGGGGTCATCCCGCCAAATCCAAGGGCGGGGGTGCTGTTGGCCAGCCTTCCCAGACACGTGGCCACCCCCACCCTGCCCTGGCCAATGCATTAACACACCTGTCATGTTAATGATCACACAAGGGCTGATCGACCGTAAGCCCTGCCCAGAGACAGAGAAAGCCTTCCCTTTCATGTGTGGCACCAAAAACAACTAATCTATTCTGGGTTCCTGAGGGTACTCGCTCCCAAATTTAGGAATAAAGCTTTCTACTGTAAGCAGCATCCGTTTAAAACAATACTTAAAAGGTACCTTTCATCTGTTTCTGCCAGGATGTTTTTCTTTACTGTTGAAGCCGAATATTGTTGTGCGTTTTGCTAAATCCGAAAATGAATGCAATTTATACATTTCAAAATCACACTTGGACTTCCTAAGTGGCTCCTCGAAGCCCACTTCTCACTGCCAATGTTTTTTAATACTTTAGGCTTTGAGGTCCTCGTAGGCATGATAAATCACATCCACACTGCATTTAAAAGACACCATTTCTCCCTGGTGTAAAATGAGATATGCGTACATATTCTACACATCTGTCACCGAAACGAAAAGCCAGTACATGTTCAAAGTACGTCGAGGCCACCAGGATGCCAATGTGTGCTGGGAATTCCACCCCGGGATTCCCGGCACGTTGCCTCCGGAAGATGGGACAGCCAATTAGATGAGGAATCTTCTGCGGATATGCTCCACTGTTTTGTTTATGAGATTCCGGGTGTTCCGGACAGACGCCAGCAAGACACTCCTGGGGAAGCGTCTCGGGGAAGCCGCCAGGTATGATAATTGTGTCCACAGAAGATACGCCAGATGAAAAATGGCTCCCGTGCTGGAGGGGTGTGTGTGTGGGGGAGTGGGGGGGTTGTTGAGCAGTTGGGGGAGGGAGCTGGAACTAGGGGTTCTCTACAACAAGCAGAAAGATAAAGAACAGGTGAAGCAGGAGGAATCTCCTTCAGGCCCATGCAGTATCAGTCCCACTCAGGTCTGGCTCATTGGGGTGGTATATCATACTACTTGGGTTCGGGAACGCTCCCAGAGCACTATCAAGACCTTTACTGAAGGGCTGTTACTCTAGCTATTTCTGATAGTGTGTATCACTCTGCCATAATGCCTATGTAGTGTCGCTTGCCATTATCTTCCCCACATTCTATTTAAATTTTTTCTCTCTCTCATTGTTATAAGTATTCACTATACAGAATATCTTATTTACATTACAGAGCATATCCCTTACGGTCTAAAAGGGAAATGCAATTCATATCTGATACTGTACAGTATCATTTTGTACTGCACATAAACATACTCTCATAAAGGGACCAGGGCGTGAGTCTTCACCATGGCTGTGTGTGTGTGGGGTTTGCGTGTCCTCCCTGTGTTGTCGTGGGGTTTCCTCCAAGTACTGCGGTTTCCCCCCACAGTCCAAATAGATGCTGAGGTTAATTGGAGTTACCAAATTGCCCATAGGTGTGCATATATGAGTGAATGGTGTGTGAGTGTGCCCTGCAATGGGTTGGTGCCCCGTCCTGGGTTATTCCCTGCCTTGCGCCCTAGGCTCTGGACCCCCTGCAACCCTGAATAGGACACGCAGTTACAGAAAATGGATGGATGGAGATGGACTGGATTCAGAATGGGATTTCATAAAATTTCCTGTGGGTGTAATGGCCAGGTGTCCCAATACTTTTGTCCATATAGTGTACATATCATTATAAACATATCAGGGCAGTGTGGCAGTTGAGTGGGCAGTACCATGGCCTCATACCTTTTTTGTGGATTAGTTCCCTGCCCCTGACTCCATCTATGTGGAATTAGCAGGATTCTTCCAGGTAAATATATATGAAGTTAGGTGAACTGGTACCTCAAAATTGTATGTAGTGCGCGACTATATGCAATCAAGTGGTTTAACAGCCTGTAAAATTGCACACAGTGTCTGTCCTGTAATGGACTGGCATCCCACCCAGGATGTTCCCCTGACTTGTGCCCTGTACTTCCTGGGTTAGGCTTCAGGCTCACCCTGACCATGTCAGTGTTTCCCAATCCAGTCCTCAGGGACCCACGTTTTGTGAACTGTGGACTGTCTGGCAGGGAGCTCGGAGAGAGTAAAAACATGGTCCAACAATGGTTCCCTGAGGACTGGATTGGGAAACAGTGCTATATATCATACACATGTACTTTTCTTGCACACATACAGTGTTAATTGCCTTTGTTTTTTTACAGTTTGTTGTGATGCACCCTGCTGTTTTGGTACCTCTGAGTGATCTATCTTTTCTACTACACCTACCTACCCAACACCTTGGAAACAAAATAATTTTCACCGAGAAACAATGTCTTCATTACTTAAGAATCCCCCCCCCCCTCCCGAGGCAGTACTTGGCAGAAACACCTCTGGCAATAATTATAGCCAGTGAGTCTGCTGTGGCAAGTACTTACACATCTGGATGGGGCAATATTTACACATCATGACCAGGCAAACAGTTCTGTTCTGTTAAATTAAGGGGCATAGAGACCACCTGCGATCAGCAATTATCAGGTATTACTGTAGATTCACATTGGGATTTAAGTCTGGAATTTGTAGGGTGCTCACCTTGTATTTCGACCATTCCAGTAATATTTTGCTGCATTCTTCGGGTCATTGTCATCATCAGTCTTAGTACTTTTTCAGTCCATCCATCCTTCCTCCATCCTGATAATTTTCAGAGTCCCTCCAATAAAAACCACTCTGACACCCCTATCTTATGGTGGAGATGCTAGTTTTCAGTGCTGGGATTCTACCAGCATTTGAATTTAGGCTACATTTTCCAACCTCTGTTTTAGCAGACCAGGGAATCTTCTCACCTGATCTAAAGGTTCTAACCCCAGAAAAACAGTACAATAACATGTCACGTAGGGAACTCTCTTTGCCACTCCACTTTGGTGTGGAAGCCCCGAAGCATTGCTGATCCATTGACAGTTTCTTTAACCTTAACCATGAAACTCTGTCTGCCTTTGAGAACTGTCCGTATCCTCTCACAGCCCGGCTGCTCAGCTTCTCTGCTCTAAGCACCTTCTGGGTGATTCCGTACACTTTACACTTCTAAATGTGTTTCTAAATAAGTCCTCTCAATATGAGAATAATCACTCCACTATATCCTGATTCTGATTTGTTCTTGGCTGTTGTATTTTAGCTTCGAGTACAACAGCCAACAGAAAGACCTTACAAAGGCTGGTGTAGTTAACCTGAAACCATGTGAACCACTTTTTATGCGCATTCATAGAACCCATTCAGCTTATCAAATGTTGAAGTTGACTCAATGTGACCTTATTTGGGAGTGATGAAGCAGAGCTTCAACATATAACCTAATCTTCCATTAACTGTTTTCAAAATAAAAGTCTACTGCTTCTTCAGAGTTAATAAAATAATATAAAGCGAAAGGTAAAGAATCAGTGAAGTTCTTAAGAAATACCAGGTGTAAACAGTAATATACCCACAAAATAAGTCGTGGGACTCTGTGTTCTATGAGAGTCACTGTATAAAACAGAACTGCATCCCATAATAGACCCAGGAACCGCGAATCCCCCACTAATTACATTCAGCACCGCGTGGCTGGACAGCAGCCGCGATATCCCCGGGGACGACTGTGGAGCCGCCTGTGAGAAGTGAAAACAGGACGCGGCTGGCGGCTGCTAATCGCAGCACAGAAAGGGGGCGGGGCCATCAGCCTCAGCACGTCGTAGGTAGGCGAGGGAGACCCAATGAAGGAAGACCCAACAAAGGGAGACCCACTTCTGTTTCCTCTACCCTCACTACTAGGCAGCCCCCAGAGGATGACCACACAGAGCAGACTGCTGCCTCCCAAATGTACCAACCTGGGACCCTAAGACATACCCAGCAATGGGGGACAAAGCTCCCCCCAGGCCACAAACCCTACATCACCCTCCCCCTAAACTCAACTACCTACATCCCTATATCCTCTGGACTCAAACATCCATCAGGCCACTTACCGCTAAACAAACAACACCTCTCCTGTGGGGTGCTTCTTCTACAGCTCCACCCCCCAATGCCTCCATTACCCGCCACAACGCCTATAAAAAACAGTCCCTAATGAGCAGCCATGCCACCGGTGGATGCAAAGTGGAAGTAATTTGCTGACAGGAGGAGTGAATGTTTACGCATAGCGAGATGCTGCACAATGTGTGTCCAGGGGACACTGAGTCACCTCGGTCCCAGGGGAGTACCAGTCAAAACCAGCTGGAAGGGCTGCAGATATACACGGATCGCAATTCTATAAAGACCTCTGTCACATGCGAGCAGTAGAGCCACACATTCGTTAGCGTTTCTGCACCTTTTTTCATCAAAATCTATAACAGTCACAAAACTAAGTACCCATTTTTGTTCATTTCATTTTTCAAGAGAAAGATGCACGTCCGATCGCTGGGTATCAGCTCAATTCTAAAGCTGTTATGAAAGGTCCCTAATATTTAGAGTGAAACCTCTGTTTTAAATGCATAGCACATATTCCTGATGAATCACAGGAGGTGAGCGCATTCTTCTTTATCAGTATAAAGATGCCAGTGGCTCTTAAGCAAATCAAAACGCTCACAGTTCAATGTATATTTGTAGGCATCTTATTATGGGTCAGAATACATTTATTTCTTCCTGAGCAAAGGGGCTGAACGGTGATGTTTATTTGGCCTAGAGTAACACCCACCGGAGCAGACGGCACGGCTGGTTTCGCATGTGGGGTACAGTTCAGGCACTCCGAAATTAAACCGAAAGCCACAGCCGTTCCGTTCGTGCTGCAGCCGGCAGGCAGGAGGTAATTACAAGCTTTTAGGGCATAATTGTGACTTCGGATACTAAAAACAGAAAAACACCTGCTTCTACAAGGGAACATATACAGAATTTCCTTACAGGGGCATCCTTTGATTAATCAGTCACACATTTCCTAAATAGGGACCAAACATTCCCTGTTTGAATCCTGAAATACCCAAAGTAGCTGCATTCTCATTGGATGTAGATAATGGTCACCTGCTTCTCTTTAGGTCAGTGTTTCCCAATCCAGTCCTTGGGTACCCACAGGCGGTTCACATTTTTACTCCCTCTGAGCTCCCTGCCAGATACTCCACATTTTTAAGCAAAAACGTGGATTGTCTGTGGGTCCTTGAGGACTGGATTTGGAAGCGCTGTTTTAGGTGAATACGCATTAAGTGTGGTGCTGACATGACCACAGATTGATTGGTGCTGCCCTTGAAAACGCATTTTCTCTCCCACCCAATCAGATCTACAGAATTTTATCCAATCAGCTTCTCTCCTCCTGCCCCTGGACCATGTTCCTATCTTGAGATCTGGCCGACTAGCATCCTGACACCCTCACGTGGACTCGCTGATCTCTGAAGGCGAAGGTTGAATGTGGGTCGCTCTAGCAGGACAGCACAGGGGCAAGCCACCCCACCCCCAGCGGACACAACACTAATGCCATTCCTGTGTAGAGTATCCTCCCTGCCCCCACTCTTTTATTCCGTCTACCTCCACACACACACATGATTTGTATCTTAAGCATTCTGGATAGCATGCATGCTGAAACCACTCAGGTGGCAATTATCAAAGGCACAGACATGCTCAGTATATTAACTGCCAACATCTAAACAGCCGTCTCCCCCTCCAGGGACATTATCCCCAAAGCAATTACCTACGAGCAAAGCATTAATTATTATTTGTGAAGTTCAGAAGCAACATGTGGTATCTGCCATTTCTCTCGGTTCCTCTATACCATCGTCAAGTGTCCAGATTGTCAGGAATATTAGCTGTTCAGTCGTAATGTTTCTGTATTCTGTTGTTTGTCTGTTCCTGTTCCTTTCTTCTGGGTTATTTTTAACCTACTGAAACCAGCAAAGTCACTATTTCACGCTCTGAGGTACCAGTAGAGTACAAACTATTTGTTTACGCTTTTTAAATCTGACAGCAAAGGGGCGTGGGGGGGGGTGTCGTTCCATTTTTCCTACAAGCCCCTGCCATCCAAAAAGTCTGAGCACAGCACCGGTTAGAACCAAACTGAGATCTAAACTTACACAGAAAGTGAAGATAATGTCTAACTGGTGTGTTCACTGTGGTTCCCACCGACAAATAAACATCTGTGCCAATTCAATGCTTATACAAAACCCTGCATAACTATTTCCACAACAATGCATTTAATAGCTTCAGAAAGCCATCTTAGGCTCTATTACTATTTCAGTCCACTGCCAGGTGGCAACAGTCAAAGGGTATCCTCATAGACAACAAAACACGCTCCTCTACACAACAAAAGCATCCTTCAGGAATGAGAGTGACAGAATTTGCCAGGCCTTCAGAACAGATACTTCTAGTTTTAGAATAACCAATGTCTTCCTCAGATGTTTATTATGCAGTTGAGTAAATCAAATAAGCAGCTGGGAACTGTGTGGCTTTCAGGAATTGTGTTTATCACCATCAAGCCGGCTTTGCCCATAGGAACGAAACATGTTCACACGTTTAAATGACATTCTCATTAATGAAACGCTTAGGATGACCCCCCCAAGCAAAGCTTAGCTTGGAGAAAAAATATATAAAAGAAATTATAGTACAATTAGTTTGGCTCCATTAACAGCAAAATTACAATCCAACAATCTTTCTCGTACAAAGAATTTAAAGAGAAGGCAGTGTTTTTGGAATATTCAAATAGACTGGAGAAGTTCTGAACACAGAAAAATGAAGACAGAGCTCGAAGGAAAAAGCAATTCAGAACAGAAGATCTGATGAGTTTGAGATAACATCCATGTTCTTCAGCAAATCTACAGGTAACTGCTAAAATAAGCACCAAGGCAAAGTAGCAGAGATGTGATACTGTTCTTCCAAAACATGGTGGGGGACCATGCTGCTTGAGGCACTGCTCCAGCATCTCCAGTTTGGCTTGTCAAATGGGTTGAGATCTAGTGATTGGGGCAGCATATGTTTTCTTGCATTGTTCACTTACACGTAAGACCATTTAGTGTCCAACTGTACACTGTGAAGGGGATTATTGTTATCTTTCTGGAACATTCCAAGAGGAATGTTCTTGTCCTTGTGAGATGGAACAATCCATCTCACAAGAGGATAGAAGTACTTCACCAAATAATGGAAGGATGACTTTCAGGGGTTGAGTGGCTCTAAAGTATGTGAACAACATGTGCCACACGTCACAAGAACTTCCAGAACCATTCATTGTGGGAAACAAGCAATCTATCCTAGGGGTTTCTCCTGGTTTGTGCCACATGATGTAGAACAGGGTGAATCATCTGCCCATTAGATTTTATTCCTCTCCTCGGTACACCAATGCTTCTGTTTTTTTTCCCCAATTTACTCATCAAACTGTATTGTTAGGCATAATAAGGTCTCCATACACTGCAGCCCAAGCAAAGTGTTCCTCCGAAATTCCACATGGGTTCTGTTGAGGAAACTTCTTGTTTGTGCTATGAACTGATATTAGCAATCAACTGATACAGAGTTTTCTGTTATGTTTTGCCTGTCAAACAAATGCACCTCCCACAGATGTCCATGTTACCTA
>JAAGVU020000014.1:359791-371213 GCA_011763525.2 Mormyrus iriodes | reverse complement strand
TCAGAGGTCTACATGTGGCAGGACGCAGCACAGACTTAAACCATCAGAGGTCTACATGTGGCAGGACGCAGCACAGACTTAAACCATCAGAGGTCTACATGTGGCAGGACGCAGCACAGAGTTAAACCATCAGAGGTCTACATGTGGCAAGACGCAGCACAGACTTAAACCATCAGAGGTCTACATGTGGAAGGACGCAGCACAGACTAAGACTGTCTCAAGTTTCATTTTTGGACTTAGGTTGCTTCAGCTCTTGGGCACTTTGGTTCACCTAGATGCTGAAAATAAGAGGGTCATGCTCCATCTCTGCGTGTATTTGAGGACAGATTTCTCAGTGTGATTTGACTTCGCTTTTCAATAAATAAACATGACAGTTTCTTAATGGTGTCTTTGGGGGGTGGTAAAAAGCTTTACTCATTCCAGTGTGATGTTGTCTGCATCCATGTTTGCTTGTTGTCTGTTTCCGTCACCATCCAGTGTGTCTGCACACCTCTTTGACCTTCGAGGTGACTGCTTTCTTCAGACTCTGTCCTGCTATGTGGGCGGGGTTACTGGAGAGGCCCCTCCCACTGTACACCATGCCCCACCTCCAGCTTGCACAGGTTCCGAAGCAAAAAGGCTGATCACTGCAGGCTTGTAACATTCGATCTCTCTGTCTTCTTGTTTTGCAGTTCAGTCCTTCACCTTCACCCGTGCAGGTACTGCTCATTTGCCCCTGTCCTAACCATAGATATAGATCTACTAGACTGGCCAGAAGAATTTCATAAACCAAAAACTTATCCAAAAAAGATATAATGTTAAGAAATAAAAACCTTCTTGGTTGTTGCGCGCTGTTCTCAGTTTTGCGGACGCATTCTGACACATGACCACTTGACTTTACAGCCATTTTCTCATTAATTTTTATGCGTAGCCTCATTCTAGTAGATGCATTTCTATGGCCGTAGCATTCTTTCAGACCTGTGAATCAGCCTCACAGGGTGATGTGATCCAGCTGAGGAATGTCTCTGAATCTTTTCTTTGAATGGAATAGCAGCTGCCTTGTTTATTATGGAGAAATGCAGATAAAAAAAATCTTTAAGGTCTTTTTAAATGTTCTGATGAGGTCTGGAACAAGACAAATATGTCCTGCTGTGAAAGGAGAAAAAAATTGCCTATGTTGAATTTTACAATGTCGTTGAGCAAACACTCAGGTTAAGCCAACAAATTCAAATGGCTTAATCAATGACTTGAGGTTATGTGAGCCAGTTTTCGATGAGTCAGTTCATGAAGATACATGGTTGTTCTCCGGGGCTTCGTGGAGTCTGACCCTTTCCAGGTGCGTCCCAGCTTGCTGCCTGCTAGTCCCTTTATTAAAGCAGACCGCTGCCTGTTAAAGGCTCTGTGTTTTCATCTGACGGAGGTCTCATGTCAGGGTAGATTGTTCACTGGTGATGCCCAGTCGTTTCAAGTCATGTTTGAAAAACCTGCCAGAATTCAGACAGAATTATCGTTACAGGTTTAGGCTTTGCTTTTGGGAATAAGGAGGTCTGATCACTACTCTAGTCTTAAGCTGCAGTGTTACCCTTGACTTTGACAACAGATATATGGTTTGCCAGTTTTCTGCTTGCGTTACCATTGACGTCGTCTTGGCAACAGGCTCTCTCACGTTCCCCGGTGGTGTCACCTGGAAGCATTCTCATGATGCTTGGCTCCATCGCTGCTTTTTAGTTTTTTATAACATCTGGCTGGATATTTCACTAAAGCAATTCATAATAAACTAACCTCACCCCTGCAGGTATGTGAATCCCCAGCATTTCCTTAATCACCTTACTAATGCTTCCCTCCACTTCAGTCTCTGTCTTTTGATTGGCCAGCCATGATCACCTGACCTCCTGTGTGATGTTATGATTCATGTGGTCATGGAACATACATCATTGACAGAACCAAGGAAAAAAAAAAAACATTTGTCCCTTCATGGCACTGACCACCTTCTGCTTTCTTTTAGTTTCTCCTTGGCCTGTCTGTCCTCTCACCTGTGGCTTTTATCTCAGGTCACTCTCAGCATGTAAGGGGGCGTAAGGAAGGTTTCCCCTGCAGGAATATTCACTGGCTTCTTTTTAATCTTCACCTGCGACGTACACCTGCCAGATTCCTCACAGTTTCCTCACCACCACCGCCTTCTTCTTGTCTTGCACACTGGTTTATGGGGTGACCTCCAAATCTTCCACCAGAACATCAGTTACTGCCGATGTGGCCCGCATTGCCTGTGACATCATCTCAGCAGTCACTGTCGCCCCTGGTGATCCTCCTGACAGGGCCGATAGACAGTCATGCTGTCAGTCTGATCACACTCATGTTAAATATCGTGTCGTTGATTTACGAAGTTAACCTATTTTGCCGCCCTGGTCATTTAAAGAGTGTTTGCCGGCTGAGAGAAGTTTTTAATGCTTCCTAGTGGGAATGCTGGCGTCTAACGGGAATAGTTTTAGAGGTCACCTGGTCACACTGAGGACCACAGGTGCCGGGCTGACACGTGTCCTGTCTTTCCACAGTGACATTCCAGCGAGGGGAGAGAGGCCTGATGAGTGGTGGAAGGTAAGAGCCTCTCTACTGGGATCTCTCGGTAGAGACTGTAATCTCTGCTGTGCTGGGGATGCCTCACCCTGTCTCGTTCTAACTCAGTAGTGACACAGCCGTGCCCAAGGCAACATGGGTGATGCAGGGGCTAACAGGGCTAAAGCCCCTTCACAATTGCCATCACCATGTTATGATTTATAGGCTAAGCTCCTAGATACCCTCTGACCCCAGATCCACCCCTGTGAGGCAATATACCGGCATCCCAAACAGATACTAACAGAGGAAAGCCGAAAGGCAGATTAATGCTAGAACTGTGTGTGTGTGTGTGTGCGTGCGTGCGTGTGTGTGTATGCATGTAATCAACAAACACAACAGGACAGTAGCATGAAAATGTCCCCATTTTCCCTTCCTGTCTGCAGACATATATCTTTTATTAAACCGAAGTGATCTGCGTTAAATTCAGTTCTAAATAAAAATGGTAACTAATTTTGAAAGGGGAGATACCCTGAACAAATTTACTACCAGTGTATTTATTGACCGAAAAGCCATTTTGACTGGTCTGTAAGATAAACTCGTTTAACATGAAAGCTAACAGGTATAGGTGGGCAAACAGAATTATGGATGCTAACAGGCATATGGAAAAGTAATAAATACTGGCTAATTACGAACACATTTATCCTGGGCTCTAATGCGTATATCACTGGGGTTAGCGCCTGCACTCAGGACACTAGTGCGCGAGCAGCTGAAGCTAATTTATATCCCCAGAGCTGCCCTACTCGTTCGGAGACTCCCCCTCACTTGTTGATGCATTGATGGAGGAAGTCTCTCCAGTTTCTCAGATAATTAACCACAGAAAGGCATTTTTTATGCCCACCATTCATCCCCGGCTGTCGTCGCGGGGAGTCGCGACGTGCCCTCCCCTCACGCGGTGATGTATGTGCCTGTCGCCAGCGGCGACCGTGGCTGGAAAGAGAGGAGGGCCAAGGTTGGATGGTAAGCTCACTGGTGCCCCCTACAGGTGGACTCTTTCCATTTTATTTATTCAGCAGATGTTTTTATCCCAAGCTACGTAGAATTGAGAAGGTAGGGTAAGACAGTTCCTGAAGCAAATGCGAGTTAAGGGCCTTGCTTAACGGCCCAGCAGTGAAATCAGTCTGCCGAACCTGGGATTTAATCCGGCAAACTTCTGATCAAGGACATTCGCTGAGCCATCTACCACCCCCAAATAGGGCTGCATTCGTGTGTTTGCCCCTCTGTATGTTCGTGTCTTAAGCTAGAAATGTGTACGTATATGAGACTGTGTGTGTTTGTGCCAAGGGTGCAAATTTGGGTATGGATGATGGGGTCATGTCCTTACTAATATTGTGGGAGCAGCGTGAGTGTTTAGGGGGTGGCTGGGGGTTTGGGGCTGATTTGGTCCCTGCCGATGATAAAACGTAAACTGCGCGCATGGTTTGTGCCTCTGTGGTTATATATACTTGAGGTTGTGTGTGTGCACTTAAGCCTTTACATGTTTGTGTGTCCCTATATGTAGCCGTTTTATTAAAATAGCTATTTGTGCAGTATTTTTGCCAAACCAAATTGCTTACTCTTTGGAATAGACCAATAGTCCAATAAATAGTCTAACAGATAGTCCAATAGTCCAGCAGGCTGACGGTGCTGCAAGTGGATGGCGGCTTCCTGTCCGTCCCCATTCCATGCCCAGAGTGAGGCTCTCGCTCTCTGAATAGACGGCCCCCAGTCAACAATAACGTCCCCTAATTTCAGAAAGCAAATTAATGTTCCTAATGTGTAGCATTTGGCGCGGGCCGCCTACTCCCCGAGGCCCAGTAAAACCCCCCATTTATTGACTCGATGGTGATAATCTCTCCCCCCTCCCTACCACACAGGCATGCGGTCCACTGAATTATGGGTAGCGTAGCGATTTGTCACGACGCGGGGGGGTGACAGTTGAGTGTGGCATTCGCGCGTGGCATTCACGAGCGGCCTCTGTGGCCTTGGGCTGGATTCTGTGTCTGTTTTGCTCTCTGCGCTGCTTAAGTAAATGATTAAACGACTAAATATTGCCAGACTGTAAGTAAATGTGTGTCTCGCTCACCCCCCACTCCTCCCAACCCCCCCCACAGCCGGCCTGGCCTGCTGAAAGCTGGCAGCCCTGGCTTCCCATGGCTGGCGGACTCCTGGCCCACTTCCAGCCTGCCTGTGACCAGCAGTGCTGGGGGTCCCGGCGATTCTGGCAACTTTGGCCGTGGGGGTAAGGGAGGGAGGATTTACAGCCGTCCAATGCTTTTTTTTGTGTGTCTGTGTGATGCTCTACATGGAGAGAGAGATTTTGTACAGATGTAAGATGTACAGAAATGTGACATCTATCCTAGCAACTGTTCTTCTCACTCCACGCTGAGCTTCTGGCTTTTTCTCTTACTCCTCCTCCTCCTCTTCCTGTTCACAGACCTTCTGCCTGTGGGCCAGGGTGAGAAGACGAGCACCATGCTGTCTGATGGCGCCATCTACAGCAGCATAGACTTCAGCAGCAAGCCAGCCTTTGGTAGCCAAGCCACGCCCTATGCCACGGCACACATCCTACAATCCAGCAGCTTCCACCAGCTGTCCGTGGAGGTGCCTGATCCTCGCTGGAAGGCCCCTCCTCTTGCCCGGCCGGACGCTTCTACTTTGGGCTACGCACTGGGTGATCCCCATTCCTGCAACAGCAGTACGTGTGTATGGAGGGAAAACACGCACGTGCGTGTATGCGTCTGTGTCCATTGGCCGCGTGCCTGCTGCTCTAACCGCATGCTACGCATGAGCCCGTGCTAGCCGCCCTGACACCGCTGTGATTTTTGCCCTCTGACCCCTCCCCTAGCACTCCTTTTCATTCCTGACAACCGATTGGCCGACGGATTGTCTAGTAGAATCCCTCACAACCAATCACAAGATTTCAGCAGCAGCAGCTCCCACAACAGCTCAGAGCGCACCCTCTCAGGTTGGTTGTCCGCATGCGTATTGGATGGGATCCCCGCCTGTCATTCCACAGCACGCCGCTAAGGGGCAGGACCAGTTGACAGGCTGAGTGATGATTGGCCGACTGCAATGCGCACGTATTAATGCTTCGTTCTCATTCCCTCTCGCTTTTTGTCTTGCTCTGCTGGCTTTTGGGTTGCCTTGAAACCAAGCGGTGCAGTTTCAGACTCCGCTCTTCACACTTGCCCCCTAACTGTTTTAGGTGGGAAGGGGGGAAAGAAGAAGAGGACCAAGAGTGGCAACAAAACCCCAAAGAGCAATGGGTCATGCTGGGCTAACATGCCCCTTCCCCCGCCACCCATGCAGCCCCTGCCCGGCACTGAGATGGAGCACTACGCACAGGGGCACGAGGGGCCAGGGTAGGCTGGGCTACACCACCACAGGCGTACACATGAAACACACCCACCTACACACTCACCTTCCTTTACATCCATACACAGAAGCATAGGGATACATGGAAACACACACACTCATTCAAACTAAAATAGAGGTGAAGGAGAACAGACTGGCACAACATTATTGAATTACAATTAACTTAGCAGATACTTTTATCCAAAGCAATGTAGAATTGAGTAATTAGGGTCAGCCAGTCTCTAGAGCAAACGGCCTCGCTCAAGGGATCTGAGCTGGCGACCTAACGACCACAGGCACCTTGCTCTAACCCACTGAACCACACACTGACCCTATAGACACACACATTTAAATAAGCACTCAGTCCTGTCTTACACCCACCCCTAGCCCCCCAAAGATGAAGAACTTGCTTGGTTTTTTTAGGACACGCTGGAGGATCTAATTTGTGTAAGGAGCCCGTTTTGTTTAAGGAAGATGATGTCACTCCCCCCCCGGAGTACGTTAACAGGAGAAAAATCCTGTGTTTCAGGAGCTCATCTATGTTTTCTCAATCTGAATGTGCCACACCTTCCTCTGGAACCTAAAACCAGGTCCCCATAGGGGTCTGGGCAAGATCCAGCATCTGTCAAGCGCACTAAAAATGGGGGTTTGTTTCATGGCCATTCCACTGTTTATTCCGCCAGTCGACATTTTGGGGTAGAGTGGTTGAGAAGCACCTCACTAAAAACTCACTTGACACAAGATCTATTTTATTGTGTGGATGTAGATTGTAGGGGGCGGTGGTGAATGGCCTGTTACCAGACCAACTCCCCCTGCACCTCTCCCATCAGGTACATGGGTGATAGCCTGCACCGGCCCCTTCCCCAGCAGGCATATCTACACCAGGGTCCAGAAGACGAGCTGGAAGAGGAGCGAGTCCCGACCCCTCCAATCAGGGGCGTGGCTTCCTCCCCGGCGCCGGTGACACTGAGTCCCTCCACCAGTGAGGAAATGCATTCAGCACTGCAGGCACACTTGGACGAGCTAACGCGTGCCTACCAGCTGGACGTGGCCCGTCATGCATGGTGAGGAGGGAGTGAGGGATAGGTGTGGCACATACACACGGAGCATATAGCACTATACCTCAGTCGCTTCCCTTTTATCTTCCTGGTATTATTATATTCTCTTGACAGGGAATACATATGGTTTTGGGACTGGTCTGCTGCAGCCATTGACTCATTCTCGTTAGCATGATAACTCAAAAGGTCTTTGATGGATCATTATTCAGACTTCGCAGACACATTGTAAGGGTGAAGATCTGGAAATAATCAAATGTTGAGACAGATCACACCAAAATTCATGTAGCACCACTTAGTGATAACAAGCAAAAGATCAGCCTCAATCTTTTATCCTGTTAGTATAATAACTGAAAAAATATTTCATGGATCTTTTGTAACCTGTGCATTGTGGGGGGGAATCTGGAACTGTTCAAATTTTGATACAAATCATGTCAAAATTGAAGCAGCGCCACTTAGTGGCAGCAAAGGGAAGGGTAATTGCAGAAGACAACTGACATTGTGAACGTGAAAATTCAAAAAGAATGATGGATTTTATTATCACTTTATAAGAACAATATATGGAGAAAGATCTATACCTCATTTTGAGACAAATCACAGCAAAATTGGAGCAGCGTCGCTTAGTGGTAGAGTTTGTAGGTGGACTAGAGATTATAGAGGTTAGGGAATGTGGGAGGAGTTCAGATTAGATGGGTGGGGGGTGACAGGGCTGTCTGTGGAATACATTGTTGTGGTTCTGAAAGGATCTAGTTGCTTTTTTCAATCCTTGGTTCACAATGACAGAGAAGTTTTACTATTAAACTACTAAGATGGCTACATCTTCAAATGATGTCCAGGCAAAATTAAATTGAACACCTTGGCGAGAACAATGTGTCAGTCGGCTTTTAAAATGACACTGCCTTGTTCATTCTGTGGGTGTAGAATGTTTTCGGTGCAGCAGACCCACATATAAAGCAGAAATAAATGTATGTTTATTTACAATATCTGCCCAAGAATTGCAGGCTGTCTACCCATCTTTTAAAATTCATCATGACTTGTCATATATTTGAGGACAGATAAATGTGCACAAGTTCAGGAGGTCTTCCTTCAAAGGCATTCATAATTGCAACACATTTTAACTTCTGGAACATTGTAAGGCACTAATGACGCAAGCAAGTGCATGTTTTGTGTGGCTAATTGTGCACAGTGGGTGGGTTCAGAACAAATGTAAAAGTTCACCTCAGGGGCCCTACACGAGCGGTGTGTCAAAAAGGTGGTCACAAGTCATACGACATTATATAGCTAACGACAGTGATTTTGGTGATTTTACTTGAAGTATGCAGCCACCTTTACAAGTGCTTATTTTTGTCCATTTTCAAGGTATTGTGAAGCAGGTTGCAATGCAGGTCGCATAGTTAATAGTAGTGACCTATAGCTGGCGGCTTTCACAGACTACAGGCTGCCACTCAGCCATCAGGCATCCCAAGCTCTGTGAAGTCATTTTATGGATGCATCCATGTCCTCCTCTATATCCCACAGGCAGCTGCAGACCAGCCAAAACCCTCCTCATGCTCCGGTCCCACCAGTCGGCTACGTGTCCAGTACCCTAGCTTCTGACCTAGAGAGCGACATCCTGGATGAGGATGACGAGGATGATGAGGAGGAGGAGGATGAAGAGGACGAGGCAGAGTGCAATGGCTATGAGCTGTCCAGCCAACTCTGCGCCATTGAGCCTGGGCTCAGTGTGAACCACCTGGACAACTCCTTCACAGGTGGGTCAGTCACAGGTGATCCTGAGTACACCTGGACAGCTCCTTTACAGGTGAATCAGTCACAAGTGATCCTATGTACACCTAGATGGCTCCTTCACAGGTGAGTTAGTTACGCAAAGGGGTAGAAAATTTCTGGAATGTTTCCAGAAACTTTCCATGGGAAGTTAAGCTGGGGAATTTTGGAAATATTGAACTCCTTCACAGGTGAGTCAGTCACAAGAAGACCAATAAACACCTGGATAGCTTCTTCACAGGTAAATAAGTCACAGGGAGCCCCAAATACACCTGGACAGCTCCCTCACAGTTTAGTCAATCACTTACATGCAATTGTAAGTAAGTAATTTATTATATACTTTGCTGCCTAGACAGACCTAGCGCTGCTCACTACCAGACTGTTTGAGCTTTGCATTTCTGCTTCATGTGCAATAGTAGCCATTATTGACTGAGCTCATTGCACCAAACTAGTCATTTTACATCTAGCAGTCACTTAGGCCACATATGACTTGTTTTCCTTGTGGGAAATTCACATTACTGGGCCTCGGTTATTTTTCTGCAACAGCGTGTCATCGTGAAGCCAATGTGCCTGGACCCGACATGCTGTTGCATTTTCCCCCATTCTTCTAGCATGTTAAATGTGGCTGGAGTATAATAAGTACTGTCAAAAAGAGATGGAACTGCACATGAATTTTGAGAAGGCGAAGCAGTCAAAGGCTGAGAGGGCGAGGGAGCGAGGAAGAGTGGGGGAGGGAGGGAGAGAGGTAGGGAGAGAGAACGAGAGGGAGAGAAAGCAAGGGAGGGAGACAGAGAAAGGGAAGGAAAGGGAGGGAGAGAGGAAAGGAGAGAAAGAGGGGCAGAAAAAGATAGCAAGAAGAAGGGAGACAGAATGAGAGAAAGACGGAGAGAGGGAGGGGAAAGGAGGGAGAGAAGAAAAAGCAGGAATAGAGGCAGAGGAACACTGGGAGGAAGAGAGGGAGGAAAAGAGGGAGAGAATGAGAGGCAGGGAAAGGAAGGGAGAGAGAGTGAGAGAGGAAGGGAGAGTGAGGGAATGAGTGGGAGGGAAAGGGGAGACAGAGAGCGAGGGAATGAAAGCGAGGGAAAAGAGCCATCGTTTCACAGCTTCCTGGATGGTCTTTTTGACTGACGTCTGTGTACAGATACGCTCCTTTCTGGCATGGACAATGTGGATGGTCTGCTGGAGCCATGTATTTCTGCCAGCTGCAGTTCTCTCCATCCTGGTTCTGGAGCACGGTGCTTAAACACATCAAACCTGCCTGAAAAGAAACTCACCCCATGTGTTCCGGCATTCTATGCCATTATGACACAGTGCCAAACACGCTGCTCTGGGCCCCAGCATTGTGTTTGCCTGTGTATGTATAAGTCTTACACAGTCCAGCTGGTAGATGGAGTGCTAATCTGCTAAATGTAAATGAAAGCTGCTGCTGCTGTTATTGTTGTTTTTCAAAGATGGCCGCTTTCCTGATTAGATTTACATATTAATTAGTTTTGCCAAAGTGCTAATTGTTAGCTCGTTTGTACTGATGTTAAGAGGGCACCCTTTCTTATCGCCCCCCTGCCCCCCCCACAGGGACAGGTTTCTCGCATCACCCACAGCCAGGCAGTCCCCCCCTTGTAGATGGCACTATGATGGGATCACGCAGTCTTGGCCACCAGAGGGTGCCACAGTATGCCCGGAAAAACAGAGCTGGGCGGCCAGAGTATTGTGGAACCGAACCACACCGACGGGACGTGGGTGCAGGCGGTAAGGACCACTAGGCAGGTTCTTTTTGAGGCTGGTCTGGGTCAGGTACCAAAGGTACTCTGTTCTTCAGGATCGAACTGTCTGTCTGCTGCTGTTTCCTCGCTGCCTCACAGAGTGTGTGGGAATCCATTACTACATTGTTTATACAAAATGGTGCATTAAACATAGAAAAAGGGAAGACGGAAAGAAAGATAGCCAGAAGACAATGGAGGAGAGGAACCAAAAACTCCCAAGTAGGGAGAAAAAAACCATTGTGGGTCCAAGGTCAACTGGCTGTCCAACCTCCCCAGGCATGCTAACGTTATAGAAAACAGAGTGCACAGGGCCTGCTTTAATAACAGCAAGGTATGAGCCATGGTCACAGCCAGAGTCCGTCACTGAGCCAGTTCTCCAAGCAGGTCTGTGTGAGTCACCAGATCACCGGCCGCACCCATGATGTCACAGTTCATAGGCCACAATTTTAACCGCACCCCCTTGAGAAACTATAACAGCCTACCTGTCAGTGAGTTTATCCCTCTTCCTGTCAGTCTGCTCCCTCCCTCAACCCAATTGTATATATAACCACTCCTTGTTTAGCCACCGAGATCCGTTCCAGTGACCAGGTCACTAAGTGAAAATTACAGTAGCCTTGGCGTGACTGCGATGTTACGATGTTACGTCAGCCTTCCATACTCAGTTTCTTTTATCCATCATGAAGTGCACATTTTTAACAACACTTTGTACATTCGACTTCAAAGATCTTCAAAGATCTTCAAAGATCTCTCTCACTGCAGTGTGTGTCGTTGTCAGGCTTCCGAAATTTGGTTGTAAATCCGCGTATTGGTCATAAAAAATGATTTCATATATGTGTGTGTGTGTGTGTGTGTGTGTGTGTGTGTGTATATATATATACACTCACCTAAAGGATTATTAGGAACACCTGTTCAATTTCT
>JAAGVU020000014.1:306478-316759 GCA_011763525.2 Mormyrus iriodes | reverse complement strand
GCCCCAGCAGTCAAACACTCAACACCACACATATGAATCGGCAAGTTGAGTCAAACCCCCGGCTCTAAAGGAGAGGCGTCATCTCCCTCGCCACAGGAATGGAGAAGAGTGTCATACTCTGGCTACATGCCCTTGTGCCTCATAAAGTAGGGTAGAGCAAATGGGACAAACTGTATGTCCCCACCCTCTGAATTCTCTTCTGTCATAGGGACAAAGTCAGGGAGGTACACACAGAGAACACTGTAGCCATAGAGTTAGTCAAGTCATGGAGGGAACACAGAGAGATGTTCATGTGGTTCCATGGCTTCCACAACTTAGGTCCTACTTAGAACTTCTCCAGTGGTCCTCAGCATGGTTAGCATCAGGCTTACATATGTGTGTGTGAGAGTGTTCACGTGTCTGAGCTAGCATGACTGCGTGTGTGTGTGGATGTGCAATCACAGTTAGAATTCCAGGAATGAAAACACCCGCACACAGCCTCACTACATCCCTTCATATTTCCCCGACACCTTTTATCTTCTCTCTCTCCTTGCTTCTCCCCTACACCCCCAACCCCCACCACCACCACCGCCACCCCAAGCCGCTCCTCATCACTCTAGCATCTCTGGAATTTCTTGGGAAACCGCACAGCTGCGTTTGGGACGGCAAGGCTAAACAGGATCCTCTTCTGATGGGAGGCTTTTCTTCTCTGGCTCATGTGAGTGTCTATGTTATTTTTCAGATGAAGGAATGGGGGGGAGAATTGGCAAGGAGGAAAGGGGTTTCAGCCTTCTCTGTAGGGACGGCATGCTTGGTGCCACGTTTGCATCGATGGCTACACCCTATCCCAGCCCGCACTGGGCTACCACACTTGGTAAGCTCACGATGCTCGTCATTAAGGCTTCCTTCAGTTCGATTTCACATCTCCTGTTCCATCGGGCTACATGAAATCAGAGACAGATGCTGAGTGACTTGCACGCTTAGCAGCTCTCAAAACACCCAGACAGGGATGATGCTACACTCCTGAAGTAGACTAAACACAAGGTATCTGCTGCACATTCTGAGGTGGCTTAAGAGTTCCTCCAGACTGCGCTTTGATTGCGACTCGTTGCTGATGACATCCTACGAAATGAGAGGCTCCCACCACTAGCAAGTTTGAAAGATGATGATAGTTGTTCGAAAAGAGAGCACCCAGTCCAGCAGATTCTGATCCTGGCAACAGAGGAAGATGAACTAGCAGAGAGGGATCTTTACAAAGGGGTCCTTAATTACCCCAATCTGGGTCAAGTTTGTATATCAGTCTGATGGATTAAAGCCTGTTCAGTAGACTACCACAAGGCACAGACAAAAATTTAAATTTACATTTTACTTTATTTAGCAGATAATTTTGTCCAAAGCGACATACATGTGAGGCAAATAGCACATCACACACACACATACAGACAGACAATTACGCGCCTTATACAAACACACACACTATGTAGAGGGCACAGGGCACATTCCTTAATGGGATCGTTTACTTTTGCTACACTGTCAGAACAGGGCAAGCGAGGCCAAGAAGACGAATGTGACAAGGTCAGAGAAAAGGTAACTCCTCACATACATCCTACTTATTTTTGGATGGGCCGGCACAAAAACGGGGACTTGGCCTGCTGAAACTCGTAACCTCGTGTGACAAATCCCAGCATCGCGGTTTGTTTCAATTAACACCGCTGCTGAGATGAGACATGACGGGGGGAGTGACCCATGTTCGGCAAACGGGCGCATCTTCCCCCGCAGTTCCCATCTCTGAGCCGTGGCAGCCTGTGTCTCCACACGGGCCCGCTTCTCCAGGTTCCGTGCCCACTTGTAGTTTCACACATTCATTTGTTCGAGCACTAACTCCTTTCTTGGCTCGCTTGATCGCTGCCTTCCTGCTGATGTGAGGGTGCAGAAATAGCAGTTAGCATCTCGTGCACTCCTTCCTCCAATACCGTGCACAATGCTAAACCTAGACGAACCTGACTGAATCAAGGGTAAACACGTTCAGCAGAACCTTCAGTCACAACCAAGATCGGAGAAAATTCAAAATTCTACATACACACCTTACACAAATGTGCGCACACAAGGGTGTAGGAAAGAGTTTAATGTTGGGGGTGGGACACAACTTAATTATTTAAAAGTTAGGTCAATCTTTTTTGGGGGGGCGGGGGGGATGTAAACATATGGACATCGGTGTAATTACTCAGGTGACTTACACGGTACTGTGCTAATCTCGTCCTACCTGAAAGAAGCCTCGCACCCGTAGGCTCTATGGGTGGCTCCAGTCAAGCTCTCTGCCTTTAGCTATTTGGGTCGGTTCTGACAGAATCCTACCCTACTTCTAGACAGCAAAGGACAAGCCCTGCTCTGTGAGTGCCAACACATAAGGTTGTCCTGTGCAAAGCCAGAATGGCTGGCACGTCTTCTAATTGCATGGTGCCACAATATGTTCCCTTTCTTCATCTGCTGGAAGGCTGTGAGCATTAATGGCCTAGCCCACAAACGCTACGTGCTGCTATATGGGTCTGTAATTGGCTAAGTTCTGACCAGGATTTAGTGGTCTGTGAAGCCCTCCGCCTGCCACACAGTATCCCGCAGAGCTAATGCCAGATCATCCTCATTTTTGGGGGCTGCTCTGCTAGAACCAAATGCATCATGGGAATGTGAAGGAGAAGGGAAAATATCCTCCCAAAATGAGCAGAAGAAAAGACAGAGAGGCACAGGGGATATGTGGAATGTCTTTAATTAGCTTCACTTGATGGTTTTCCAACATGATACTTGTTTCAGTATGCATGTATGTATCAGTGTGCCTATATTAAAGTTGTGAATACAATGTTCGAGATAATGTCCCCACTAAAAGACAGAAAAAACAGGCATTATGGGGACATTGCTGTGGAACAAATGGTTATTTTACAGCTTTAACTGCTTTTATATGCTATCAATATCAGCGTTTTTTCTGGTTTGGTGGTCATGGGCTGTTAATTAAAGATTCAGAGGAAAAGAGAAACAAAGATAGTTTTATATAATGTTTCCGTGTGTGTGTGAGAGAGAGAGACAAAGAGAGAGACAGAGGCAGAGAGAGAGACAGAGAGAGAGAGACAGACAGAGGCAGAGAGAGACAGAGAGTGTTAAGAACAATGCAGTGGGGGGGGTTCAAGGCCACAGGTGAGGGAATAACAGTATGGGTAAGGGAATCTTAGTAAAAGGGGCCAAAGGGTGGTGGGGTGGGGGTTGGTACAGCAATGTTTTTTGGGTGAGGTTTACTCCTCTCCTCACTCTCACACCTGACAGCTTCTTGATGAAATTAAATAAAATGGCGAATGGTGAACGCGACAGGATGCCAAAGAGACGGCTTTGGTCACCCATCATGGGGGCTGACCCCCCCCCCCATGACCCCCTCCTGTCAACAGCCACCCCCTCCTGTCATGACCCCCAACACCTAAAGCCTCCAGTGTTATAGACCACCCTCTATTAACCACTATGGGCTCAACAGACACTGAACAGACCTCAGAGTTTGTCAATAAAGAGATTTATCTCAAACCCAGGGAAAGTGTCTGATTGGCCCTCCTTCACGTCAGCATTGATAGCTATATAACACGAGCAGACCTTGTTCAGAGCACTATAAACAAGGGATAATGCGCATTCTTCATTCTTCTACAACGTGCTTTACTTTTAATGCGGTAGTGTATAAGGTTATATAAACACTTAAGTGGTTAAGTGCGCAAATAAATCACTGCGAAAGTTATTCAGTTAATATATCAGCCAGATACACAGAGAGACATTAAGAGTGGATTGTCAGGACTTTGTAAACTAGTCGATTCGCAGTCTGCCTGGTGCCTGTCAAACTGTACAGTGCTGCTCTCGCCAACCCGTCACAGAAACAGCAGGGGAGCCAAACACACAAGGTCTATTCTGAGCCCCCCCATGCACACAGCAGCCCACTACACTGTGATGAATGCTCATTCCTATTCACCCCTAATTAATTCTATTACCTTCTGATTACATGTCACCAGAGAAGGGCTTGACTCAATTAGGGGGGCACCTCAGAGGGAGCAGGACTCTCGGCCTGGCACATGCATTTGGGTCCTCGGCAGCTGCACCGAAACTGCACCCGTGAGTGGGGATAGGATGTAACAAAGAGGCCAGCCACGGGTATCATGCAAACAGGACTGTGACACGGAGCCATGTGGAGATGCCATAAGGGCAGGAGATTTCAGGATCTGAAGGCAGCACTGATCAGGCCTCTAACTCATCAGCTTCATCAGTGGGGGTAAGAAGAGAGAAATAAAGAGAGAAAGACAGGAGGAGGAGAAGGAGACAGACCCCAGCTCCCCCCTCCCGCCAAAGACACTGATAACCACCTGCTATGCTCTATCTCGCCCCCTGTGTCCCACTACAGACCACAAATATTTACACAGCAAATGTCAGGCACAGGGAAGGAGTGAGAGAGATAGAGAGATGAAGAGATGGAGAGGGAGATGAGAAACCAGATTTTGAAAGAGGGATTCGAGGGGTGGAACAGAACAGTATAATAATGCACTTCAGACCTGCTGGAAAGTAGCTATTTGCTTTCATTTCCTCTCTGCTTCACTGAATGTGTGTTCTCAGTCTCAAAGGGACCCCCCCCACAGCCCCCTGAACGCCACCGGCCTTGCCTTAGGCAGACGCAGATCACCCCCATCTGTAGAGTTTTATGGAATTACACAAGTAGCAGACCATAGTTGATGTTAGGTTTGTGCAGGATGGAGGTGTAAGGTGGGGTGGGGGGTTTGAGAGGGACAGCAGAATGAAGTGACACAAAATACTGTTAAAGTAAAATCAAACCTTGAAAGAGTAAGATATTAAAAACCACCCATCCATCCATCCATCCCCCTTCTCACTGCCCCTGGAGCTTGGGGCCACGTCTATCATGGCTCATCTCAGTCAGATACTTCCGGAAGGTTCTTTTTTTGGCAGCGAGCGGTGCCAAGGGGGTCCGCAGAGAGCCTCACTCCATGATGGATACACACACTTCAGCACACATACACAGCACATAAATCTGTGGCTCGGGTCTGTCCCAGTGCTGACAGCCCCGGGGACGAGGAGGCAGGTGCTGGGGAGGGGGGCTGGATGCGATACCTGCCAGAATCGGGGGCGGGAGGACAGAACACTCAAATGCAAAGTAATGAGGGGTGGCAGCCGTATTGGGGGGGGGGCGGGGATGGAAT
The DNA here is from genome assembly GCA_011763525.2 of Mormyrus iriodes. Lineage (NCBI taxonomy): Eukaryota > Metazoa > Chordata > Actinopteri > Osteoglossiformes > Mormyridae > Mormyrus > Mormyrus iriodes. The sequence goes on along the minus strand of JAAGVU020000014.1, from coordinate 311,552 downwards.
ACCAGGAACAACAGGAGCATAGCATGTCTCTGCAGTGAAGGCTGCTTCACTACATGCTCTCCCTCCCCCTTGAGGAATGCCACTCCCTGTCTCAGTCCCTACATGTCTCTCTGTCTGTCTGTCTTTCTGTCTGTCTGTCTTCCCATCTCTGTCTGTCTCTCCATCTCTTTCTGTCTGTCTTCACATCCCTGTCTCTCTCTTCTCCCATGTCTCTACCTGTCCCTCCCCCATCTCTCTCTTAGTCTCACTCCCTGTCTTTCCCTCTCGCTCCCCATCTCACCCGTCCTCCTTCTCTTCCTCTTTCCATCTCTCTCCCTCACCCCCCCCCCAGCCCCCCATCCCCCTCTGCCAGGGCTGCTGCACGGGCCAATTATGGAACAAAGGAGGAGAAATTAAAATGGCATGAAACAAAATGCTGGAAACCACAACAAAAGGCATCCACTATAGGGGGTGGGGAGACTCTCCGGTGGGAGGGGTATTTATTTGCCAGTGCCCCCCCCCCACAGGATACTCTGTATCAACAATCAGCACCATGATGCCCCCCCCAACCCCGAAACAAATGCCCACATGGCTACACCTCCATCTTGCCCACATGATAGCTGAACTGTGCCTGCAATAGAATACGATGAACACATACATTGTGGGGGGGGTTAATCCCTCTCCCAAATAGCCCCCATTGGCTCGCTCCCCTCCCCCAATTAAAACAATGTCAGTTCTGTGCAATTTTGCCTGAACCTCCCCCCCTTCCCCCCTGACAGTGCCAACCAAGGGTGATGACCGAGTTCACTGGTATTTAACCCAGGCTATTTACACGGGACACGGCCCACTGAGGCTTGAAGGATGGACTTGCTGGAAAGGCTGGTGTTGCCCTCCAAGGCCTCAGGGAACAGATATACATGCGTGCACACATGCAGACAGCCGCATACGCTTGCAGAAAGGTAGATGCATGCGTGTTCAGACAGGCAGACAGGCGCAGACACATGCGGACAGGCGCACACGTGTGCATATATGCAGACACACGCACGCGTGTGCAGACAGGGGGCGTCGATGTGAAATGGCAGCCCGCCACCTCGTCTCCTGCCTCCGTTCTGGTGACGAACAGCTGCTGTCACAAGCAATTCCTCAGGGATGGTGTTCAGGTGCACATATACACATATAGCAGGAGCAGCAGGTGTACACGCGTGTGTGTGTGTGTCTAACCTGGGTCTCCCTTTGTTGTGGTACCAGGCTGGGCCAGACCATGCTGGCGCGAACTATAAACGAAGCGAAAGCAGAAAGTCTCATTCTACGGCGAAAACTGGGAAAGCCGCGGCGTTGGGCAGAGTGAGCAGAGCGTGGAAGTAAATAAACAGGTGAATAAAAAGGCTTTATGTGCCACCCCCAACCCCCCCGTCACTGCGAGACCGCCCACATACCACCCCCCTGCACTGCTTTTAAGATGAGAGCCATCATTTCTCCCTTTTTCTGCCCTCCCCCAGCACAGATTACACAAAATTGCACTAATGACACGCTCTGATTCAATGTGGAATTCAGACCCCCTGCCCCCCCATACAGTCTCACTCTTATAGACATCTCTCAGCCTGATACTTACCCCCCTCCCAAACACACCCAGAACACACACACACACACACACACACACACATACGCACTACGGTAAAATAATAAATAAGTAAAGCTGTAAATTATTTCCCCGTCAAAAGCTGCTACCCTGATCATTCAATTAGCAGCTTCGGCAAATGAACTGAAGAGACAACAGGAGTAAGAGAGGAAAGGAGAGTCTTTGGGCAGGACGGCAGAGATGGGGGGGGCGAAGCTGTGAGACGACGAGGCCAGAGGACGCCCCCGCTGGCTGGGCTTCTGACACATGGCAAACACTGGACCTCTGCTTAGATGCGGTGTGGCATAAAGCGGATAAGGGTGCTGGAGAAAGTGCCGGAACAGGATGCCAGAAAATGTACATCCAGACCCCCCCCCCCCAATGATATTCTTACCCCTCATCGTCTGCGAGCCCCCACCTGTGGAAACAGCCCCCAGCTGGAATACGACTCCCGCTTCCCTGGTGTTGCCCCAGGCTGCTTGCCCGTACTTCATTATTCCAACACCGATTGTTGCTGCTGGACTGATCTGGCCTTGGAGACCCCCTCAACACACACACACACACACACACACACACACACACACACCCCAGCCGACGAATCTACAATCACCCAGACAATGAGAGGCGCACTCAGAATACCCCGACTCTGACAGAAATCATCTCTGGCTACAGTCCAGGGGGTCCATCTCTTGGAGGACCCCCCTCCCCCACCCCAAAAGCTACCATGGGGATAAACCAATGCAGGCATCATGTAACTGGCTGCCATTCCGAATGAATTATTTCTGAAAAGTACCCTGTAGTTTTCACAGAAAGAGGAGCCACGGGCCAAAGGAGTTGCCTACAAACAAAGAAGTGAGCCATGCTGAAGAACAAATCAGCCGCCATGTTGACATCTTGGCCTTCCTGAAGCTCTTTTTGCTGTACCTCATGCCCTAGGCTGTAGATGTCCTCTCTGTGCCTGACATCCACCACCAGGAGTCAAAGGTTAGGTCCCAGCCCCCAGCCCCTGCCACTGCTCCATCAGCCAGAAAGACAGAAAACAGACCTCGTTCTGGGGTGCGGAGGTCACCGACGCCTTGGTCTGAGAGCAAATCAGTGTGGGATTGTCCTGAACCCAGTAAGGCTTCTCTCCATCTCACAGGATGCTACCGACCTGACAGGACATATGGGCTTTTTCCCCCAACGCTGTCAAGCTCAAGGAAGTTTATTGACCAAGAAGACCGGAGGTTAAAAGGTGCAGCAAGGAGGAATGCTGGCACTTCCCTGTAAATCTCCACGTTGGGCAAATCGCAAAGGTCCACCTAGATGCCCGGAACTATCCGATGCTGACGCCCACACCAGGATCTCAGTTCTGAAGGCCCCGTTATCAATCATTCAGTCTCCCAATCAAACTCCCCTGAAAAAGGAAACGGATGTGTGGTCTGACAGTCGGATTTGGATCAGACGTGATCAACCATGTCAGTCCGGAGTGGGAAGGATGAGCCAGATAGTGAACAAGAATGGGGTGTTTCGTGATCCGCTGCAGGAAAGCCCATCTTGAGATTACCGACAGCAGGAAACATGACATGGAATTGCATCCCGCAGTGATCTTCTTTGTTAAATTACCGGCGCACTGTAAACGTGTGATTTGAATTTCAGTGTAACTGGAGAGGACACTACGGAAGCCCAGACTGGAGAGGGTGGAGCTCATCAGCACGGTATCTGCTCAGCGTCCCGTCCACGTAATTGCGGGTATGCTCCAGACAGTACTTGTGGGGGTATGTGTGTGCAGTGGATGGGGGGGATAGAGCTCTGTCTCTTTAAAGGGCCACTCTTTCTTCAGCCATGAACTTGCCTCCCACATATTTGAAGGAAAAATCCTCTAATGTCATCATTTTTATTTTGCTCCGATTTTTTCATCCCTGTGCAGTGAAATCAATGTCTGCCAGTTCATCACCCTTAACGCGACATCACTGTGCCTAATATCCCTACACTGTGACAGGTACACCGAAAGGGGGCTTCTGTTACCAAGTCCTGACCTTCAGTATCCCATAATTCCCTGTTTGCAGAGAGGAATACGTTACCAGTTACTCTTAGTTCCACTGGGCTCCTCAGACCACGACGGCAGCAGGTCGACACCACTGGAAGACGTTCCAGTTCCGTTCTGCCAAGGCTGCCAGAGTTAGAGACGGACTGGCGGTGGTTTAACCGCGACTACACATGTCCCCCCCCAGGCACACATGCACACCCCATCCCTCTTACCCACGCTGCCCTGCTATGAGTGGCAATTGCGCTCCACGGGTTCGCTTCATGGCGCCAGTCTCCCTGGTGTTCTGTCTGAGGTCGAGAGCTTGGCCCAGTTACCCTCCTGCCCCCCAGCGAGTCAAGCCAGGCAGCGGGCAGGGAACAGATTACCCTATAGCTGCCCCCCCAGTCAGAAGAACCTGCATGCACATCACCCCAGAACCTTATCTAACCTCACAGGCATCAGTCAAGCTGTGATATAAACACCTGTTCAAACAGGACTGGACCCTGTCTGAACGGGTAAGGGGGAGGGGGGGCTACCCAGTTACATGGGTGATAAATCTTAAACATCCCAGCTGGACATTATTTTTACAGTTTTACATGTGTGACATTCACGACCCTGCCTTTGCACTAGTACAGGTTTAGTTCCCGCCCCGCTGAGACCAGGGTTCGAGGGCAGCACATCTGGGGATGCAGGGAGAGCGGCTGGATCTCCCGGGAGCAGGGAGCCGGGCCGAAGGCCAAGGATGCTGGAATGGACCCAGCGGTGACGGGGATCTCCACAATTTATGGAGTATGAGAGAGAAGATGTTTCAGAACAACAACCGGGCTTTAAACTGTGGAGTGATAAGGAGAAGGTGGGGGGGTGCAGACCGGGCTCGAGTGAGGTCCAAAAACCCTGACCAGAAAATGTGCTGCCTCTTTTCCTGGTTTCTTTTATTTTTATTTTCCTTTCCTGACTAGTCACTCCATTCCCAGACAAAGGAGAAGCCTGTTAGGGAGGGAGGGAGCGAGGGAGGAGAGGGGGAAAGAGGAGGAGGGGGGCGGACCCCTGAAAAATTTGCAATTTGACTAAAAAAAAAGGAAGAGTGCAGGAGATAAATAAGGTGTCTGGAGGGGGGGGCGCTACGAGACACAATTAGAGCGGAATACATTAGGGCTGTGATGAATGCGTGCAGACAGCACGCGGCCGACGGCTGCCGCTAGGACGTCCTGGGGGCCCCCCCAGCGCCGAGGCGCAGGCAGAGCTCCTGAACGGGATCGAGGCACCTCTCAGCGCGGGGTGGGGCGGTGGGGGGTTATAAGCCCAAATCATAAAGGGGTAGAAGTTACTATAGCAGCTGTGGAACGGGCTTGGCAGGCAGGGGGGGGGGGGGGGGGGGGCCCGAGGTGGTGGGGTGGGGGGGGGGGGGGGGGGCGGAAAGATTGGCAGAGACAGACCAGCGAGAAGAAAACAGGAAAGAAGGCAAAAAC